>CM061142.1:764682104-764764654 GCA_030789695.1 Scilla litardierei
AAATTCGATAGATCGTTTTGACAGCAGGGCGCAGGCGAACGACCGATGTTGAAGCCTGATCGACCGTTTCAATAGTAGGTCTCAGTCGATCGATCGACGACGAAGTTTGATCACTCATTTTGTCAATCGCACCCGTCGATTGACCAGCCAAGAAGTCTCAAATTGATTTGATGTCGGCGCTCGATCGAAGCAACGTCGAAGTTCGATCAAATTTGAGAGATGATCGGTCAAACGAGCTCTGAGTTGTGGCCTCATCATTCGAGTGTGGGTCATCTCGTATGTATGTTGATTGTTTTTTGCTGTAATAAAAAAGGATGAACTGATGAGATTATGGTATTAAATCCAATTAATTCAATAAAATAAGAGGAGAGAAGAAAAGAGTCTCCTTTGACATCTCCTCGAGAGTTGGCCTTTTAGGCCTTCGATTGGAGGGTTGAGTCGACATAGTCTTCTGTTTAATGAAGGTGGGAATGTTGACTCCCTTTTCAACAAATGGTGCCAACTGTTAAAGCCAAAATTGACGATAACGGTATTTGGGCCGACGAGATTGCTTTCGTTGAATCATTCCTTCGTCGGATGAGAAAGGGAACCCGTGAACGAGCATCTTTAGGTTAGGGTGAGCTAGGGCCGGACTCCATGGATGGATGTTGGCCTATCTTCACTATGTCTTCAATATCCTACATCATGAGAAGATCGGTAGGGGATCGGGGTTGGGGCTCGACCGATTCCCCTCTGATGCTCAAGTTAGTCTCCATTAGATAAAAACGTATAGAGCAAGATGGAGAGGAAAATATTAGATAAGGAGATGAGAATGTCTCGTTTGTATGATACTTCGCCATAGCTTAGATGGAGATCTGGCCTCCCTTTCTTCATTGGTCTTTTGGATACTTATCCTCATCTTCCCTGGTTTGTAACCTCCCCCTTAATTGTCTCACATTATTGTTCTTTGAAATGGTCTTCATAACCGTCATCATTCATCTCACACTAATTGCCATATTCAAGGATATTTAAGTGGGCTCTGATGAGGTTGTAACTGCCCTCCACTTATGCTCATAAAGTGGGAAGTGGAGGTTTGACTCATTCAACCCAAATGTTATGGGTCGTGGGTCGTCTTAGTCCAGTAGGTAGAATTTATCTGTTTGCCTAATGGGCTGGGCCCAAGTACTCAACAACGACCATTCTCGTCGTCGACCGTAGCCGAGGGGATCGTGCCCCTCGTCAACGAACGACATCATCCGTCGATGGCCGTAAGTCGAAGGGGGTCGTCCCCTCGCAACCAAATGACCATGGACCGTAAGTCGAAAAGGCCACCTTCTAGCTGATTGAAGACCGATTCTTCAGAGGCCAAGCAAGCTAAGCAATCGGATTCGACTACACGAGTATGACTCATACTTCGAAGTCATCACAAATCGATCCGCTGACGTCGATCAGCATCAATTGTAAGCCAAGGGACCGCGTCCCTCACTTACCATCTAAAGGTCGAGAGGTCATTTTCCTTGCGAGCCAACCCGACTGCTCGACCAACGTTATTTCTTCCTCCTGATTATCACATCACCCGACCTTAACCTTTATGGAGGTTGAGCTCGGGCAATGGGTGCCATTGTTGATACTAACTTCATCATGGGTCCGGCCCACGAAATGAGTAGATGAATTCTACCTGATGAGCAAGGTCCACTAAGAATTGTATGCTACGACTCAATAGCCCCGAGGTCTGCCAAGGAGGATACACCTTTACCAATTCAAATTGCCAAATAATTTATCATATGACCTGGTCAAACTCCCACCTCTAAACAGGGCCACTTCAATAGCCATAAAGGAGGCAATGAAGGGCTAAATAAGAGGGAACGGTTACACTTCTTGATAACTAATTCAAGGCACATTAATTGGACAATTAGTGGCCACATTTTATGGAGTGAGGTTACAAAGCAAATGAGGGGGATAAATATCCCCAGAACCAAAGGATAAAAGGAGGTCGAATCTCCATCTAGCTAAGGCTAAGTATCATACAACTAGACACTCTCATCTCCTTCTCTAATTTCTTCCTTTTAATCTTGCACTATATGGTTTCATCTATTGGAGATTAACTTGAGCGTCGGAGGGGAACAGGTCGGGCCCCACCCCCGACTCCCTAACGATCTTCTCATGATGCAGGATAATGGAGACACATCGAAGCTAGACCAACATCCATCCGTGAAGTCCAATCCTAGCTCACTCTGACCTGGTGACGCTCGTTCACGGATCCCACTTCAACTGTTGACATGGCTCTACCCTGACGTATGAGCCATTTTCAGCCCAAATACAGTTATCGCCAATTTTGGCTTTAACATGTATAAACTTTTAGTTTCTCTACAAATTAAATCTTTTACATTGATATGCGAGAGAATGGTTGATTGTCTAGACGAGAGGTCTGAAGAATCTCTACGTGCAAGACGTGCGAGTCGGTAATCGGAAGATCTTTAGGATGCGAGATCCGAAAATCTATCAAATCACTGATCCACTTCTTCCCCCAAATTCTTAACACATCCCTTCCTGCTTCCGTTCTGCAAATCTATCAAATCACTGATCCACTTCTTCCTGATCCACTTCTTACCCCAAATTCTTAACACATCCCTTCCTGCTTCCGTTCTGCAAATCTATCAAATCACTGATCCACTTCTTCCCCCAGATTCTTAACACATCCCTTCCTGCTTCCGTTCTGCAAATCTATCAAATCACTGATCCACTTCTTCCCCCCAAATTCTTAACACATCCCTTCCTGCTTCCGTTCTGCACCAGGAGCCGCAGATCTTTGGAGGGGCCGGTTGGATATCAAGTGTATATGCTTCGGAGCATTTCAACATGGGTTTGTAATTGCCAACATTTTGAGCATTTACCGGGGTTATTTTTATCTTTGTCTAGATGAATTCATTATCCCTTTGTTCTCAATGGAAACATCCCGTTCTGTTTTAATGGTAAGATAAGACTCTTGTGCTCTCTGCATGCGATATATCAAAGATTCACTCTCATTGCTAGCAAGAGAGGTCAATACAAACCATTCTGTTAGACAAATGCATCAAGTATTTTCGTGTATATATGAAGGATAACTCTCAGGACTGAAACACGCAGCCTCTGGCCTAAGCTAAGCTGAAACAATATAAAGCACCAGAACCTTAAATTATACAGAAAATAGCCAGAAATAGGCATAGACGATGGGTTCTTAGCGCCATAACCCTGAAACGCATACTAATCGTCTCCGACCAAAAGGGCGGTGACGATGGCGTCGGCCATGCCGTCTGCAAGGGGGAACATGTGCCCGGCATCCGGCAGCTCATGGTAACGAATCCAGGGGAGCTTCTGGCCGATGTATCGAGACATGATGACCGGCACAATCCGGTCCTCAGCGCCGTGCCACAGGTGCACCGAACCTTCAGAATTCGGAAAGGGGTCGTCGAGGTCCATCGGATCGAACTCCCAGTCACCAAATCCGACCATCATGTCGCGGTGCAAGGAGTTGTGCTCCCCTTGCTGCAGTACTTGCCCCTGCTCCAAAAAACAGGACTGGTTGCATATTTCGTTGGGCCGAAGAAATTAACAAGAAGCTGAATGAGAATGTATCATACCATATAGTGACCCCGGGCAAGAAACTTGTGCAAGACCTTCATGTCTCCGGGGGAGAAAATTTCAGGACGGGCGGTGATGACACTGGAGCCAGGGAACCATCTCTGCGTGTTCCACCAGTAGGTCAGCCACGGGAGATGGTGAGCGACCCCGACCGCCCACCGGTCCGGCAGGAGTTGCTCGTTCCAGGCGGCTTTCGACACATTAGCAGGAAAGCCCGGCCACCAGTAGTTGCCTACCGGCGCGAGCAGCGCCGCACCTGCAAGCCTGTAATTTGCAGTTCAAAATTGCTACCAAGATCAACTCAAGAGAGTGATACTCATACATATACATATAACTTGAGACATGCCTGTGGGGGATATATTTCAGACAGCCCCAGATGATCTCCCCTCCCATTGAAAACCCAATCACATGGAACCTGGAACCGAGCCCCAACTGATCGGCAAGCTCTTCGATGTCCAGAGGCGTGCTCTTCTCCGTCTTCCTTGTATCCGGGTCGCTTTCTCCGTACCCCGCTCTGTCGAACGAGACCAGGTGGATCCCCAGCTCGTCCATCGCTCCCTGCAACTCTCCAGTTCAGTCAGCGAGATTTACACACACAGGGATATATTTACGTCGTAACAAGCTGAACATCGAGCAATGCCTGAGATATGGGAAGGGCATCGTATCGGCAAGAAGAGAAGCCGTGGACGAAGATGATCTTGTGCCTGGCCTCTCCAATTGGGACGCCGGCTTGCAAGTAGGCCAAGTGCCTTCCATCCCTGAGCTTTATCCGAGGAGCCGTGACCGGAGGACCGCCCGGAGACCCGCAGAGCTTCGGCGGCGGAGGTTGAATTGCCTTGTACATCCACGCCGCTAACCCCACCAACACAACCGCTGCCAGTTTCCTCGCTATCCCTGAAACCCAATTTTAATTTATATTTGTTGTGTGATGAAAAAATCGCAACACAGCATCTTTAAACTCTTCTTCATCCCACATTTTCGCACAAGGAAATCAATTTTGGGTCTCGAATCGTTTAAATCAGAATGCTTTCCTAAGAAAAATCAGTGGAGAAGATTCGAGATCACATAGAGATGGAGGGAGAGATTGGTGGGCATTATGTGTTACCAGAAGTTGAGGATTTGGCCGCCGGTGATTTTCTCGTGTGAGACCTCGCCGACGCCGCCGAGATTTTCCTGCTGGCCGCCGTCATCGCTCCGATATTTATGGCGAACAGAGAGTTAAGCAGTCGAAATTGTTGGAGAAGACGAGACTCGGGTGAAAAAGAGAAGCGGTTGTGTGACGAAATTAAATTCAAAATTCTTACCTTCACAAAAGTTCATCCCTTAACGTATTTATATAACTTTATATTGGATGAATTCGGGGGGCCCACGCCCCCACTTGTGCCACGTGAGTTGAACTTTCTCTGCAGCGCTGATGCAAATGTTTGGGAGAATTAAATATAATAAGGACTAATTTATGTGACATGAATGAAATCCCGCGACATCGCTCTTTATTATCTTTGGCATTGTCGTCATCGCTTAGGGTGTGTTTGGTTTGAAGGAAAAGGAAAGAAAGAAAAATGAAATGAAAAGGAAAAAGAAAAAGAAAGAAAATGAAAATGAAATGAGATTCTTTCTCATGTTTAGTTACCAAGGAAAATTGGGAAGAAAGTTGAATGGAAAATATAGAAATTAATATTATTCGCGAGCTATTTAAAAGATCGCAAATTATTCGTGAATTTATAAAAATTCATAAAGTATTATCTATTTTGAACAATTCACGAATGAATATATATTGAAGGTGTTTTTTTTTGAAAAATTAGTCAATTATTAGCGACTTATTTGAAAATTTGTGAATTTTTCGAGTAATTTGCAAATAACTTTTTGAAAAATTCACGAATTATTCATGATTTTTTGATACAAACTTATGAATAATTCGTGGATTCATTAAAAATAACAACTAATTATGTTTGCTAGAAAATATAAATACATGAAAGTGTGAGAAATTAGTTTACCTCTCTTTTCCCTCATTTTCCTTGGGTCAAAAAGAGGACAATCTCAAAGAAAAGTTTTAATAAAAATTTTCCTTTGTTTTCTTTCATTTTCATTTTCCTTTGTTTTTTCTTTCCAACCAAACAATGGAAATAGTTTTCCTTCTAACTTTCTTTCCTTTTCTTTCATTTTCCTTCAAACCAAACACACCTTAATGTTTCACAAACGAACTCAAAAAAGTAAACTCAATGTGGAGAACTGACATGTCCAGAAGACCAGAAAAGACCACAGCTTCCGCCCAGCAGCCCAGATGCCGTCACGGAAGGCCAATCGTTACTTCATTTCAGACGACAGCCAAGCTGACCGTTGGGCTTTGTCATTTAAAGCATCAGCTCATAATGAAGGCATTTAATGGCTGACTGTTAAACTCATCATCAATGACAACAACTCAAGCCAAAAGCAGTAAAGCTGTTTAAAAGCTCGGATGTTACCCTCTAAAAAGCAATTGCATATACGTAGTCTCTCGGACAATGTGAGCGGGAGAATTGCGGAGAGCCAAAAAAGTCAGGTACTCTGTTACATCTGCTCCACCTAAAATTCTGCATTTCCTCCATAGCTCGGCACGATAATTATCCATTGATCTTCCAAAAGATTGGACATATATAGTTACCACGAGCATCCTTTGAGTCACTATCTGACTTAAGTATCGGAGGAGATTAGGTTGAACCTTAGATCTGACCCTCACTTACGAGCTCTTCATATTGCAAGAAGCTGAAGGTAGATCGGAAATAGCTCGGAATTTGCTGAAATAGCTCAGATAGAGGTCTATTCAATACGGGGTTAGCTCGTCCAGTACCCACTCAGCTGCCAACATAATCTTACACCAGCTAGTGCAACTGTACCGTCAACAAGAATCATCCAACAATATCATGATGCGGACGCACCCTACGAGGCGGGCACGGGCCCAAGCGGGTCCGAAGGCGGATGGGTCACTTACTATCGGAGGCGTCGAAGGGCGGATTAGTCTTTGTCTTATGATATTTTATTCCTAGGTTTTCTCTATTTATATCTAGGGTTAGCCGTCATGAGGGTTATGCTTATTGTGTGAAAAACATTGTAAGTGTCTTTTGTGAGGGTTTTAGACTTTGATCCGTTCATCAAAGTTAGGAGAGCGAGTTCCTCTCGAAAGGGCTCAAGTTATCTTGCTTTTAGTAGTTGTTTCCTCTTCAAAAACCAATAAAAATCCCATCTTTTCCAATTTTTAATCCTTTTCTTCGCTGATTTTTCCATTGATACGATCCAAATCGTATCAAATTGGTATCAGAGCGATAGATCCAATGGCGGAAGGCACCCGATTCAAGACGGAGATGGAGGCGCTGCGAAAGGAGATCCGGGAAGAGGTTAGTAAAAAGGTGGGGGCTTTGGAGGTCACGGTCGAGATGCTTTCAAATTCCCAAAAGGAGATGGAGATTCGCTTGATGAAGAAGCACGAGGAGTCGGACGCCACTCAAGTTCAGATCTTGAAAATTCTTCAAAAACTTGAAGGGAAAGGGAAGCAAGTGGAGATCGGAGGGGAAGAATCCGCGGCGGAGAATCATCTTACTAAGGTGGGGGATCCAAAGTTGATGGCGAATACATCCGGGGCACCTCCGGGAACCAAAGTCACGAAGGAGAGGGAAGATCTAGGGTTCCGGGAGGAGTCGTGGGTGGAGGACGTGCAACGAGAGCGGCGGCGGCGCGAAGGGGACCCCCTAGGGTTTCTTGCGGAGGCAAGGGGACGCGGCGGACAAGACGGAGGCTTCCCGGAGGATGGGGAGAGCGGCGGCTGGGGGGGAAACCCTAATCCCCCCCGCGCGGCCCGCTAGGACCCCGCGAGGGCTCGGGGTGCCTCACGGCCCACCCCCGAGCCCGCGCGGGGGCCCAGGACAGCTGGGCGGGCTCGCGCGAAGCCCAGGAGGGGTCGCGCGGCCCGCCTGGGCCACGCCTGGGCCTCGCCGATTCCCAGGGAGGCCACGCGGCCTTCCCTGGGGCCGGTTGGGCCCCGGCGAGTGACATTGGGGCCCGGGGGGCCCAGTAAACCCCCCGGGTCAGTTTTTCGGACCCCCGAGCACCGATCAGGGCCCCGCAAGAGGCTATCGCGGGATTTTTGGAGCTACAGAGGAGGAGCGGCAGAGGTGGCCCATGGAGGAGTATGCAGAAAATTTTGGGGGCCCGCGAGGGTTTCCCGAGGAGACCTACGGCAGGGGCAGGACCGAGTACGGAGGCCACGGAGCTCAGGGAGGAGGACACCCGACCATGCACCCAGACAGGAGGATGGAGAAGTTGAAGATGCCCATTTTTGAGGGGGCCGACCCCGACGGGTGGATAGTACGGGCAGAGCGGTATTTTCAGGTGATGCGGATCTCAGAACGGGAAGTATTGGAGAACATCATCTGCTATTTGGAGGGACAGGCGCTGAGTTGGTACCGCTGGAGGATGTCCCGAGCCCCTTTTCGGACGTGGGAGGAGTTGTCCGCATTCCTACTTGACCGTTTCCAGGCCAAACCGGGGGCGAATTTCTACGAGCAGTTGCTGGGACTACGGCAGGAGGGAACGGTGTTGGACTTCCTGGGGAAGTTCGAGGTGCTGGCAGGCAGGGTGAAGGGGGTATCGGAAGACGTATTCTTGGGGGCATTTATGCGAGGGCTGAAGCCCTCGATACGAGCCGAGCTGTGGATGCAGAGTCCCAGGGACCTGGAGCATGTGATTCGGCTGGCATTACGGGCGGAGGAGAAGCAGGCGGAGGAGCGGAGGATCAGAGGGACGTGGGGGGCACCGCAGCAGAGGGTCCCACCGACATCAGCCGCCGTCCCGAGACTACCACCGGCCACTTCGGTCGGAGCGGGGGAGAAGACCGGAGCAGCGCGTCCTGCGGGACAAGGGCGGAGGATGACCGAGGCTGAGGTGCGGGACAGGAGGGCCAGGGGGTTGTGCTTCCGTTGCGGCGAGAAGTTCACCCCGGGCCATCGGTGTGCGAGCCGGTTGCTGCAGATCACTATCGAGCCGGACGAGGAGGAGTACATCGACCCAGAGGAGGCCGAGGAGGAGGTCGTCCCCGTAGAGCAGCCGGTGGAGCTGGAGCAGGCGCAGGTGTCCCTCAACTCCGTAATGGGGTTCACACAGAACTCCACAATGAAGTTGGTGGGACAGGTCGGAGAGACAGCAGTGACGGTTCTGATTGATAGTGGGGCCACCCACAATTTTGTGTCCCTGCGAGTGGTGGAGCTGCTGGGGTTGCAGATGTCCGGTGGGAGATTCACCGTACAGTTGGGGGATGGACGGTGCGAGGAGAGTACGGGGCTATGCCGAGGCCTCTGCTTAGTCATTCAGGGGGTGCAGATCGTTCAGGATTTTTTACCATTCGAGTTGGGGAAGGTCGACTTCATCTTGGGAGTCCAGTGGTTGAAGACATTGGGGACCACGATGACCAACTGGAAACGGTTGAGGATGGAGTTCAAGGATGGCGAGCGGACGGTGGTGCTTCAGGGAGACCCGAGCTTGTGCTATGCCATGGTAGCTTTCAGTGCCATGACTCGGGCTATTCGACGGGCAGGGCAGGGGTACTTGGTGGAGTTTCAGGGGATGACCACAGAGGCGGAGCCCGAACCCGAGGAGGAGCCACCAGAGGTGCAGTCGGTGTTGGAGCAGTTCGCAGAGGTGTTTGAGATGCCCCAGGGGTTACCTCCACCCCGGGACCACGAGCATGCGATCGTACTGAGGGATGGCGCACCCCCCGTCAGTGTTCGGCCTTACCGGTATCCTCACGTGCAGAAGGACGAGATCGAGCGGCAGGTCAGAGAGATGTTGCTAGCAGGAGTGATCCAGCCCAGCGTCAGCCCCTTCTCGAGCCCAGTTTTGTTAGTGAAGAAGAAGGACGGGAGCTGGCGTTTTTGTGTGGATTACCGAGCCCTGAATAAGGAAACTGTGCCCGACAAGTTTCCTATTCCAGTGATAGATGAGTTGCTCGACGAGCTGCATGGGGCGAGGGTGTTTTCGAAGGTGGATCTAAAGTCTGGGTATCATCAGATCCGGATGCGAGCAGAGGACATCCCGAAGACGGCGTTCCGTACACACGAGGGCCACTACGAGTTCTTGGTGATGCCGTTTGGATTGACAAACGCCCCGTCTATGTTTCAGGCTTTGATGAACAAGGTGTTCCGCCCTTACCTACGGCGGTTCATCCTTGTGTTCTTTGACGACATCTTGGTCTATAGCCGCACATTGGAGGAGCACACGGGGCATCTGGAGGTGGTTTTCCGGGAGTTGCAGGGGCACCAGTTATTCGCCAACCAGAAGAAGTGCTCGTTCGGGAGGAGTCAGATCGAGTACTTGGGGCACATTGTCTCAGGCGACGGGGTAGCAGCAGACCGAGCAAAGATTGTGGCGATGTTAGAGTGGCCTCTACCACAGACACTGCGGGCATTGCGGGGTTTCTTGGGATTGACGGGGTATTACCGCAAGTTTGTACAGGGATACAGCACCATTGCCTGGCCGCTGACGGAGCAGCTGAAGAAGGACAGTTTTCGGTGGGGGGAAGAGGCGACTAAGGCTTTCGAAGCCTTGAAGACGGCGATGTCGACGGCGCCGGTCCTTGCTCTACCAGATTTTAGCCAGCCATTCGTAGTGGAGACGGATGCTTCGGGATATGGTCTTGGGGCGGTACTGATGCAGGAGGGGCGGCCGGTGGCGTACTTCAGCCAGGTGTTGACCACGAGGGAGAGGCTGAAGTCAGTGTATGAGAGGGAGTTAATGGCTATAGTCTTCTCTATTCAGAAATGGCGACCATATCTGCTGGGAAGAACTTTTGTGGTGCGGACAGATCAGCGGGCATTGAAGTATCTGTTAGAGCAGAGGTTGGTGGCAGAGGAGCACCAGAAGTTGCTGTCGAAGCTGGTGGGATTTCGGTTCGATATTGAGTACCGACCGGGGCTGGAAAATAAGGCGGCGGATGCATTGTCTCGGCAGGATGAGGGGAGCCAGCTGCAGGCGATGTCGATACCCGAGTGGAGAGGATTGGACCAGTTGACACAGGAGGCAGAGGCAGACCCAGAGCTGCAGCAGATCAGGGAGAGCTTACAGGGGGGAGGTGACGGGGTGCCAGGCTACACGTTAGAGGGGGGAAGGTTACTCTACCAGGGGAGGTTGGTGATTCCGCGGGGGTCTGCATCGATTCCGACTCTTTTTCAGGAGTTCCATGGGTCGGCAATCGGAGGGCACTCGGGCGTGCAGCAGACATATATGCGGATGGCTCGGGAAGTATACTGGACAGGAATGCGGAAGGACATCGCGCGATTGGTGGCGGCTTGTGACGTCTGCCAACGTCACAAGTACATGGCGATGGCCCCGGCAGGACTGCTACAGCCGTTGGCATTGCCCGAGCAGGTGTGGGAGGAGGTGTCCATGGACTTCATAGACGGTTTGCCGCGTTCGGAGGGGTTCACCGTGATCTTGGTGGTGGTGGACCGGCTGAGCAAGTATGCTCACTTCATTCCCTTGAAGCATCCTTACACAGCGGTCTCGGTGGCGGGGGTTTTCGTGCGGGAGGTGGTGCGGCTGCACGGGTTTCCGAAGTCTATAGTGTCCGACCGGGACAAGGTTTTCACCAGTCACTTCTGGGAGGAGTTGTTCCGAGTTCAGGGGACAGTGCTGAAGCGGAGCACCGCCTACCATCCGCAGACGGACGGTCAGACCGAGGTGGTCAACAGGAGTGTCGAGACCTACCTCAGATGTTTTGTTTCGGAGACACCCCGACAGTGGGCCAGATGGTTGGCGTGGGCGGAGTATTGGTACAATACCTCCTTCCACTCGGCGACAGGGACGACACCTTTCCGGATATTGTACGGACGAGACCCTCCTTCTTTGGTTTACTATGGGCACCGAGCGACACCTGTGTCACAGGTGGAGGAGCAGATGGAGGAGAGGGATAGGATGCTGGAGGAGCTGCGGAGGCACCTGACACGAGCACAGCAGGTGATGAAGGCCAAGGCAGACGGACATCGGCGAGATGTGACTTTTCAGGTAGGGGACAGGGTCTACCTGAAGCTCCGACCTTACAGGCAGCGGTCTTTGGCCCACAGGAGGAACGAGAAGCTTGCGGCCCGTTACTATGGGCCTTTTGAGGTGGAGACTCGGATTGGAGAGGTGGCTTACAGGTTGAAGCTGCCGCCAGGGGCAGCGATACATCCGGTGTTTCATGTTTCCCAGTTGCGTCGGGCGATTGGCGAGCATGCTACATCCTCCACACTTCCTCCTACGCTCACAGATGATATGGAAGTGATGCTCGAGCCAGTGGATGTCCGGGCGGTGCGGAGAGGTCCAGGGCGGCGTCGGGAGGTCCTCATCTACTGGCAGGGGCTACCAGAGTGCGATGCAACATGGGAGCAGTATGAGGCGATACAGGAGCAGTACCCTGATTTCCACCTTGAGGACAAGGTGGCTCTTTTAGGGGCGGGTATTGATGCGGACGCACCCTACGAGGCGGGCACGGGCCCAAGCGGGTCCGAAGGCGGATGGGTCACTTACTATCGGAGGCGTCGAAGGGCGGATTAGTCTTTGTCTTATGATATTTTATTCCTAGGTTTTCTCTATTTATATCTAGGGTTAGCCGTCATGAGGGTTATGCTTATTGTGTGAAAAACATCGTAAGTGTCTTTTGTGAGGGTTTTAGACTTTGATCCGTTCATCAAAGTTAGGAGAGCGAGTTCCTCTCGAAAGGGCTCAAGTTATCTTGCTTTTAGTAGTTGTTTCCTCTTCAAAAACCAATAAAAATCCCATCTTTTCCAATTTTTAATCCTTTTCTTCGCTGATTTTTCCATTGATACGATCCAAATCGTATCATATCAATGGTGAGAAAGCACGGGAAAACATTTGGCGCCGTGTATGGGAATTCGAGTTGATATGCATGTCTTCAGCCACACTGACGATGACTTGACCCATCAATCAAGGGCCCGAAAGGCCAATTACCGTAGGGGCGACAGATGTTATGCCACATTCCGTTGATCCCAGTTCTTCTACTCATGAAATGCCCGAACAGCTACCATTCATTCTGCACAGATCGGACAACGAGAAGTAATTCAATCGGATACTCAGATACGGCCTCCTCCTCAACTTGCGATGCTGATTTCTCCAGTAGAGATGAACTTCCGTCCTCCTCAGTTCTCTTACACTCAAGACGTCTTGCTTGTTGATCCATTCATTATAGATTTGATGGTTTCAAAATCTTTTGCAATGCTGGGCAAAACATGCGCAAGCTCATGTAAGGATCAAATAATTGCAAAATGTACCCTAAAATTACAGAAAAGTTGAAAAACTCGTCAACCACAGGATGGTAAACTTGAAGATGATAGCACATGTGGGTTTAAACAAGATGGCCAAATAATACAAGGGCTTAACTCATTTACACTTAAAATAATAACAACAATAATATAAAATGGTGAGTCAACTAAATATTCAAGCCGAAGAAAAGGTCATGGGTCAGATTGCATTCATAACACGGAAAGTGGGATTCTTGACTTTCTTTAAGGGTTTGTTGATCAATTTTTCGCACCTAAGCAACTTAAAAAAATGTCACGTGGGCAAGGGAAATAATCGGTTTCAAAGAAGTCGGTGGAACATGCGCTAAGCATACCTCTGAAACCCTTAGTTTAATTAATTTTTATGAATTATTACTTTGATCCAAGGCAGCCTTGGGTGGCCCTAATCAAAATAGTTATAGTGTTGTGAATGGATATTGATGAGTTGGTTAGGATCACGTCTTATCTTATGGATAAGACCGTATCTATTGTATCTTATCTCTGTACGCTCTCCTTACTGCTATAAATAAAAAGCTGTGGATTCCCCCCCCCCCCCAGATAATGGTTCATAACACGTTATCAACACGAGCCTCTAAATAAAGATTTTCCACACAAATACCGATCGTTGCGAAAGCGAAGGAAATGCTGGAGATCCACGCGTGTGGCGTCATCTACCTCAAACAGACGTCGTCATCCACGTGTAGGCTTCGTTCAACCGTCGCTAGATCTGGAGGACGGATCTAGAGATATTCTCGCTAAAAATTTAATTTTTATCTTGCGCATAATTATTTTCTCCATAGATCTCACAAGATCGGAGTGGAAATAACGTTAATCGCCTATATCGACAATTATTTCGTCTAAAAATCAAATTTTTATCATGTTTTTAATCTGAAATAAACTAAAAATAATATTTTTATCCCCACAGCTTCGCCGGTGGCCTTGCTGCCGACTGACGTTGATCTACCGCCCCGAAGGTGAAATTAGATCCACCACCGACCACCACCAACCCCCCGGCGGGGGTAACGCCGCTCCCGACCCCCCGCTACGACGGGGATGTCGCATCCCCTACCACTGGCCACGGCGGCGGGGGGGGGGGGGGGGGGGGGGGGGGGGCGGGGGGCAATAGTAATGCCGCCTCTCGACGGCTCTGCGCGGCGGCGCAACCCCGCACCCCCTCCCTACTGCCCCTTTCGACATTAGAAAATGAGTGTTTTTTTCAAGCCCGGTCGGCGGCACAACCTCTTAGGGGTGGGGGCGGCGGCCAACCCCTAGCCGCTGCCCCTTCCATCAGAAGATGGGGTTTCCAGCCCAAAACCGAAAAAAAATATTCGAATGTGGGCCTGATGCCCACATCCACCCTGCGGGCCTTAGCCCGCACCTTAAAAAAAATTTCGGCACGACTGCGGGCTTCAAACCCATATACCGAATTCTTTTGAGGAAAAAAAACAGAAAAGAAATAAAAGGGGATGGTTATAATTAAACAAATATTTTTGGGGGCCTAAAATACAGAAAAATCATCATGATAAATTATGGGACTGAAATGGGATCTTAAGGGGAGATTTAGGGATTTTTGGGGGTTAATTGGGGGAATAAAAAGGAAAACTTCTTCCCTTTTCATGAAAAACATGTAAATTTTTGGGCTCTTTTCAAATATTTTTGAATAATCCTATCATGCACAATTTTTTGCATTATATGATGCCTTTTATGATCATATTTATATACTCTGCATTACTATTAAATGGCTTATTCTGTGGATAAACCTATATTCTGTTGTGTAATATTAACTTAATAATTAGGAAGATCTTGCGATCACTCTGTCGTTAGTCATCTAAACTAACGGTGTATGACGTTGCCAAGTGGTCTAATAATTATTAAGTATTTAAATTATTTATTCTTCTGTAAATATGATGTCTGTGATGCATGTGATGAAAATGTCTGATGAAAATGTTTGATGAGCACAAATTTTAACTTGGATTACTAATTGTGGTTTTGGATCGGCTGTTTAAGTCCCACATTTAAATTTTTCTGCACTTTTCTTTTCCTTTTGAGAGAAATTGTAGCGAGGAAATTATGTAATGTCCAACATCGACGACTACTTTCCATAGAGACGGAGGCCACACTTGAAGCTGTAGATTTTATATGGGACCCACGGGGTTTCCAAAGTTGTAATTTCTTTTTTTTTTGCTTTCATTTGTGTAATATGGACTGTAATGGGACTATGGACTATTTTATTTATTTGGAACTGGCCGATCCACGCAATTAGCACTTCATTTAAAAAATTGCCTCCGCATGAAAATGTTTACTGTATTATTATTAATTCATGAAAATTTGTGCTCTGCTAGATAAAATGGCCAAAATGGCAAGCGTCGATTTCGAAGTGTTGTATGCATCAGGAAGAAATTAACTGAGCTGTCAGCTCGATGTGAAATTTCACCTGCGGGCTAAGTCACTTATTTCTGCTGTGACTAAAGATGGAAATGCAAACGATATAGAAAAGGCACAAGCCATTATATATATTCGTCGCTATGTCGACAAGACCCTAAAGGCTGAATACCTTACGGTCGAAGATCCACTTGAGTTGTGGACTGCCCTTGAGAATAGATATAAACATCAGAAATATGTTATACTACCAAGGGCATGATATCAGTGGAAGAACCTGAGACTGCAAGACTTTAAGTCCATAACTGAGTACAACTCAGCTCTTTTGATCATCACCTCCTGCCTAAAGTTGTGTGGTGAAAAGGTCTCAGAACATCGCATGCTGGAAAAGGTTTACATGTCTTACTATGAGAAGGATGCGATACTGATGCAGCAACATCATGAGCAAAAGTTCACCAAGTATTATGAGCTGTTGTCATGTTTACTCATGGCTAAACAAAACATAGAGCTTCTCCTCGACACTCATAACATGCGCCCCCTAGCACTGCCCCCCCCTTACAGAAGCTCACAATGCATCTTCTTCTAAAAAGAAGAGAGTCAACAATAGAAAAGAAAGACCACCAAAAGGGGGATAGAACAAAAGGGCCAGAGGCCAAGTCCAACATCGAAGAAATGAAGGGAATCGGAAGTTCACTTGGCACAGATAAGACAACAACAGAAATGAAGCACCCTCACCCAAGAGGGAATGGGCCGACCAGTGCCATAGCTGTGGCATAAAAAGTCACTAGTCTAGAGTGTGCAGAACTCCACGGCATCTTCAGGAATTGTATAAAGAGAACATGAAAAAGAAAGCTGAAACAAGCCTGGTGACCACAAATGCTCCAGTAAAGTTTACAGCTGACGACTTCGAAAGAGATGACCTGCTTGATTAGCCTCTATTTTTATCTTAGTAATTTGTTCTTTGAGAACAATTTATGTTATGAGAGAATTTGAAATTATGTAATTTCTTTTTGAATGAAAAAATTGATTTGACGGAACACCTGAAGTGCCCGACATCAGCCAAGTTTTTTCTTTGGCATGATAAACTTGGCCACCTTGGATCTGTGATGATGCATCACATCTTATCTCAATCCCATGGGCATACCTTGATGAACCAGAAGATTCTTCAAAAGAGAGAATTCCCTTGCATTCCACTGCTTCAAGGGGAAATTAATAACAAGGCCATCACCGCTAAAAGTGGATATTGAATTTTCGAACTTCCTCGAAAGAATACAAGGATACATAAGTGGACCCTGTTGAATATTGGACTCCCCCGGATTTGGTTTTGATGATGAGCAAACATAAATAATCCATGAACTAACAATTTGTGGAGCGCAGTATTGGAGATCGTCGCCAAATTCACGAAAACATTCAAAGCGACATCTCAACACTTCCCAAAGCTCATATTCATGCCTAAAGCTTCGTTGAAGCTCTTGCGACGCTTTGGAAGTTATGAAGATTCAATCGAAGCTCTCGAAGACCGTTTATTAGGTTTTATTTATAGTCTTTTAGTTTCGATTGATAGATTGTTAAGCCTTGAGTATATCTTACGTTTCTATCTTCATTACGCTCATTTCGTAGCTCTAGGATCCTTGCACAAGTTCATTCTAACTTCCTCGAAGCGTCGCGCTTCGATTCGGATGTGTATGTGCATCTTAGTTGGTTACAAGAACAAGTACTGACCGACTATATGGTGATCTAGTCGGTCGGCAACTGTTCTTGGATCCGACTAGTTTGATTCCTTAATTTCTTGGACTTTAATGTTTACAGTTAGTCGGTCTACGTTGACTCACCGACCGACTAGTTTGTGAACTAGTCGGTCAGTGATGCTTCTTTGACGACTAGTTGTGACTTACTGTTCACTCTAAATTTCACCTAAGCTACTGTTTACCGTTAGTCGGTCTAAGAATATTTGGTGACCGACTAGTTGACAATTTAGTCGGTCAACTTTTGTTCTTGGACCGACTAAGTCACTTTGCATTCAGACTAAGTTATTTTGCCTCTTAGGTCGGTCTACGTTCATTGGCTGACCGACTAGTTTGTGAAACTAGTCGGTCAGACAGTCTTCTTGGACCGACTAGATTTCTAGGTCTGAAATTCTATCTCTTCTCAGATCTACTCTTAGTCGGTCCACGTTGTTTGGCTGACCGACTAGTTGATGAACTAGTCGGTCAGTGATTGTTCTTTGACCGACTAAGTCTCACAGATTTCTATCGTTGGTGAATGACCTAACTTGTGTTTATGGGTTCCTATATATACGAACCTAGGTCATTTCTATCTAGGTTAGAGCTGCCATTAAGAGATTCATTGAGTTCTAAAGAGATAGCCATTCTCCCTCAAATCTAAAGCTCTCTTCCTCACAAGAAACTCATTCTCTCTCATTTCTAGATCTAGAGAGAAACTTGTTCTTGGTGAGCTCTTCAAGCTATTGCCTTGATCCAAGTCTCCAACTCATTCCTAGGCACCGATTGCTGTTCATTTCCTTGGTGCTAGGACTTGGTGACTTCATCTTCCTCAAATCCTCCATTTCACCATTTGGGTAAGAAAAACTCAAGGTATAGGATTTTGTGGTAAGATTTGTTTATTTTCAATATAACTCATTTATATTGCTTGTGATTCTCTCGGTTGTGAGAGAAGATTGTGATCCCAGGTTGTGGGATTCACTTTGCCATTGCATGTATGATTTGATCTTGTGAAGGTTTTTCACAAGATATTCATAGTGGAAATCTTGAGTTAGGGTTTCTAACTCAAGTATCCGGAGGGGATCCGGGTGGTTGGGACGTAGGATCACCGGAACAAGTCGGGAGACTTGGGTGGATCCGAACCCATTAACTTCGTTTGTTAGCATTGTTAATTTTGTGTTGTCATTCAATTTAGCTTCCGCAAATTGATTTGGTAGTTGTTTGCAATTTAATTTGGAATTATACTCCTTATTATTTTAAAGTACTATTCACCCCCCCTCTAGTACTTGTGCAGTAGCTGGTAGGGCATTACATTTGGTATCAGAGCCAGATACTCAGCTATGTCTGCCAACGACAACAAGACCGTAGCGTCCACCTTCCAACTATGACACCTTCAGGAACCGTGAAGGAGCATCTTCGGTGATGGAAGGACATTCCTCTACGAGGCCTCCATTCTTCAACGGTACCAACTACGGGTACTGGAAATGTCAGATGGAAACCTTCCTCCGAAGTGCATCTTATGGAGGGACTACAATGAAGGAGTACATCGAGCCCGAAGAGAAGACTTTGAGAAATGGGACAGCCGCGGGAGGTCGCCGCGGAGGTAAGCAATGCCAAGGCAATGAACGCATTGCAATGTGCATTGGAGCCGAGGACTTCAATAAGATATGCACATGTAAGAGTGCATATCAAATTTGGAACTCTCTCCCTCATACTACATGAAGGGACGAGTCGTGTAAGAGACTCTAAACTCGTAGTCGTAAACAAAGATTACGAAATGTTTCATATGCAACATGGCGAGAAGATGAAAGAATATTACGCTCGTTTTGTTGACATAATAAACGAGTTAGAGGCCCTCGGCAAGTCCTACACTCAAAAGGAGAAGTGCTCAAAGCTAATCGAAGGACTTCCTCTTCTTGGGAGAAACGCACCTTCGCCATCGAGGAAGGTAATGACATGAATAAGTACACCGTAGTTCAACTAATGGGTACTTTAATGTCGTACGAGGTATGCAAGGATAGCAAGCTCAAAATTGCAAGAAAAGATGAAGTCTTATCTAAAGCAAGACGAGCCAAAGAAAAAGGCTATTGCCTTCAAAGCCGCTCCATCCACATCCACATCAACCGATGATGAAGAATCGGAAAACGAGTTGGACTTGGAATCCAGGGCACTCATGGCCAAGAAGTTCAACCGTTTCTTCCGAAAAGGTAACTTCAAGACCAAAGGTAAATTTGGTTCTTCTAACGCCTCTTCCTCTCCTTTGTGTTTTAAGTGCAATAAGCCGGGACACATGAAAGCGGAGTGTCCCCTCAATAAGCAAAAGGAGAAGTGGAAGGCGCCAAAGTATGACAAGTCCAAGAAGTACACGAAAGGAAACAAGAAGGGACTTGTCGGAGCTACCTTCACCGACTCCGATGATTCTCAAGCGGTGAGTCGGACGATGAGCACGTGGAGCAAGCGCACATGTGTTTCATGGCAAGAGAGGAGTACGATCAAGGATCCTCCTCTTCCGATGATAGTGATGTCGAAAGCGATGAGGTAACCATGGACGATCTTAGGAATGCTAACTCTCAACTTTGGTCAAAATACACAAAATTAGTAAATCGATATACTAAAGTAAAAGATGACCTAGCTAGCATTCAAACATCGCCTAAGAATATCATCACCAACAACGACACCGTTGTTGAAGAGTTAAGAAGTGAGATTGTAAATCTCAAATCGAAACTTGAACATGTTAGCATTGAGGATGCGGAAGAACATGAGATAGCGGATTTAACTTCTCAAAACTCGACTTTGAGTATTGAGAACGAGAATCTTAAATCTCGTGTTTATGTGCTCACATCGCAAATATCCACTTTGGATACTTCTTTGCGTTCTCTCAAAGAGAAATATGAGGACACATTGGGCCGAATCAACAAATTCAACAAGGGTAAGGGCCACTTGGATAATATCCTAAAAGATTTACTTCCGGCCAAACACCACATTGGCTTGGGGTATATGATGGGAAATTCATCCAAGTCGGTCACTACTTTTGTTAGGCCAACTTCCGAAGCCTCAACGAGTGGGAGCAAACACTCTATTGGTAGTTCATCTACCAATGGTGCTTCCACCTCGTCCACACCCTCTTTCGGAAAGAAACCCACTTTGGGTGGACCTCCAAAGAAGGGGCATGCCTACATGTACACCAATAACATGCCACGTAGGAACACACGTCCTACTCCACCGGCTCACACATATGATGATTTTTATGCAACACATTCTCGGGCACGTGCACACCATGTGAGACACCCCACGCACGTGTTCCCACACATGCATATGTACACCCACCACATCATATGAATAATTCTCGTCGTGCACCATTCCATCATGTCCCGTATGCCTATCCACAACATGCATCACGTAGAAATCAACGTCGCATGCATGCACCCAATAGGATGATGGCTCCCAAAATTTTCACTATTTGGAGCCCAAAGGACACAAGCATGGACGAAAAACAAATGTATATGAATGCTTATTTTTCGGATGTTGTGCATAGTAAGAATTATGTGGGGAAGTCTAAGTCCACTTGGACTTGGCTTCCAAAGGTCTAATCCCTTGGACCCAATGACCTTGGGTACCATGATATGAAAGTTTCTATCTTTAGGTACTCAAGGAAAAGAAAAAGAAAAGGAGCAACAATTTAAATTAGCTCCAAAGGAATTGGATACTCGATAGCGGGTGTTCAAAACACATGACGGGTGATGCACGATTGCTCTCCGGAGTGGTTCCCATTGCGAATGGAAACCGCGTCGTATTTGGAGGCAACGAGAGCGGAACCATCATAGGTGTTGGTAAAGTCGGTAACCCTCTAAACCATTAATTAGTGATGTTTATCTTGTTAGTGGTTTAAATCACAATCTTATTTCAATAAGCCAACTTTGTGACAAAGGTTACAGAGTTAGTTTTGCGAAAGGATTGTGTCATATTTTAAGAAAAGATAATGATAAATTATTATTTTCCGGAACTCGTCATAAAGACATTTATATTTTGGATCTTCCTAAGTCATATGAACAATGTCTCGTTGCCAACACAAGTGAACAACACTTATGGCATCGACGCTTTGGACATGTGAACTTTGGAACACTTTATAAGCTTTCGAAATTAAATTCCTATTAAAGGTTTTCCGAAGCTTGTTTTGAAAAGAAAAGTTTTTGTGATTGTTGTCAATGTGGCAAGCTTCCTAAATCTTCATTTAATCCTAAGAAAAGCATCTCTACTAAACGGCCACTAGAGCTATTACATCTAGACTTATTTGGGCCAACTAGAGTAGCTTCCTTAGGAAATGCAAGGTATGGACTTGTCATCGTAGATGACTATTCAAGATTTACTTGAGTATTTTCATTGTGTAATAAAAATGAAGCTTTTGAAAACTTCACAATTTTTGTTAAGAAAGTACAAAATCTCTTAGGAACCACCATTGTCACTATTCGTAGTGATCATGGAGGTGAATTTGAGAATGAGTCTTTTGAGACATTTTGTGATGAAGTTGGTATTACTCACACCTTCTCTTTCCCTCGTGCACCTCCTCAAAATGGTGTAGTTGAGAGAAAGAATAGGACGCTAGTGGAGTGTGCTCGCACTATGCTTGATGATAGCCAACTTGGCATCAATTTTGGGCGGAAGCGGTACACACCGCTTGCTATGTGTTTAATAGAATACTTTTGAGGCCCTGCACTAAACAAACTTGTTATGAATTGTTGTTTGGTAGGTTGCCTCAAGTTAAACATTTTCGTGTTTTTGGTTCGAAATGTTTTATTAAGAACACATATGGTAGTTTGGACAAATTCGATCCAAGATCCGATGAGGGGATTTTTGTTGGATATTCTACGCGTAGCAAAGCCTACCGGATATTCAACAAACGAACCTCAACGATCGAGGAGTCGCTTCATGTCTCATTTAATGAAGGATTTGTTCAACTAGAATTTCAAATGATAATGATTCTTTGGATGTTTTATGTGATTCGTTTGATAATTCTAAGTCTAATGATTCTATTGATTCTATTGAGACTAACCCAACTAATGAAGTTGTTGAGAATGTTCCTAGTGATCAAGGTATTCCCAAACGGCTTCATTCGGTTCGTGACCATCCCCATGAGCAAGTCATTGCAATATTCAAGATAGTGTCAAAACGAGATCGCAAGTTCACCACTTCGCAAATTGTGCCTTTGCCTCATCGATAGAGCCAAAGAATATTAATGAAGCATGCGAAGATAGCGCTTGGATCTTAGCCATGGAGGAGGAGCTCATTCAATTCGAGAGGAATGAGGTATGGGAGCTTGTTCCATTGCCATCGAAGAACCACACCGTCATAGGGACAAAGTGGATCTTCAAGAACAAAACCGACGAAAACCAAGTCGTCGTCCGGACAAAGCTCGGTTAGTTGCTCAAGGCTATCGACAAGAGGAAGGTATCGATTTCGAAGAATCCTTCGCTCCGGTAGCTAGATTAGAATCAATTAGATTATTATTGTCTTTTGCATGCCATAAGAATTTTAAATTATTTCAATGGATGTTAAAAGTGCATTTTTAAACGGAGATGTCGTTGAGGAAGTTTACGTTTCTCAACCTCCGGGCTTCATAAATGAAAAATTTCCAAATCATGTTTTTAAACTAAAGAAAGCTCTTTATGGGTTGAGACAAGCTCCTCGAGCTTGTATGATCGCCTAAAGAATTTTCTTTTGGATTTGAATTTTAAAATGGGTGAAGCCGATTCAACACTTTTTATTAAGCATGCGAATAATGATATTTTATTAGTTCAAATTTATGTTGATGATATCATTTTCGGTGCTACTAACTTTGCTCTTTGCGAAGAGTTTTCTAATGTTATGAAGGAACAATTTGAGATGAGCCACATGGGCGAACTCAAATATTTCTTAGGTCTCCAAATTCGCCAATTGAACGATGCAATCTTCTTCCACCAAACGAAGTACACGGTGGAGTTGCTAAAGCGATTTGGAATGGAGAATGCCTCCGGGAAAAAGACTCCTATGAGCACTACAACGCATCTTGATAAAGATACGAGCGGAAAAGATGTAGACATTCGTCTATATCGAGGTATGATAGGTAGTTTACTTTATCTTACCGCGAGTAGGCCCGATATTATGTTTGCCGTATGTATATGTGCTCGTTATCAGTCTCAACCTAAGGATTCTCACTTAGTAGCGGTTAAACGTATTTTTCGCTATCTAAGTTACACTTTAGATTTTGGATTACTTTATCCGAAATCTAGCACATATGAGTTAGTCTCATATAGTGACGCTGATTATGCGGGATGCAAATCCGACAGGAAAAGTACTAAGTGGCACTTGCCATTTTCTAGGAAATTCTCTTGTCTCTTGGTTTTCCAAGAAGCAAAATTCGGTATCACTTTCTAACCACCGAGGCGGAATACATTGCCGCCGGTGCCGCTTGTGCCCAGGTTCTTTGGATGAGACACACTTTGAAGGATTTTGGTATTCATTGTGATACTAGCCCTATCATGGTGGATAACCAAAGTGCTATCTGTCTTTCAAAGAATCCGGTGCACCATTCCCGATCAAAACACATAGATGTTCGACACCATTTCTTAGATGATCATGTTGCTAAAAAGGACATCATATTAGTGTACGTTGAAACCCAAAAGCAAATCGCCGATATTTTCACGAAACCCTAAAGGAGGACTCCTTTGTGCGGTTGCGTCGAGAATTGGGGATTATGGGTGAATCCGAGATATAGGATTCATATTTCATTCAATCATCTTGCATGCTATTATATTTCGCGATATTTCATTCATGCTAGATTTATTGAATTTTTGGGAATTTTATGTGATTTATTTGAATTTATGATCGAATTCGTATTTCAATGTCGTATTTAAGATTTCGACGATTTATGGGGTAATTTAGATGACTAATGAGTGAGTTAAGATGTTTCATCCAAGTGATTTGTGAAGAGAAATCAATTATCAATTTTTGGACTCCTCTAGTCGGTCTACAGTTCACTTGTCAACCGACTAGATGCTCATCTAGTCGGTCAGCAAATGAACTCAGACCGACTAGATCAAGCTATATCTAACTCCTATCATTTTCTTTCGTTAGTCGGTCTCAGTACACTTACCGACCGACTAGATTGAAAACTAGTCGGTCAGTGAATATTCTGCGACCGACTAAATCTAGCCCTAGAAATTCATCTGTGCCTCTGTTTCGACTTAGTCGGTTCAAGCTCATTGACCGACCGACTAGATCGTAATCTAGTCGGTCAGTACTTGAACTATGACCGACTAAGTGAGTTAGGGCATTTGTGTATTTTGCTTCCAGACCGACTTATACTCGATCTCATTCGACTAAAATCTAATTTAGTCGGTCTTCTCACTTGCTCCAGCCCGAAAACCCCAAAACCCCCACTCGAAACCCTTCGTCTTCCGGCCGGCGGGTCTTCCGGCCGTTTTCTCCGTCGATCGCCGCCGTCCGCCGCCGTCGACTCCTCCTCCTAGGTAAAACCCCCTCTCCTAGGTGTCGATTTCCTATTCTAGGGTTGTCTCTCCTTGATTTCAAGCTCTAGCTCCTAGGGTTTCAATTTCTACCTAGGGCTTGTGTTTTTTTTTCGAATCTTAGGGTTTGTTAGCTTGTGATCTCTAGGTTGTTTTTGATCTTATCGTCGTGTGCTTGTGCTCGTAGTGCTATGGCTAAGACTAGAATTCCTATCGCCTCTTCCGGGGCTTCTCCTATGACCGTAGGGCCTTCCGACCCTAGGAATCCCCCGAAGCCTAAGCGTCGTGCCAAGTCAACCCAAGCCTCTCCATCATCGCCTCCTCCTAAGAAGCCTAGGACTGCCATAGCTAAACCCCGCAAATCCAAGACCAAAAAGCCTATTCTTCAGACTCCGGCTACTCCTCCCGATTCCAACACTGATTTTATCCCAGAGGATGAGCCTACTAGGGAACCTACTCCACCTCCGAAGACCCGTAAGGCTAAGGGTAAAGCTCCTATGCCAGTCGGCGGTGTAGACATATCGTTGTGCCGCGATGACCCTCAGTGTCTCGCAGCGTACAACCGTATAGAGCACTGTCCACTGTTGTTGGAGCATTACGTTCAGTTCTCTGATTTTCTCGGCCTTGCTGATCTTCTCTCTTATAGTGGTCTTCTAGATTATCTCCGATTCGACCCCAAGGCCAATCCAAACCGTATCCTTGCCTCGTGAAATTGTTCTATGCCAATCGTATTCGAGGCCAGTATGATGCCAGCCACTCCATTGAGACGACTGTCTTGGAACTCCTATAGTTCTCACGGCAGAAATCTTGGGGGAGATTCTTGGTTGTTCGTCGTGTGGTCTCCTCCCTTCGGACATTTTCGTAGACGACATTTCTTCCTTGGATCAGTCTATTCTTTCTGAGATTTTCCAGGTTATCCCCTCCGCATTCATTGGTGTTCCATCGAAATCTTTTAAGCCAAATGCGTGGGTTCTTAACCTGATTTTGAAGTCGTGTCTCCTCCCTAAGTATGGATCCTCTTCACTCCCATCCCAGCCGTTCTTGAAATTGATCTACGCTCTTTTCTTGGGGTGCGAGATTAATTGGGCTCGCGTGATACTCGATAAGATGGATTCTTTCGAGTGTATACGCAAGACCAATAAGTCTGCGCACATTCCATACCCCTGCCTGTTGACTCTCGTATTCCGTCATTTCCGAGTCCCTCTCCCTCCTGACGATGAGCGTCCTTTGGGTACGCCTCTGAACGCGACGGCCGTGAAGAAATCTCTAGCGGCACTTCGTCACGTGCAGAGGTCTACCGCATCTGCATCTCAGTCTACTCCGTCAGCTGCTGCAGCCTCCTCTTCCCCTGCTACATTGGACGATGTCGTACGCCTACTTCGTCAGCACGACTCCCGTTTGGCTCGTACTGAGGAGGTAGTCTGCCGTATGGCTCGTATGATGGGGATTGATCTTCCTCCGCAGTGTCTGAGGCCGAGGAGATGGACGATGAGGAGCTTGACGAGCTTGTCACTTCTCTTTGCCCGTGGCGATGAGGCCACTGCTGCTGCTCGCTGGTACTTTCCACTTCTGCTCCTGGAGTTGGCACCACTACCGGTGTTCCAGAGCCTACTGCTTCAGCTCTTCAGCCTTCTGAGCCTGCTGCTGACCAGCCCTTCCGAGCCTGCTCATGTATCTCCTGCTGCTGTTGACACTCCTGCTGCTGCTTCTGTCGAGACCCTTGCTGCTGTTGAGATTCCCATTGATGAGCATGTTGCTGAGATCTCCACTCCTGCCCCGACGATTCCATCTGTTGAGACACCTCTACTCCCTGCAGAGCCTGAGTCCACTCCGTCGACTGGACCCACGGAGACTGCAGATCCTGCCACCTCCTCGTGATCGCTTGTTTCGAGGACTCTCCACTACGCTTTGGATGATTTATCTTAGTGAGAGTATTTTGGGTTAGGATGGGGTTTGAGAGATGTTTTGATGTATTTTTGCGATTTCTGGATGTCGGAGTTGGATATTATGTTATGATGTTGTTTTGATGTATGTTGATACACTTTGATGATGTTGATGATGATGATGTATCTCTTTTTGATGATATGTAGCACTTGATATGATGTACCTCATATATTCGATGTGATATTTTTTGGATGTACTCATGTTGTCTCTACATATATATATATTCATCGTCATTCACTTTGTCTTTTATTCGTCGTGCATTATTTTTTCATATTCGTTGAATGCATTTGAAATGTGAATTCATCGCTCGACGATTAAAAACTTGGTTAAATAGATTTAAATTCTATAATTGTTATTAGAATTGTTTTCCATGCACAAAATTAACCAAGAATATTGAATATTGAAGAGTATGTTTCATTATTCAAGAAATGAATAATTATTTGGTATTTTTGATGATTTTTGATCTTTTTGTGATAATGGACATTTTGGCACACCTTGATTTGATTTCCACATTTTTATTCCCTTGGTGTCAAGTTGGTCCATTGTCTATGTCTACGACTCCCGATGTTGGATTTTACATTTCCTAATTGTTGTCGTTGTATGCCCCCCATTTTTGGGATAATGCCAAAGGGGGAGAGATAATGATAATAAATAGCGCAAATGAAAAATTTAACTCAATTTCCAAGAATCTAGTTTGATATGTTAGATTCAGGGGGATTTAAGATATATATAAGGATTTTCAAAATCCGATATTTCAAAAATCGATTCTCATTATATATCTTACTCGTCTGATTGATGCAATTCATATATATTCATTTTGGAATTAACGTGTCATCAATGCAGGGGAGTAAGTATTTTACATTTGAAGTATTATTTTTGATTATTATTTATGTTGGTTTGTCATCACCAAAAAGGGGGAGAATGTTGAATATTGGACTCCCCGGATTTGGTTTTGATGATGAGCAAACATAAATAATCCCATTGAACTAACAATTTGTGAGCGCAGTATTGGAGATCGTCGCCAAATTCACGAAAACATTCAAAGCGACATCTCAAACACTTCCCAAAGCTCATATTCATGCCTAAAGCTTCGTTGAAGCTCTTGCGACGCTTTGGAAGTTATGAAGATTCAATCGAAGCTCTCGAAGACCGTTTATTAAGGTTTTATTTATAGTCTTTTAGTTTCGATTGATAGATTGTTAAGCCTTGAGTATATCTTACGTTTCTATCTTCATTACGCTCATTTCGTAGCTCTAGGATCCTTGCACAAGTTCATTCTAACTTCCTCGAAGCGTCACGCTTCGATTCGGATTTGTATGTGCATGTTAGTTGGCTACAAGAACAAGTACTGACCGACTAGATGGTGATCTAGTCGGTCGGCAACTGTTCTTGGACCGACTAGTTTGATTCCTTAATTTCTTGGACTTTACTGTTTACAGTTAGTCGGTCTACGTTGACTCACCGACCGACTAGTTTGTGAACTAGTCGGTCAGTGATGCTTCTTTGACCGACTAGTTGTGACTTACTGTTCACTCTAAATTTCACCTAAGCTACTGTTTACCGTTAGTCGGTCTAAGAATGTTTGGTGACCGACTAGTTGACAATTTAGTCGGTCAACTTTTGTTCTTGGACCGACTAAGTCACTTTGCATTCAGACTAAGTTATTTTGCCTCTTAGTCGGTCTACGTTCATTGGCTGACCGACTAGTTGTGAAACTAGTCGGTCAGACAGTCTTCTTGGACCGACTAGATTTCTAGGTCTGAAATTCTATCTCTTCTCAGATCTACTCTTAGTCGGTCCACGTTGTTTGGCTGACCGACTAGTTGATGAACTAGTCGGTCAGTGATTGTTCTTTGACCGACTAAGTCTCACAGATTTCTATCCGTTGGTGAATGACCTAACTTGTGTTTATGGGTTCCTATAAATACGAACCTAGGTCATTTCTATCTAGGTTAGAGCTGCCATTAAGAGATTCATTGAGTTCTAAAGAGATAGCCATTCTCCCTCAAATCTAAAGCTCTCTTCCTCACAAGAAACCCATTCTCTCTCATTTCTAGATCTAGAGAGAAACTTGTTCTTGGTGAGCTCTTCAAGCTATTGCTTGATCCAAGTCTCCAACTCATTCCTAGGCACCGATTGCTGTTCATTTCCTTGGTGCTCAGGACTTGGTGACTTCATCTTCCCCTCAAATCCTCCATTTCACCATTTGGGTAAGAAAAACTCAGGTATAGGATTTTGTGGTAAGATTTGTTTATTTCAATATAACTCATTTATATTGCTTGTGATTCTCTCGGTTGTGAGAGAAGATTGTGATCCCGGGTTGTGGGATTCACTTTGCCATTGCATGTATGATTTGATCTTGTGAAGGTTTTTCACAAGATATTCATAGTGGAAATCTTGAGTTAGGGTTTCTAACTCAAGTATCCGGAGGGGATCCGGGTGGTTGGGACGTAGGATCACCGGGGAACAAGTCGGGGGAGACTTGGGTGGATCCGAACCCATTAACTTCGTTTGTTAGCATTGTTAATTTTGTGTTGTCATTCAATTTAAGCTTCCGCAAATTGATTTGGTAGTTGTTTGCAATTTAATTTGGAATTATACTCCTTATTATTTTAAAGTACTATTCACCCCCCCTCTAGTACTTGTGCAGTAGCTGGTAGGGGACCCATCTACCCCCAAGTGGGTCATTTCGGTACTTTATGGTACTGATTGATGCATCCTCGAAATATACATATGTGTGTCTGATCGGCGACGTATACACACACCAGGGGGCACGATTGTTGTTTTACCGCAAGTGCACGGTGTAGTGGCGAGTGGGTATCGAACACGAGGAGGACTAATGACGGTACTCTGTTTTAATCACCTAGCTATTAATGGTTGAATAGTTTCGAGAATATTGTCACAATCGTTCAATTAACAATTTGAATTCAATATAATAAAGGCGTCTAGGGCTAGGGAATTCCCACTACGGATCATTATTTATCTTCGTGAATCGTGAATCTCAATGTTGCAAGGCTTGAATTGAAGTGAACTAGTCGTAACTAAATAGAGAACCAAGATTACGCTCTTGCGCTATTGCCGGTCTATAGTAATCTAGGTTAGGGCCCACTCTTGTGCAAACCCTAACCTAAGACGCTAGCATGAGGATCAACATCATCGTCCAATCGCCCCTCAAGCCCACTCTCGTGCAAACTTGAGTTATGATCTAGGTTGTGATAGTTCGTATTTGTCCAATCTCTTGCAAACGAATATGGGTATATGACCCCCTCGGATTTTCGAACTCGTAACAGAGTGCAGTTGGATTGGGGGATACCAGATTTAAAATATTTGTACCGCAAGCGCACGTTATTGTAGTGTGGCTTGGGGGTCGAACACAGGGAGGCGTGGTTGTGCTTGTTTCTAAGAGGAACCAATTCACCCTACGGGTGAGCTAGCCCGATCGATAGATGGTTTGTCACAAATTGTAGATATGAGGGTTAAACAATATAAAGGGAAATCTTGGACTTCGGTTTCCACCCTATCATGTGTTCTCACTATTACGTCCGGCGGATAGGAATACGATCGGAATTAAGGTTTAGTGGTGAGACGTTGCCTCTAAGAGTGATACCAGCGTCCCAAGGACCCGATATTCCGGTCGGTGCCCATGATGATACGCCGGACTACCCGGGTTCGGTCAGTGGGCATTCCCATGTCCATTAACACTGACCGACTCCGGGAGCACTAAGCTCGTAACGATAACTCCCAACATATCGTCCTGCCGCTCTCGTGCGCTAGGATTCGATGTCTACGCTAAGGGCGTGAGCTATGGCTAGGGAGTCAACCGCCAAGTTTATTCCCCCTTGGCCCTACGGTCAAAGGCGGTCTTTTTCCCGCCGATGACAATGAAACACCCCGCGTAATCTATAAATTCCCAATCCCTATCGAAATCCTAGTCATATGGACGCATCAGGGAGAACACACGAAGGGGTTTCCACCAAAATCCCAGATTTGGGAACTACTCACACATTATAGCTAAAAAGCAATCTAAATAAAAATCAACCGTAAAAATCATGATCAGGCAATTGAAACACGGTAGTAGCAATGCAATTAAGACTATATTAAAGTTTGACAAAGATCAGAAAACTTACAGATAATAATAAAATTCCAGCCGTCACAAATAGAGAAAAAGACAGAAAAATACCAAGCTCTCGTTTCTGAAAACCTAGGCAGCTATATATAGAAATCGACTTCACCCGATCGGTTGAAGAATCAACCGATCAGGTGAGCTGCTACGTGCTTCGGCTGCGAGCTTCAGAAATTTCACCCGCTCCCTTGACCCGACCGGTTGGCGCAATCGGGTCGTCGTTTGAAGAGATGCGGTCATCAGGTGAACCGATCGGTTGAGTTATCAACCGATCGGTTGGAATTATCGCCCAAAAGAATAGAGACTTCAATCGACTTGGCACGGTCATCGGGCCGTCGGGTGAGCTCTCCGGGTCATCGTTCGTAAAATTCGCTACAGATAAACTAATCGGGTGAAGGTCACCCGATCAGTTGAAATTCAGCTCCAATTTCCCGAGAACTCTGTTGGGATGAACCGGTCGGTGAACCGGTCGGTTGACCTTACACTTCGCTTCAGCTTCAGTCCGGGTCGGACACGCGTGCATCACCCGGTCGGTTGGATGTGTCCAACCGATCGGGTGGGGGCTGAAAGATGGCAATCTTCGTTGTTTGGCCCCCTGGATCACGCGTGACTCCTCTCGTTGCTCCGGAGACTTATGATATCTTCGTTATGTGTCACCTATGCTGGAAATCTCCTGCAAACACACAAAAGCATGGAAAAGTGAAAGAAAACTAGAAAACACGAGAAAATGGATACAGGACGACGGAAAATAACGAAAAAACACAAAGAAGACGTGCGTGAATATATAAAATATACACACACGTCAAAATCCCCCAAGCTGAACCCTTCCTCGTCCTTGAGTAGGAGCTCGGAGGGAGAAAATAGAGCGAAAGAGAGAAAAAAGAGAAATCTAAATCCTAAATCGCCTGTCAGGGCCAACAAAATCAACAACGCCACACCAAGAAAGCAAGCGACAAATCACAACACTAAACCAAGGAAAACGAGTCCAAACGAGTGTCGTGGGCCCACGCGGGGAAGCGCAAGTGAGTGTGGTCGTGTGCTAGCAGACGGTGTTACTATCTACAATGTGCAATAAAGCTCCATATACACAAATCCAAGAAAAGACCCAAATATAGATTCGATTTGAAATAAGCGGTGAATAGATAGCTCAAGCATGCAATAGAACAGAGTAAGAATCGAATCGTACCATGCGTCAGGGACTCCACAACTAGGGACTAGGAAATCACCTCACTATCGCCTAGATAATAGCTAGAAGGTCTTTATTCCAAGTGTTTTCGAAAACGATGGGGTTGAGATGATGTGGAGAAGAACACTCGGTGCAAATTCTCGCCTTCCCTTTATTCTCAAAAGGTAGGAAAATATTCACACGGGAATTTTTTTGGGTTTTGGATATATGTATTTTTTTTGGATTTTTGGCTATACACACATATATATATGTTTTCTTTTCTCTTTTCTTTTCTTTTTGGGTTTTTCTTTTCTCTCTCTTTTTTGGATTTTTGGACTTTTGGGTATATACATGTGTGTACTCTCCTAAGTGGGAGAACTGTAAACGACGAGGGGATTTGCACCAAGTAAAATAAAAAAGAAATCGGATTCTAAACACTTGGGCAAAGGAGATTTTCTTCGCTAATCAGAGCATAGGCTAAATGGGTTATCCTAGTCCTAACTGTGGAATCCCGACACATGCGAAATGAAGTATACGATATAAATATAGCATACATATAGAAGCAAACAAGAGAAGCAAATATCGCATATTCAAATCGAAGCATGATAATCTAGGGGTCATCCCATGACAGGTATATAAATCAAAATCACAAAGTAGAAGCACACTGTAAGCTAGACACGACACACGACTCACAAAAAAAACAAAGTGGACCCACGATGCATGAAATGCAAGAGGACTCAGCTTCCTAGGGTTAGTGAATGTGATAATCGAAGCCATGCTAGGTGTGTGTGTGTGTGATTCTGTGGCAATTCATCATTTGGGGTCATCTCTAGGAGAGAGAGAGAGGAGAAAAAGGAAAGAAAGAAAAAGAAAACCACGGTGGAAACGACTCAAAAATGAAGAAAAAGACACAAAAGACGCAAGAAGTGCGACTCCCCCAAGCTAAAACTTGCATTGCCCTTAATGCAATAAAAAGTAAATACGGGAGGGCAATGAAAATGGGGGGGGGATACGCACCGACACAAAGAGAATAAAAAACGAGAAAAACACACATACGAAATTGAAAAAATAAAGAAAGAGGAAAAAGAAAAACGGAAAATAAAAGATAGAACATCACACCATACGACATATATAAACAAACACACCACGACGAAAAACACGACAAAACACACAAAATGTCAACTTCCCCCAAGCTGGACATGACAATGCTAGCAATATGATATGTTCATGATGAAGCAGAAATATGCAAGGGGAAGATTGAAGAAGAAAAAGAAATCAAAATGCAGGAGAGGCGGTGCATTTATTCTCCTCGGAAGAGACAGGAGGGGCGTGGCAAGGAGGCAAATTTTATACAAAGAAATGCGATTGATCCTAATACGCTCCTCTCACTGCCGAGAGGAGAGGAGTTTATTCTAGTCTAGACTAGAGAGCGGTAAAATATTTTTTACACTACTAGATTTAGATATACATGAGCAAATGGTGGATCTACGATCTGGAGTGGAGCAGGAAGCTGATCTTCCTATTCTTTCTGTGGCTCCGCCAATGTTCTGGTGCCACGAACACCAACGAACTCCAGCAATGCTCCCACAAGCTTCTCTCGATGATGTACACCTAAATCATTCGAAAGAAAAGGAGCATCAGTCCGTGATGAAAAGTCCTTCCCCGCATTAAATGTATCCCAAAGAGTATCGTCAAAGTGAAATGTAAATCTTGGAAAAAGTTGACGATGACTCCCTGAGAATGTGGTGATGTGTCGTGGTGCTAACGCAGTGATCTCCTGTCCACGTTTAGCGACGAGCTTGTCAGGTGCTGACATGCCCTGACATATCTCCGTATAGTGTGAATCTGGATCCTTTAGAGGGTATGTCACGTTAGTAGTATTTTGAATCTAGAAATATGTGGAATGTAATATGAGATTCAGAAATAGGGTCTAAAAGATCTCCCTGTGTGGGAGCAGTAAGCTCTAGTGGATGCGATGCCTCTGGTGGAGTGAGGGTGAGCTGTGGAGGTAGTGGTAGAGGCAAGGGAGCATGAGGCTCAATAGAATGAGTCGTGACGTTCACGGCTCCACGCTCTCCCTCCTCGTCGATATGGACATCCTCCATGTCCCTGCATCCCACAAGCTTCGCAAACTACCATGACCTGCGGATAATTCTCATATCCCCCCATCTGAGCATCGTATGGCGTGTAAGCATCAAAATTTCCGATGTATGAACCATCGGGCATCCACATAATTCACCTGACAAACAAAAATTTTGGCTACGACAAGCGCGTCAGTGGTACAAGGAATAGCACAAAATGATAATGGTGGTAAGAAAAGAATCTGTTTATTGAATTTTTTATAATTTTTTTGGATAAAATGCAGTCTAGCGGCCGCGTTCATGAGCTACAGGGATTACTGGGTCCTAAATGAAAACAAACACGTTGCCTCCCCGGCAACGGCGCCTTAAAGCTTGACCCCCCCGGCTTTTCGAACTCGTACCAGAGTGCAGTTGGATTGGGGGGATACCATATTTAAAATATTTGTACCGCAAGCACACGGTGTTGTAGTGTGGCTTGGGGGTCGAATACAGGGAGGCATGGTTGTGCTTGTTTCTAAGAGGAACCAATTCACCCTACGGGTAAGCTAGCCCAATCGATAGATGGTTTGTCACAAATTGTAGATATGAGGATTAAACAATATAAAGGGAAACCTAGAAATTTGGTTTCCACCCTATCATGTGTTCTCACTATTACGACCGACGGATAGGAATACGATCGGAATTAGGGTTTAGTGATGAGACGTTGCCTCTAAGAGTGATACCAGCGTCCTATGTACCCGATATTCCAGTCGGTGCCCAGGATGATACGCCGGACTACCCGGGTTCGGTCAGTGGGCATTCCCATGTCCATTAACACTGACCGACTCCGGGAGCACTAAGCTCACAACAATAACTCCCAACATCTCATCCTGCCGCTCCTGCGTCCTAGGATTCGATGTCTACGCTAAGGGCGTGAGCTATGGCTAGGGAGTCAATCGCCAAGTTTATTCCCCCTTGGTCCTACGGTCAAAGGCGGTCTTTTTCCTGCCGATGACAATGAAACACCCCGCGTAACCTCTAAATTCTCAATCCCTATTGAAATCCTAGTCCTATGGACGCATCAGGGAGAACCCATGAAGGGGTTTCCACCAAAATCCCAGATTTGGGAACTACTCACACATTATAGCTAAAAAGCAATCTAAATGAAAATCAACCGTAAAAATCATGATCAGGCAATTGAAACACGGTAGTAGCAATGCAATTAAGACTATATTAAAGTTTGACAAAGATCAGAGAACTTACAGATAACAATAAAATTCCAGCCGTCCCAAATAGAGAAAAAGACAGAAAAAATACCAAGCTCTCGTTTCTGAAAACCTAGGCAGCTATATATAGAAATTGACTTCACCGATCGGTTGAAGAATCAACCGATCGGGTGAGCTACTAGGTTCTTTGGCTGCGAGCTTCAGAAATTTCACCTGCTCGCTTGACCCGACCGGTTGGCGCAAGCAGGTCGTCGTTTAAAGGGATGCGGTCATCAGGTGAATCGATCGGTTGAGTTATCAACCGATCGGTTGGAATTATTGCCCAAAAGAACAGATACTTCAGTCGACTTGGCACGGTCAGCGGGCCGTCGGGTGAGCTCTCCGGGTCGTCGTTCGTAAAATTCACTACAGATGAACTGATCGGGTGAAGGTCACCCGATCGGTTGGAATTCAGCTCCAATTTCCCGAGAACTCTGTTGGGATGAACCGGTCGGTGAACCGGTCGAGTGACCTTGCACTTCGCTTCAGCTTCAGTCCGGGTCGGACGCGCGTGCATCACCCGGTCGGTTGGCTGTGTCCAACCGATCGGGTGTGGGCTGAAAGATGGCAATCTTCATCGTTTGGCCCTCTGGATCGTGTGTGACTCCTCCCGTTGCTCTGGAGACTTATGATATCTTTGTTATGTGTCCTCTACGCTGGCAATCTCCTGCAAACACACAAAAGCATGGAAAAGTGAAAGAAAACTAGAAAACACGAGAAAATGGATACGGGACGGCGGAAAATAACGGAAAAACACAAAGAATACGTGCGTGAATATATAAAATATACACACACGTCAGTATAGATTTATAATAAAAATCCTAACTTTGGTCCAATCTCTTGCAAACCAAATTTAGAGAATCTCGATTATAAACTAAATCGAATATCTAAGCCTTTCCATCGATTAGAATCCAATCTTTTGCAAACCCCAATCAATGGAAATCCCTAGCTATTCGTGATAAATCAATCACAACCCAACCTTTTATCAATTCCAGCAATATATGAATTCGTTCATCACAATTCTAAAATCGGATCCATAGGGTTCATCCCCATGCCCTATAACAGTGGAACTACTCGCGATTAATCGTGGCAATAACAGATTAAACAAATAATAATATATATCAATTCATGGTTGAAAGAAAACAATTCACAAAAACAAGAAATTTTAATAAGAAGAACAAAGCAGATCTCCAATCTTCAATATCCAGCTGAGAATTACAATTAGAATAATGTCCAAAACCAATTTCTGGTCTCCTGCTAAACTAGGATGAAAACTAGCCTTAAATACAAGCCAAAGTCGGCCAAAAAAAATCCTGATAGATTTGCCCATGGCGCAGCCCAGAACCCTAGTTCGCGATACAGGCAGACTGCGCCACTTGGCCGAGTAGAGTATGTCACTCGGCCGAGTGGCGGACCCAAAGAAAAACAGAGATATTGGGGTTTTGGGGGTCTGTCGCTCTGTGTCACTTAGCCGAGTAGAGTTCGTCACTCGGTGGAGTGGGCTTTCTCACTCGGCCGAGTGAGTCTTCTGCTGTTCTCCTCCAAACTTCAGAGAGTCGGCTAAAATCTCCTTTGAAAAGCTCTGACGCACTCGGACGAGTGGACTTCTTCACTCAGCCGAGTGAGATCATTCACTCGCCCGAGTATACTTGACTCCAGGTGCTCTTGTATCCGATGTACTCGGCCGAGTACGTTCCTTCACTCGGCCCAGTGAACTGCATGCTCGGCTGAGTGGCCAATTTCTGGAGTCCTATCTTCTGCTCTTCACCTCCTTGTCGATTCTATCGAACTCTTCTTCTTCCACTCATCATCTAGCACTGCTAACTCCTCGATAGGGTCATAGGCAATGCTCCAGCGTGCGTGCAAGTCCTTTGATCTTATTTATGCTCCAGATCGCTCCATATTTCCTGAAATCCGACAAAAACAAGAAATAGTGAAAAACAACGCGATATCGTCGAGTACTCGTGAAAAACGCGATATGGGCGATCAAAATGACATGCAAACATGCAGAAAAAAGGTGTAAAACAAGGAGCGATCAGTGTCTGCTATCGACCCGCAACTTAGCTTTGACAAAGCTATTGACACAAATAATAAAGTTGCGCGGGCGCATTTTCCAGACAACCAAATAAAGAAACTACGTCTAGATAATGCTGGAGAATTTACCTCCCGGTCATTTCAAGAGTACTGCCAGGCAACGAGAATAGAAATTGAACATCCAGTGCCACATATTCATACCCAGAATGAGTTGACAGAGTCACTGATAAAAAGACTCCAATGGATTGCACGTCCATTGTTAATGAAATCCTAGTTGTTGGTGGATGCATGGGGACATGCAATTCTGCATGCTGTATCGTTAATAAAAATAAGACCCTCTGAGGTCACCGTCTCTCTCCAATACAACTTTCATATGGAATGCCACCAAACATTTCTCACTTGAGAATCTTCGTTGCGCAGTTTACATACCCATTGCACCACCACAGAGGACAAAAATGGGTTCTCAATGTCGTCTAGGTATCTATGTAGGGTTTGACGCACCCTCAATTATAATATACCTAGAACCCCAAATGAGGGACGCATTTAAGGCACGACTTGAAGACTGTGATTTTGATGAGACAAGTTTCCCCAAAATGGGTGCAAACACTAAGAAATATGGTACGAAGCAAATTATAACGTGGGATACAAAAAGTTTGACCCCACCATGATCTGGTAACAAAATAATATGAATATGAGATCCTGAAGATCCTCCACATACAGAACACTGTTCACCGATTACCGAACTCATTTACTGACAACCAGAAGATTGTCAGTTCACACATCCTTACTGCAAATACTCCAGCTAGGATTGACATCTCCAAGAATGGATGCAATCCACCTGTAGCAGAAGTGACTGCACCTCAACAGAAAAGAGGCAAACCAACAGGCTCCAAGGATAAAAATCCAAGAAAAAGAAAAAACCTAGAGACCTTGGGACGATACCCCCACAGAGAAATGAGCTCATGTTCATGCCCTGACCCCTCCCGGAATCCACTATAGAGGAACTGTCGGGAGAAACTGAAATATCATTAAATTATGTACGTACAGGGGAGGTGTTGGACAGAAAGAGTATAGTCGTCGATAATGACTTTGCATTTCATATTGCTATTCACGTCGTCGGAAGCAACCATGATCATGATTCACATTCTGTTGCTGAATGAAAACATAGAAATGATTGGCCAAAGTGAAATCAAGCAATAGAAGCTGAGATGGACTTGCTTAAGAAACACTAAGTCTTTGGAAAAATAGTCCAGACACCTACTGGTGTCAAACCTGTGGGATACAAATGGTTATTCGTGAGAAAAAAGAAATGAAAATAATAAGATTGTATGCTACAAATCAAGGCTTGTAGCGTAAGGATTTTCCCAAAGGCCGGGTGTTACGACCTGAGATCGGCCCGTACGATCTAGGCCCGCTTGTTTGAGGCCCGAGTCTTGGCCCGCCGAATCCCAATAATGAATTTTGGTTCGCCAAAGCTCGTCGATGTCTAGAGAAGCTTGCTGAGGTCCAGAAAAGCTTGCTGAGGTCCAGAGAAGCTCGCACCCAGAGCAGCTCGCCCAAAAGTGGATCGCGCCCAGAGCAGCTTGCCCAGATCCCGCTCACCTACCAGCTTGCCCCAAGAGGAAGACGACACGCCCTAGCATTTCCACGACAGACATGCCCAACAAAAGCGCACCTGTCTGCTTCGCCACCTGACCACCCGCCGAAAGCACACCTACCTATTTCGCCGCCAGACAGCCTGACAAATGCACACCTGACATTAACGACTCTGACGGCCTGACAAAAGCGCGGCTGACGTGTCCGGCTCTGACATCCTCGGTCGGCCCCCTGACGCTGCCAGCTCAGCTAAAGTAGCTGACTCCAGCAGCCTATAAATACTACTTCTCATCCTACGAGAAAGGGGCTGGAAAATCTGTAAGAATTCCTAACACATCAATCTATACATAAGGTCGAATATCCTCCACATATTCGTGCCTTCCACACTAGCTCGCCACTCAAGTGCCGATCTACCTTTGAGGTTGCCTTGGCTGTTCGACGCTCTCCTCACAATCACCCACTATTTAAGCATCGGAGAGGCTACGGGCTGGCTCCCAGCCCCGCCTTTCTGACGGTTGATCTCCTTGCAGGTTCGCTTTAGTTACCGGTGGTTGAAGTAGCCTTTGGTGATCAGCTCCTGTAAACGGGCGACTGACGCCCCCTGCGTTTGGCATGTTCTCGATGGGTGCAATGATAAGATCGGGGGCGTGAGATTTAAATATTTGTAACCGCAAGCGCACGGTGTTGTAGTGTGGCTTGAGGGTCGAACTCAGGGAGGCGTGGATGTGCTTGTGTCAAAGAGGATCAAAATCACCCCATGGGCGAGCTAGCCCGGATCGGATGATGGGTTGTCACAGTAAATAGAATGCAAGGTATAGACAATATAAAGGAAAAACCCGGGACTTTGGTTTCCACCCCATCGTACGATTCTCGTCGATACGACCTACGGGTAGGATAGCGATCGGAATTAGGGTCTGATGGTGAGACGTTGCCTCTGAAAGTGGTACCGGCATCCCATGGGCCCGATATTCCGGTCGGTGCCCAGGATGATACGCCGGACTTCCCGGGTTCGATCAGTGGGCACTCCCGTGTCCATTAACACTGATCGACTCCTGGAGCACTAAGCTCGTAATGATAACTCCCAATGTCTCATCCTGCCGCTCCCGCGCGCTAGGATTCGGCGTCTACGCTAAGGGCATGAGCTATAGCTAGGGAGTCAACCACCAAGTTTATTCCCCCTTGGCCCGACGGTCAAAGGCGGTCTTTTTCCCGCCGATGACAATGAAACACCCCGCGTAACCGTTAGATTCCTAATCCCCATCGATTTCCTAACCCTATGGATACCTCGGGGAGAACCCACGAAGGGGTTTCCACCAAAATCCCAGATTCGGGAACTACTCACACATATTTAGGAAAAAGCGATCTAAACAGAAATCGACCGTAAAAATCATGATCCGACAATAGAAATGCAATGGTAGTAAAGCAATTATGATAATACTAAAGTTTCACAAAGATCCGAAAACTTACAAAAACTGGGAAATTACAGCCGTCACAAAATGAAGAAAACATCAAAAAATAATCAGCTCTCGTTTCTGGAAAACCTAGGGTTCTATATATAGAAAACGACATCACCCGATCGGTTGACAAGTCAACCGATCGGGTGACCCGCTTCACAGATTTACAGCGCGATGCGGAACTTCACCCGGTCATCTTCACCCGGTCGGTTGACATATGAATGTGACCGGTTGGATCTTGGTGCCGTCGGGTGAGGAGTCCGGTTGAGCTGACCGTGTCTTGGCTCTGGAGATTCAGCTACATGTGAACCGATCGGGTGAAGGTCACCCGATCAGTTGGCAATTACAGTAGAAATCCAGAGACTTGGGCCTTTTGAATCGGCCTGCGAACCGACCGGTTGACTTCTCGTGAGCTCCAAGCTGCGTCCGGGTGGTGCACGTGTGCATCACCCGATCTGTTGAAGATGATCAACCGATCGGGTGAGGGGCTGAAAGATGCAATCTTCATTGTTTGACCCTCTGGATCACGCGTGACTCCTCCCGTTGCTCCGGGGACTTGCGATATCGTCGTTTTATGCCCCATATGCCAGTAAACTCCTGCAAAATACGGAAAACACGGAAAAGAGAAAGAAAACAAGAAAACACGAGAAAACAAATATAAGACGGCGGTAAAATACGGAAAAACACGGAAGAAAACGTGCGCAAATATATGAAATATAAACACCCGTCAAAATCACCCAAGCTGAACTCTTCCTCGTCCTCGAGGAAGACGAGTGAGAGTAGGATCTCGGAGAGGAAAAATAGAGAGAAAGAGAGAAAAAGAAAACTCTAAATCCTAGATCGCCCGTCAGGGCCAACAAAATCAAAAACGACACACCAAGCAAGCAAACTCCAAATCACATCACTAAACCAAGGAGTACAAGTCCAGACAAGTGCCGTGGGCCCACGCGGTGAAGCGCGAGTGAGTGTGGTTGTGCGCTAGCAGACGGTGTCACTATCTACGATGTGCGATAAAGCTCGATATACACAAATCCAGGAAATGACCCAAATATCGATTCGAATTGAATAAAGCGGTGAATATATAGTTCAAGCATGCATGAGAATAGAGAGAGAATCGAAACATATCATGCGTCAGGGGCTCCACAACTAGGGTTAAGGAAATCACCACACTAAAGCCTAGATAATAGCTAAAAAGTTCCTAAGCCAAGTGTTTTCGAAATTGATGGGGGTTGAGATGATGTGGAGAAGAACACTCGGTGCAAATTCCCGCCTTCCCTTTATTCTCGGCAAGTAGGAAAAGATATTCACACGGGAATTTTTTTGGGTTTTGGGTATTTGTATTTTTTTGGATTTTTGGCTATACAATTTTTTTCTTTCATTTCTTTTTTTTCTTTTCTTTTCTCTTCTTTTTGGGTTTTTCTGGATATTGGGGTATATACATGTGTACTCTCCCAAGTGGGAGAACGGTACACGACAAGGAGATTTGCACCAAGTAAAAACAAAAAGAAATCGGAATTTAAACACTTGGGCAAGGGAAACTATTCTCGCTAATTAGAGCATGGGCTAAGTGGGTTATCCTAGCCCTTAATTGTGGAATCCCGACGCATGCGAAATGAAGCATACGATATAAATATAGCATGCATATAGAAGCATACAAGAAAAGCAAATACCGCATTATTCATATCGAAGCGTGAAAATCTAGGGGTCATTCCTGGACAGGTATATAAAGTAAAATCACAAAGCAGAAGCACACCAAACAGCTAGGCACGGCACATGACTCACAAAAAGCTAAGTGGACCCACGATGCGTGAAATGCAAGAGGACTCGATATCCTAGGGTTAGTGAGTGTGATTATCGATGCTATGATAGGTGTGTGTGATTTTGTGGCAATTCATCATAGGGTTCATCTCTAGAAGAAAGAGATAAAAAGAAGAAAAGAAAAATTAAAAACACGATGAAAACGACACAAAAACAAAAAAGAAAGACTCAAATGACGCACAAAGTGCGACTCCCCTAAGCTGAAGCTTGCATTGCCCTCAATGCAATAAGAGTGAGTACGGGAGGGCAATGAAAATGGGGGGGGAATACGCACCGAAACAAAAAAGAAATGAAAAACATGGAAAACACAGATACGAAACTGAAAATAAAGTAAAAATCACAATCAAACCACACGACATAGAAATAGAAAAAGAAAGAAAGAAAGAAAGAAGACACGACACAAAAAAAATAAAACAAGCACACACACAAAGGAAACAAAACACGACAACACAGCAAAATAGACTTCCCCCAAGCTAGACATGACAATGCTAGCAATGAAATATGAACGTGAAAGTGCAGAGATATGCAAGGGGGATGTCAAAAAACAAAGTGAAATCAAAAATCAGGAGAAGGCGAATCCTCTCCATCCTCGGAAGAGGGTGTGGCTGGGTGGTCGGGGGATGCGGGGGGTGTGCGGAGAAGTGGGGACAGAGGTGGGGGAATAGGTGCAGTGGTGGTGTGAACGATGGGTAGAGTGTCGGTGGAGGTGGGTGGTGGTGGAAGTACAGCGATCAAAGCGGTGGTAGAAGGGATAGAAATGGGGGGAGAAGACGTGATGGTGACGGTAGTGGGTGGCGGTGGGAGAGATTTGGAGCGCACCGGCAATTTCTTGCGGCGCACATATGAAGTGACGGTGGAGGAGGGAGGAGGTGGTGTGGGGGCGACTTAAGTGGTCGTGAGAGGAGAAGTGGATACGGGGATGGGAATAGATGTGGATGGGGGAGATGATCGCCTAGGTGGGGGTGGGGGAGGTGGGGATGTGTGGGAGGGTGGAGGAGAAGAATGTTGCGGGGGAGGTGATGGAGGTGGGGATGTGTGGGAGGGTGGAATGTGAAGCTCGGAGACATCGGGTGGGTCAGTGCGAATGTGGCGAACGAAGCTTTGAAGAAAGGGCAGGTGTCGGTCGACTGACTCCTGAGTTGCCCGACCACCATGGCCAGCTAGGAGGATCATGGCCACGAATCGGTCGTATTGGTCCTCCCCGAATTCGGCATCGCCAATGTAAGCGGGGGAAGTGGTGTGTGGGGTTGTAGATGAATTGGTGGTGGTGGATTGAGCAGGGGGTTGTGTGCGACGAGCGCGACGGGTGGGCCTAGGATTGGAAGAGCTAGCGTCGGTGTGCTTAGCACTGCGAGGAGGCATTGTGCAGGAGTCGTGTGTGTGTGTGTATGCAAAAGACGATGAAGACACACAAACACGGCCGACGAGCAAAATGGAATATTTAGGGTAAAATAAAAATTTAGCTAAGGAGCGAGTTTACCCAAATGAGATGAAGATCGTTGCTCGAAGATGCCCCAATGCTACTCGACAGGATCACGTGTGAGGCCGCGGCAATCCTTTCAGCAAGTTTCGAAATTGGGGGAGATTGGGTGAAAGTTAGGGTTTTGTGTGCGGGTGAAATCGAGGAGGATGGGGAGAAATTGATGGAGAGATGGATAGGGAGAGGGGGGAGATCGATTGGGGTTGATTTAGGGGAAGAACGAGGTCAGGCGCAAGAGGGGGAGTCGAAGCGTCGATCTGGAATTCGAAAATGGGCGAGGGCGGATCGAACGGGCGGGGGCGGCCATTTATAGGGATTTAAAGTCAAACCGGTCGGGTGAGTTGTCACCCGATCGGTTGATCGCTCCACACATTTTCCCGAGAATTTAGAGTGTCACACCCGGTCCCTCAACCGGTCTCGTTTCTTGTCACCCGATCGGTTGACAAATTCTGGAATTTTCCCGAGAGTTTCCCCAGGTCACACGGTCTGCCAACCAGTCTCTTCTTTCTTCACCCGGTCGGTTCATTTAGTGGCAGACACGGTCGTTAGCTGATACATCCCAACCAATCGGGTGAGTTATCACCTGATCGGTTGGGGCCTTGTTTTCTGCAAAAACCCACAAATCGCCTAAGTTCCATCACGGAAGTTGTTGCGGCTGGATTTATTTATAAAAATAGATAAAATAAAATTAAGAAAAAGTCCTAAAAAGTGAAACAAAGGGTTTAGAGCATGGGTTGCCTCCCATGAAGCGCCTTTGTTTAACGTCGTTAGCTCGACGCCCGTTGATGATGTTCAAGGCGAACGATACGGGTGATGCCCAAAATCCGGCATCTCTTCAGCTCCAGAGTTTATGGCTTTTGGTGTAGTCGGCGGCTGTAAAAAGATTCGCTCAACTACCCTCCCATTGCCGACAGGATCTGGGGGCTTCTCCCTCAAATTGGCATCTACCGCCATCTTTTTCAGGATCCGGACCTCATCACCGGTGAGGTCCATGGGCTCCTTCCCCTTTCTCCTCGTAGGAGGAGACTTAGGGAATCCAGGAGGGATTACAGGTCGCGCGACCGCCTCATCAGCAACTTCCTTCTTTGGTGAGCCATTTTGCTCTCCAAGGTCTCCCAAGTGGTCGGGGGGATTCCTCGAGAGTACTTCCCAGGCACTTGTTTCAACAGCTCTATCTTCTTCGTTCTCCAACACATTGATACTAGGATCATCCGGAGGATTTGGGTGTTTCATCGACAACCCTAAGTCAAATTCGACTCTTTCTTGGCCGACATTGAGGGAAAGCTTCCCATTCTTCATGTCTATCAAAACACTGGCGGTTGCCATAAAGGGTCGTCCAAGTATAATTAGGGTATGCTTGTCTTCCGGTATGTCCATCACCACAAAATCAACCGGCACTTGTACTCCACTCACATCAACGTGGAGATCGTCTACTACTCCCACCGGATACTTCACCGAACGGTCAGCAAGTTGTAATGTCATGTCGGTGGGCTCCAAATCCCCCATCCATATTCTCTTGTATAACGACAGGGGCATCAGACTGATGCTCGCACCTAGATCAACGAGTGCCCTCTGGATTCGCACTTCCCCAATCGAACAGGGGATGGAGAAACTTCCTGGGTCTTTGAGCTTGGGCAGATTTGCGCACTGAATGAGGGCGCTGCACTCCGCCGTTAACATTACCTTCTCTTTTCTAGATCCCTGTGTCACCAAGTCTCTCAAGAATTTTTCATAGGAGGGGATCGTCTCTATAGCTTCTAGGAAGGGGATTTGAAGGCTTAAATCCTTGATCATGGCAAAAAATTTGCCATACTTCTCGTCGATTTTCGCTTGAGCCAGACGTCGTGGAAAGGGTACAACGGGCTTGAATACCCTCAAATACCATTCTTCTCCTCTCTTCTTCTCTTCTTTGGGGGCTCCCTCTGGAGCCACAATTTTTGGCGACGGGGCACCGTCGTCATTAGCTTTTTCAACTTGCCGCTCAACGGCCAGTGGTGCCTACGGTTCCCTGGGTGGCACTCTAGTAGGAATTTGTGTTCCGCTCCTCAAAACGATGGCAGACACGTTCTCATGCTCATGCGTGAGCGCCAAGGTCCGATTTACCCCCCTCGGGTTCACCTCAGGCTGTGGCGGTAAAAGATTCTGCGGTCTCTGAAGGTTCGCCACTTGCAACCCCAAATGGGTCACCTGATCAGTGAGGACTCTTTGTCTCATCTCCAGCTTCAGATTGATCTTCTCCTGGTTGGCTATGTATTGAGTCAAGAGGGACTCAACCGGAGAAATGGCCCTCTGCTGGCCGTATTGCTGCTGGGTGGGCTGCTGATTCCTAGGAGCATACTGTTGATACTGTTGTGGAGGTTGTTGCTGCTGAAATTGCTGCTGCTGAAACTGCTGCTGGGGCCTAGCCGGCTGATATATCTACTGTTGTTGCTGAGCCGGCTGTTGATAAGGCGCTCGGTAGCTAAGGTTGGGATGATTCCGGTTGTTGGGAGAGTAGGCCGGGTTAGAGTTGGTTCGTGGTGAAAAAGGCGCATTCCCTGTAGGATTGTAAAATAATGCGCTCGCCTGATCCAACGGTGGTGAGATGTCACCACCGTCGAACTCTCCAAAAACTTCGGACTCCACCGCAGCAATCTGTTGTGAACCGACGCCACCGGCGCCTACCATCAATGCGAAGATCTGGATCGATAGAAAATCAAACTTGCTTGACAATTTGTCGACATCCTCGACTCTATGGATGCCCCCAGATCTAGGTGTGGCCCTCTCTTCACACCACCGCTCATTGTTAGATGCCATATTTTCAATAATCTGTCCGGCATCTTCTTCGCTTCTTGACATAAAGGACCCTCCAGCCGCGGCGTCCATGGAAGATTTTAAATCGTCCCTCAATCCATTATAAAACAGATTTATGATCTTCCACATGGGGAGCTCATGGCGGGGACATCTTCTCTGCATCTCCTTGTATCTCATCCAAGCCTCATGCAAGGACTCGTGGCTGGCCTGGGAGAAGGAGGAGATCTCACTCCTCAGCTTCATGGTCTTCCCCGGGGGAAAGAACTTCGTCAGGAAAGCATTTGAGTGCTTCTCCCAGGTGTTGAATGTATTCGGGTCCTTCCCCCTAAGCCACAGCTTGGCCTTATCTCGCAAGGAGAAGGGGAACAGCTTCAGTCGGATCACCTCAGTTGTGACACCGTTTATCCGAAAGGTGTCATATTTCTCCAAGAAGGAGTCTAAATGCTCAATCGGGCTCTCCATGGGTGCACCCGAAAATTGATCCTGCTGGATCCACGTCACCAAAGATGGCTTAAGCTCGAAGCTTTGGGCCGTAATAGCTGGAGGACGGATGGCGGAGGTGGACTCGATGGAAGGCATCGAGTACTCCAATAGGGACTTGTGAGGCGGGGTGTTCTCCCCTATGGCTTCAGGATCCTCTCTTCTTCGCTTCTCGGCGGCCAAACGCCTTAGGGTGGCGTTTATCTCTGGATCAATGTGGATCAAGTCGTCGAGACTTCTTGAACTCCTGCGCATGAAAAACAACAAACACCCGTGAAGCGAAAAGTGGGAAAGAAACAGATAAGATAAGAAATAAGAAATAAAAATAAAAATAAAAATAAGAAAATAAAAAGGAAAAAGAAGAATGCGAAAATTATCGCGAGGTAGGGATGTGAGCTAGAAACTAGGGTTCATGAAATCCTAAAATAACAAGCACGTTGCCTCCCCGGCAACGGCGCCATAAAGCTTGACGCCCCCGCGTTTGGCGTGTTCTCGATGGGTGCAATGATAAGATCAGGGGCGTGAGATTTAAATATTTGTAACCGCAAGCGCACGGTGTTGTAGTGTGGCTTGGGGGTCGAACTCAGGGAGGCATGGATGTGCTTGTGTCAAAGAGGATCAAAATCACCCCATGGGCGAGCTAGCCCGGATCAGATGATGGGTTGTCACAGTAAATAGAATACAAGGTATAGACAATATAAAGGAAAAACCCTGGACTTTGGTTTCCACCCCATCGTGCGATTCTCTCCGATACGGCCTACGGGTAGGATAGCAATCGGAATTAGGGTCTGATGGTGAGACGTTGCCTCTGAAAGTGGTACCAGCGTCCCATGGGCCCGATATTCCGGTCGGTGCCCAGGATGATACGCCGGACTTCCCGGGTTCGATCAATGGGCACTCCCGTGTCCATTAACACTGATCGACTCCGGGAGCACTAAGCTCGCAACGATAACTCCCAACGTCTCATCATGCTGCTCCCGCGCGCTAGGATTCGGCGTCTATGCTAAGGGCGTGAGCTATGGCTAGGGAGTCAACCGCCAAGTTTATTCCCCCTTGGCCCGACGGTCAAAGGCGGTCCTTTTTCCGCCGATGACAATGAAACACCCCGCGTAACCGTTAGATTCCTAATCCCTATCGATTTCCTAACCCTATGGATACCTCGGGGAGAACCCACGAAGGGGTTTCCACCAAAATCCCAGATTCGGGAACTACTCACACACATTTAGGAAAAAGCGATCTAAACAGAAATCGACCGTAAAAATCATGATCCGACAATAGAAATGCAATGGTAGTAAAGCAATTAAGATAATACTAAAGTTTCACAAAGATCTGAAAACTTACAAAAACTGGGAAATTACAGCCGTCACAAAATGAAGAAAACAGCAAAAAATAATCAGCTCTCGTTTCTGGAAAACCTAGGGTACTATATATAGAAAACGACATCATCCGATCGGTTGACAAGTCAACCGATCGGGTGACCCGCTTCACAGATTTACAACGTGATGCGAAACTTCACCCGGTCATCTTCACCCGGTCGGTTGACATATGAATGTGACCGGTTGGATCTTGGTGCCGTCGGGTGCGAAGGCCGGTTGAGCTAACCGTGTCTTGGCTCTGGAGATTCAGCTACAGGTGAACCGATCGGGTGAAGGTCACCCGATCGGTTGGCAATTACAGTAGAAATCCAGAGACTTAGGCCTTTTGAACCGGCCTGCGAACCGACCGGTTGACTTCTCGTGAGCTCCAAGCTGCGTCCGAGTGGTGCACGCGTGCATCACCCGATCGGTTGAAGATGATCAACCGATCGGGTGAGGGGCTGAAAGATATAATCTTCGTCGTTTGACCCCCTGGATCACGCGTGACTCCTCCCGTTGCTCCGGGGACTTGAGATATCGTCGTTTTATGCCCCATATGCCAGTAAACTCCTGCAAAATACAGAAAACATGGAAACGTGAAAGAAAATAAGAAAACATGAGAAACCGAATATAAGACGGTGGTAAAATACGGAAAAACACGGAAGAAAACGTGCGCAAATATATGAAATATAAATACACGTCAGCGACCCAACCCGATTGAAGGGTGACCTCAGGCTTCTCATTTGCGGAGCGCCTTCCAATCATGATTAGCCTTATCTAACCCCTGAAACCTGTAATCATTGTACCCGTGATTCTCATTTCAATGCAAATTCAGTGTTAGTGGATTTTACCAGCAACATTTTGGCACCGTCTGTGGGAATCAAGGGTTACATCCATGGCAGACCCCGCACAAAGTAACCACAGCCATCGTAGCGGTAAACACCCCATGCTCGAGGAGGTCCCCTCTCTGAGAAGGTCCCCCCAAGAGAAGCTCCCCTCGAGGGGCCAGATGCTACCATCGAGGCCATAGCTCGTGGTGTATATCCAATCTTCGAGATCTTTGACAAAGCTATGAAGGACATGGTAGCAGCAAAGTCGATGAGGCGGCCCCAAACATCAGGCCCCTTCCGACCATTCAACGCGAAACAGAACCTCCTCCCCGATTTTGAAGAGGAAGCGACTGCTTGAAGGAGACGCTTCGACGAAGAGGAGTTAGCCGCCATGTAGAGTCACCTTGACGATGAGGAGGTGGCCGCTAGGCAGAGAAGTTTTGACGAGGAGGCCGCGATACAGAGGTATCTTGATGAAGAAGCAGTTATCCGACAGCGGCGGTACATTGCCACCGCAAGGGAGAGGATACAACTGAGGAGCTTGGGGCCTCCCTACCCGTTGGTCGAGATAGTGCGGGAGCACATCCCTCAGGACCAAGAAGCAGAGAGTCGCTCTTGCAGGAGGTCACCAAGCCCTAGGCGTGGAGAGCACCCTCGTCAAGGCCAAAGCCCCCCCGGGTTGAGCACTTTTCCCCAATACGTAACGATCGACGGGGGCATGGGCGAGATCGAAGCCCGGTCCTTGGGGGCATAGAGGAGGGACTCCCCTGAGCACCAAGGTGGCTCACCCAGAGTTCGAGGCAGTCGGGACGTCACATGAAGATCACCAGCACCCCCCAACATCCCGATGAAGCCGACCCATTGATACGGAGGGTGATCTCAACCCCGATACCGCCTAGGTTCAAGCTCCCCCCGCTTATATTGTATGACAGATCGGGCGATCCACTTGAACACGTGCAAAACTTTAGGCTAGTGATGGAGATCCAAGAAGCGGACGATGAGCTCCTATGCCGCGCCTTTCCGACGACGCTGCAGAAGTCCACCTCAGAATGGTATAATGACTTGCCGGACAGATCGATTGACTCCTTTGGCGACCTATCCCACAAGTTCCGTATGCAATTCTGAGCGGGATGAAGAAGGAAGAAAGCTCCTGACTATCTGTTTACGATAGTCCAGGAGGGAGGTGAAACCCTCTGGAGGTTTCAGTGGTGCTTCAACGAGGAGCATCTCAGCGTGACGAGCTGCGAGGACAACCTCGCCATGGCAGCGTTCAAGAAAGGGCTCACCAATCGCAGTCTGCACAAATCCCTCCTCCGCGACCCGCCAGCGGACCTCGACGCTCTCTTCTCCCGAGCGGACAAGTTCATGCTCATTGAGGAATCGTTGGGGGTGAAGAAAGCGGTGGCACCGGTCGAGCGTCTCAGGGCTGAGCCCTGACTGCCGCCTAGGCCGAGGCAGTATGACTGCCCCCAGGGGCGAGATCAAGAGCGATTCCAAGGACGCGACCAGAGAGGCCCCCCAAGGGCAAGATTGCCCTGGACCTCTGAGGGGGTTCCATGCTCCTAGGAACCCCGCTCCGAGGGACGGACCCAAAAGAGCATAGGAGGAGGTGCACTACACCAGGCTCAATGCCCCGCTAGCCAAAGTAATGGCGGCAGCCAAGTCGGGTGGTTTTCTCAAAGATCCGCCCCCAGAGATGAAGGGGAGGCCAACCACGTGCAATGCACAGAAGTACTATCGGTACCACCGCCACCACGGCCACGACACTGACAATTGCTTCTCTCTGAAGTGAGACATAGATCGGCTGATCCAGGGTGGCTACCTTCAGAGGTTCGTCGACCATGAAGGACATGGTCGAGAGGGGCAAACTCCAGCGGAACCAGCCCGACAGGCCCAGGCCCACAACACCGAGCTGGCGGCCCATCCTATCGCTGGCCCGATCATGCGCATTGATGTGATATGTGGCGGGCCAACCTCGGCTAGAACCTCATCGTCGCTGGGAGAGAATGACGTGCGGCAGGACGTGGTGGTGAGCGCAGATAAGGGGATGAAGTGAAGAAGGGAAACTCCACCCCCATCTCTTTCTCTGACGAAGACCTAGAGGGGATCGAGCTGCCACATGAAGATGCCATCATCATCGAGGCACACATCGGGCCGGTAGTGGTGAGCAAACTTTTGGTGGACACCGACAGCTCGTGTGACATACTGTATATGTCCACGATGCAGAAGATGGGGTTGGGCGAGGCAGACCTGAGATCATGTGTGGGCCCGATCGTTGGCTTCACTGGCCATTCGGAGCCCATCATCGGAACGATCGATCTGCCCATCACCCTGGGAGAGAGACCGAGGATTGTTACGCGAGTGATGCGGTTCATTGTCGTCGACGTGCTCTCGGCATACAACAACATCATAGGGCGGTACTGCCTGACCGTTGATGTGTCATTATATTCCACATTTTATCTAAATGATTACACATCAAAATGATTACTCATTTACATATTTCATATGCTTTTACGCTATTATTGGGAATAATATGACTTTCGGAGCGTTTATGTCCATTTCAGGGATTTGGGGTGATATTGGAGCAATTTGGAGCCAATAAGACGATCGGCGACGTGAGAGCACAAATGAGACTCATGATGACATGCTCGAGGTGACAAAGAAGAAGACTGGAGCAAGGAAGGGGAAAGATAGAAGGTCGTTCGATTGAGCTATGATGCGGCGAAGGAATCGAGCGACCCAAAGTGCTGGAAATAGGATAGCCGCGCACTCTTTTCAAATATTCTATCACCATAGATTTTTCAGTATTTATCTGATATTTTTTCCAGATAGTAGACTTCAAGACGGTTCCAACGCCACCAAGAACGTGCCAATCGAAGGTCGGATGATCTCTAGAGAATTTCTGCAAGCTGATGCTGAAGTGCTGAAATCTGTTTTTGGCCTCCTATTCGACCGAGCAACCAGCTACTCGGTCCGAGCAACCACCTACTCGACTGAGCAGAGTGCTGAAATCTGTTTTTGGCCTTCTACTCGACCAAGCAACCTCCTACTTGACCTAGCTGAGTGGAAAATGCTGTTTAAATGCTGCTGAAATCTATTTTCGACCACTACTCTACCGAGCAGGACTTGCTCGACCGAGTCAGATGGCGACTCGATCGAGCAAAGCCTACTCGGGCCAAGTAGACAGAACGACATTTTTGGAGAAGCCCGATCCACTGACAGACTCGAACGAGCAGCTACATACTTGACCGAGCAGAGTGACAACTTGACCGAGCAAGCTTTACTCGGCCCGAGCAAGCAGAGCGCGGTTTTGGACAATGGATCCATATTTTCTGACGACTCGATCGAGCATCTTCTTGCTCAAACCGAGTCGTCGTGGGCCCAGGGCGTAAGTTGCGGCTGGATCTCTTTAAGACACGATTTTGGAGATTTTTGAAGGGGATATATTCGACTGGAGCCGCCACTTTTAAGGAGAATTTTTGGGCAGCCGTCAAGGGGAGATTTTTATAGAAGAGTTTTTAGATCTTTTTTGGAGTTTTTTTTGAGACGATCTTTCGGGAGTTAGGCTATGCCATAGGCCCCTCCCTTGTATCAAGATAAGTGTCCTATTTAATTCCATTATTATTTCTTTGTGGTTTCTTATTGAATATCTTTTTGATACATGCTATAATGAATTCTCTTGCTATTATTAAAACTTTTATTGCAATCATGCATGAGTAATTTCATCTAGGGCTAACGGATTAGCCCATGGATCTTAGGATTTAGTTGTAAAGATGGGATTTTTATGATGCGTTGGATATAAATGGGGTTGTATTTTGGTTGATCTAGCAAAATACCTAGGAGAACTCGTACTGAGATCATGCCCACGGTCGGTGGAATCGATTAACTTAAGGAGTCTCCTACGGATTTAATTAGGGAGTTAGTGGATTCAACCGAAGCACGTGACCATGCCCAGCTCGTGCCTTGAGGGAATCCACCGATGAACTATATAACTAATTGACGGCTACCGCCATTGCATCAATAAGAGCCACCAAAATACCTCGAAGCTCTACCCCACGAGAGTGGTACGAGTTGAGAGTGTTCGAACCACGAGAGTGGTGAGAACTTTGTAGATCCGTAATGCACGTATCGTATGCGCCTATCGCGCGAGCGGGGTTAATGCGATACGTTAGATTCATGTTGCTCAGACACATGAATTCACTTCCTAAATGCTACAACCCCCAATTAAACCAATGCAAGGTAGAAGTCTCAACCAAGCATCGACATCCGACGGTCCTAGTGGCAAGTCCTAAATCCCTAATCTTTTATATTCTATTACTTTCTTTCTTTGTGTGGAACCCCTTGTTTACGACATCGAGTGACACGACTTTCGCATCCATCATCATCACGACATTCCATAATCCACATCCACCAATAAATCCGCAAGTTTAACTCAATCTAGGCGTAGATAGGTAGTATAGCACCGCTTCCCCGTGTTCAATACCCGCTCGCCACTATACTGTGCGCTTGCGGTAAACGACATCGTTTCAGAGTTAGTTCCGGGCCGATCAAGTTTATAGCGTCGTTACCGGGGATTTATCTCCATGTAATTCGTGCCATAACTAGGTCGCTCTAGAGTTACATTTCGGACGCATCAAGTTTATGGCACCATTGTCGGGGAGGCATTCCACCATATTATCTATTTACCACAATTAGGTTGATTAGATTGCGTAAAAAATAAACAAAAAAACAAAAAAACAAAGAGAGTGATTTTTCCCCACCACCTGCAATTATTATTATCTTTATCTCTCTTTGTACCTCTGATGTATTTTCCAGGTTGTCTACTTTGCTTGATCAGGTACAGTTGATGCACCGATGGTGCTTCCAAAGATGCGACTGGGTTCTATACGATCCTATATATATCTCGCTACATTCTATCAAGCTGATGGATAGTCCTTCAGAGAAGCATTGTGCAAGTTCAAAAGAATGTTAGGGATGTTCCATACGGAGTCAGACCATGAGTGGGATGGTTCCAGGCTATTTGATATCTTTGCTGGAAGACTAAAGGGACCCTCATGTGAGTTTATGAAGAGGATGCAAGTGAGAAAGTTCAGTGATCTGCAGTTGGCCGTAACCTTGGAGCAAATGATAGATGATGTTCGATCTACCGGTTCGCTACCCTTTATGGTAGGCAAACCATCTGACCAAGTATTCATCGATTTTGTTATGGCTAATGTCTCTGATGCAGTTACTATCGTAGACGGAGTGCATGTTTCACTTGAAGGTGATCATATCCACCTTTACACCGTCAATAGTCCACAAATAGAGACATCTGAGCTGCCAGAGGAGGACACATATATGGAGCTATTGAGAAGCATCGTGGACACAGTTTGATACACTGGTACATTAATAATAACAGCAAGTGACACTTTTGAGCTTAGATTTCAAAAATTTATTACTCATCGTATTAGATCACTCCATATGGAGTCTACGCTCTAGTGGTGGGGAACAAGACCCACTTTTATACTGTGACCGAGATACAAGAGCCCATAGAGCCACCTGCACCTACCGTGGAGAGGGCCAAGCCACACCATCCAGTGCCTCGAGTTCTAGGACAGAAACGAAGACATAGGTATAAAAAGGAGAAGATGAAATTCACTTTGCCTATTATACCAGAGGAACCCGAAGAGGAGGCCGAAGCACTGCATCGCGAGGAGGCAGAGCTATATTTATTTTACATATTACATGCGGAGCTAGAGACTTTCGCCGAGGAGGTCGTGCATTAGGACGTGGACACAACCATTCATGAGGATCCCGAGCATTACCCTCCTCCTTTCAAGCTACCGCAGCCACCTCCACTTTCTACAGAGGCTGAGCATCCCTCAGAGGACCACCCACCAGAGCTTACTGCTCCCCTTCAGGGAGATCTCTTCACCCCCTCATCTCCTAATTTGATTCCCCTCCCGTGTATGATTTTTTATGATTTGACGACTCATCGTGCCTTTTGCAGGATACACATACATATGATCAAGAGGTACGATGGGACGTAAACGAGGAGGAGAGCAAGGAGTTAGTGATGTGTCATTATATTCCACATTTTATCCAAATGATTACACGTCAAAATTATTGCTCATTCACATATTTCATACGTTTTATGCTATTATTTGGAATAATATAACTTTCGGAGCGTTTATGTCCGTTTCAGGGATTTGGAGCGATATTGGAGCAATTTGGAGTCAATAAGACAATCAGCGACATGAGAGCACCAATGAGACTCATGATGACATGCTTGAGGTGCCAAAAAAGAATACTGGGGAAAGAAAGGGGCAAGAGAGAAGGTCGCTCGACCGAGCTATGATGCGGCGAACGAATCAAGCGACCCGAAGTGATGGAAACAGGACATCTGTGCACTATTTCCAAATCTTCTATCACCTGGAAATTTTCACTATTTTTCTGATATTTTTTTCCAGATATTAGACTTTAAGACGGTTTCAACGCCACCAAGAACGCACCAATCGGAGGTCGGATGAGCTCTGGGAAATTTCTGCAAGATGATACTGCAGTGCTGAAATTCTGCTGAAATGTGTCTTACACCTACTCGACCGAGCAAAGCACTCTACTCGACCAAGCAGAGCACTCTACTCGACCGAGCAGGCTGAAAAATCTGAAAAAGCTGCTGAAATCTCTCATATAGTGCTGTCCGACCAAGCAGAGCACTCTACTCGACCGAGCAGAGCTCTAAAAAGCCGATGTTCGACCACTGCTCGGTCCACTACTTGACCGAGCAGTTGACTGCTCGACCGAGCAGTTGCATACTTGACGGAGCAGCTACGTACTCGGCCCGTGCAGACAGAGTAAAGATTTTGGAGATTTTTGATTCTCTGTCAAGCTCGGTCGAGCAGTACATCTGCTCGGACCGAGCGACCGACCGAGCAACGCATTGCTCGACCGAGTCACCTACTCGGTCGATGATGCTGAGGGCCATTTTTTGAAAGTATTTTTGGAGCCGTCTGTTGCGCGATTTTGGGGGTGTGAAGCCTGGGAGCCACGACTGTGTCTGGGGGTGACTTTCATTTTGAGTTTTGGGGATAGTTTTTTGAGAGGAGATTAGAGAGCGAATTATTGTTAGGTTTTTTGATTAAACTATTGAATATTTTTTGATCAAAATTGTTGGATTATTATTTTGGGAACTCTATTGCTATTGCGTATTGGGAATTCCAATTCTTCTTTGGATCTATTACTCGTCTATTTTCTTCATCTCGCTGTAAGTTTTTATCCTTTATTCTATTAATTTGCTGAGTTGATTTCTTTTCTAAAAATGGTGTTTTTGTTCGTTAATATTGCGATGAGTGAGTATTTATTTCTCGGGTTGATGGGTTAGCCCTAAGATCCTAGGGGGAAGACGTTGATCTGGATCTCTAGGTTGAATTAGGGATTTAGGAAAGTATTTCGATCGATCCTACCGAATCCCTAGGATAACACGTACTGAGATCATGCCCACGGTCTGTGGAATTGATGTGCTTAAGGGGTATCCTTAGGATTCGAATAGAGAAATCGGTGGATCCAACCAAGGCTCGTGACCATGCCCGACTCGTGTCTTGAGGGGATCCCGATGAACTATATCGCTATGTTGACGGCTACCGCTATTGCGTCAATGAGAGCCACCGAAATACCTCGCAATTCTAGCCCATGAGAGTGGTACGAATTGGGAGATTAATCCCCTAACCCTAATGCAACGTAAGGATTCTATTCCAACGTTGACCCCGACGGTCTTAGCGGTGATCCCTAACGCCCTAGTCCCCCCATTTGCGAAGTTGAGTGACACAACCTTTGCATCTATCACTATTATGATCTTCCATACTCCACATCCACCAATAAACCCGTAATTCTAACTCAACCTAGGAGTAGATAGGTAGTATAGCATCGCTTCCCAGTGTTCGATACCCGCTTGCCACTATACCGTGCGCTTGTGGTAAACGACAGTATTTCGGAGTTGATTCCGGCTCGATCAAGTTTATGGCACCGTTGCAGGGGAGGCGTTCTGCCATATTATCTATTTACCATAATTAGGTTGATTAGACTGCGGAAAAAAATATACAAAACAAAACAAAACAAAAAAAGAGAGATATATTTTCCCTGTCAACTGCTTTATTATTATCTCTTTTTCTTATACCATTGATGTCTTTTCCAGGTTGTTGTTTTTTACTATTCAGGTACAATGGAGCAATCTTGGGATGATTCAGGCAATGATTTTTCAGAACAGTATGAGATTCCTATGGAAGACTACGAATATCATTCACAGGACTCGTACTATCGGATGGAAGGATATGACCACTACCCAGAGTTCTATGCTTACTGCGAATCTTGTGACATGGAGGGACACATGCCCTACAAAAGCCGCGTCTGTCTCTTGAGTCCTGACCATCCTCTCAATTTGACACTCAATGCGTTCATGGCATCTGTAGAGGAAAGCACGGCTGTCAGTGCTATGCTGAATGAGTCACATGATTGATGGCAGAAAGATAAGGACGAAATCAACGAGTATCTTTTATCCCTTGAGCCTGTGGAGGAGATGCCTGAGCAAATAGAGCCACCTCATCCTTCCACTGATGCCAAGGACCACCCTTCAGAGCTTACTGCTCCCACTCAGGGAGATCTTTTTACCCACTCCATTTCTGAATCATGCATCCCATCTGAAATTTATTCTGATTCAGATCTTTTTGACAGGCCATGCCTGTTGCAGGACACTTACAATTATGGACCGAAGGTATGCTTGAACGTGTCCTTGCTTGAAGAACCTGACGAGCATGACGAGGAGTCACCTGATGAGGTGATATATGCATCTGAGCAGGATATACCTGAGAATCTAGGAGAGGACACCGAGGAGAGAGAGGACATGGTACTTGAGAGTAGAGATTTATTTCCAGGGAAGTGTTGTCAACCAGACTTAATTTTAAATATTTATGTTAATGACCCTCTTTGGGAACATTGTTGAGGGGAACAATCTTTCACAACGGACTGATTCATTCTGTTCTTCGCAGGATACATGTGGATGCCTACGAAGAATGCTAGGGGATGCATTGCTGTTGTTCATTGGCGTTAGTGGCTATACGCACCTGGCAAAGCCATAGAAAGTGCAGATAGAGCAGCTGCCTGCACCGGCAAAGATATTGGACCCGCCTTTTGCTACAGGTGGTACCAATTTAGTAGTGTAGTATTTTATGCTTTAAATAATCACGAATCCTCTCGACAGCGAGAGGACCGTATATGATTTTATATGTTTTTAGCTTAATAAATTCACCCCATATGATGGCTCAATTATATTTTGCAACCAACCCATTATTTATTACCATGCCCACCCTTGTTTAGCGCTTATTTGGCATCTCTCCCCAACTTTTATGTGATGTTTAAGCTTGGGGGAGAGAAACTATTTTATTGAGTGGCCCCCCATCTGGTTGTTGTCCTCTATTTATATCATACACACATTGATGACAATGTGATGTTTAAGCTTGGGGGAGTGCATAGTGCACGCACTTTGCTTCATTGTAAAACACACTTCGAAATTTCCATATGAACCATGTTCACTTCTATGTTTATGTCTCATATGCTCCATTTTCTATGAAATATCGTGGATTTATTTTTTTTGATGAACTCTGATATCTGTTAGACTAGAGTTTGATTTCTTGATTAGTGTATCTTTGTTAATATGCTTTTTCATAGTAGAATCCATAGTTTCACAACCACATTCTCGAAACAGTTAAGCTAAAAATGAATGAATCAAAATCTGAAAATTATTTGACTTCTGCGTGATTTGATTGATAATTCTATTGCTTCATGGATGTTTAGTGATTCAAAAGAGATATGATAATCACACGACAACCAAAGTAGTGATGATTAGAATTCCTGAAACCGAGCCATGTCTAAATTCTATTCTTTTTTTCTTTTTCTTTTGTGAATAGCCAATAAATGATCTTTGAACATATTTTGCATTCCATCGCGTTTACGTGAGTTTGCAAAAATCCCAAAAATGCAAAAATGAAACAAAAATCCTGAATAAAAGGCCCTAGGGGTTCTTCATAACCCAATGCCCTAAGACCGTCTGGTCTGAGATGCATATGCCGCTTCTGGTATATATTGAGTTATCTCGTATATACAAAGAAAGAAAAATGCATATAAAATATTCATATAGCCAAAAACAATATAAAACTACAAAAATCACATATCCTTATCTCCATTTCTATATAGAACAAAGACATGGCAAAGTTGATGGGTTATAGGAGTCTTGAAATGGTCGTAGTGTGGTGATGCCTTACCTTGATTGAATTTGCTAAATTCAATCCATGAAGTATAACAAAATACCATGCATGCATGAAAAAGTTTGATCATGACATATTATACTGCTTAGAGAATGAGTTATGAACATTGGTTTCATTTCTGTGAACTTAGTATATTGCATGATAAACTATGATATGATATAACTCTAATCTCTTTTTATTGCTTATCAAGTTCATTTTATTTATTGAAATACACGTTATTTTAATTTGAGCGAGACTTAAGTATTTGTTGTGTATATGTGTTCTAATTTCAAATTGACGTGTATTCACGAGATCGTGCATATCTTGGGTTCTTGTATTTTCTGAATTTAAGATTGAACCCCTTGTCTCTACTACATGCAACCACCTTGCATCTCTATTGTATCCTTCTCCTGTGTTCGCTTCTTACTAGTTATCCTCGAGGACGAGTAAGATGTAAGCTTGGGGGAATTTTGATGTGTGATTATATTCCACATTTTATCCAAATGATTACACGTCAAAATTATTGCTCATTCACATATTTCATACGCTTTTATGCTATTATTTGGAATAATATGACTTTCGGAGTCTTTATGTCCATTTCAGGGATTTGGGACGATATTGGAGCAATTTAGAGTCAATAAGACGATCGGCGACGTGAGAGCACCACTGAGACTCATGATGACATGCTTGAGGTGTCAAAGAAGAATATGGAACAAGAAAGGGGCAAGAGAGAAGGTCACTCGACTGAGCTATGATGCGGAGAAGGAATGAAGCGACCCGAAGTGCTAGAAACAGGACAGCCGTACACTATTTCCAAATATGCTATCACCTGGGAGTTTTCACTATTTTTCTGATATTTTTCACAAATATTAGACTTCAATACGGTTTCATGCCACCAAGAACTCACCAATCGGAGGTCGGATGAGCTCTGGAGAATTTCTTCAAGATGATGCTGCAGTGCTGAAATTCTGCTGAAATGTGTCTGACACCTACTCGACCAAGCAGAGCACTCTACTCGACTGAGCAGGCTGAAAAATCTGAAAAATCTGCTGAAATCTCTCATATAGTGCTGTCTGGCCACTGCTTGACCGAGCAGTTGATTGCTCGACCGAGCAGAGCTCTAAAGCCGATGTTCGACCACTGCTCGGTCCACTACTCGACCGAGCAGTTGACTGCTCGACCGAGCAGCTACATACTCGACGGAGCAACTACGTACTCGACCCATGCAGACAGAGTAAAGATTTTGGAGATTTTCGATTCTCTGTCAAGCTCGGTCGAGTAGTACATCTGCTCGGACCGAGCGACCGATCGAGCAACATATTGCTCGACCGAGTCGCCCACTCGGTCGACGATGCTGAGGGCCATTTTTCGAAAGTATTTTTGGAGCTGTCTGTTGCGCGATTTTGGGGGTGTGAAGTCTGGGAGCCACGACTGTGTCTGGGGGCGACTTTCATTTTGAGTTTTGGGGATAGTTTTTTGAGAGGAGATTAGATAACGAATTATTGTTGGTTTTTAGATTAAACTACTGAATATTTTTGGATCGAAATTGTTGGATTATTATTTTGGGAACTCTATTGCTATTGCATATTGGGAATTCCAATTCTTCTTTGGATCTATTGCTCGTCTATTTTCTTCATCTCGCTGTAAGTTTTTAACCTTTATTCTATTATTTGCTGAGATGATTTCTTTTCTAAAAATGGTGTTTTTGTTCGTTAATATTGTGATGAGTGAGTAGTTATTTTTTAGGGTTGATGGGTTAGCCCTAAGATCCTAGGGGGAAGATATAGATCTGGATCTCTAGGTTGAATTAGGGATTTAGGGAAGTATTTCGGTCGATCCTACCGAATCCCTAGGATAACCCGTACTGAGATCATGCCCATGGTCTGTGGAATTGATGTGCTTAAGGGGTATCCTTAGGATTCGAATAGGAAAATCGATGGATCCAACCAAGGCTCGTGACCATGCCCAGCTCGTGCCTTGAGGGGATCTCCCAACGAACTATATTGCTACGTTGACAGCTACCGCTATTGCGTCAATGAGAGCCACAGTAATACCTCGCAATTCTAGCCCACGAGAGTGGTACGAATTGGGAGATTAATCCCCTAACCCTAATGCAACGTAAGGATTCTATTCCAATGTCGAATCCGACGGTCTTGCGATGATCCCTAACGCCCTAGTCCCCCTATTTGCGACGTTGAGTGACACAACCTTCGCATCCATCACCAGTATGACCTTCCATACTCCACATCCACCAATAAACCCGTAATTCTAACTCAACCTAGGAGTAGATAGATAGTATAACATCGCTTCCCCATGTTCAATACCCACTTGCCACTATACTGTGCGCTTGCGGTAAACGACATCGTTTCGGAGTTGATTCCGGCTCGATCAGTTAGCACCCATAGATGCTATTGAATATGATCAGGAGGTGCACTGGGACGAGTCTGAAAATGATGAGGAGCTGCCTGATGAGACCCACGCTTATATGCCAAAGCTACCTGAACAACCTGAGACGAACAACAAGGAGTTGATCTACGTGGTGCACGAGAGTAGAGATTTATTTCCAGGGAAGTGTCGTCAACCGTCTTTAATTTTAAATACTTGTGTTGATGACCCTCTTTGGAATGATTTATTTTGGGGAAGAATTATCCACATCAGATTGATGCGGCTTATCTCTTTCAGGGTACAGGTGGAGTCCTTGGGGAGATGCTGAGAGCCGCTTTGCTGGAATCTGATGGAGCCCATGGAGATACGCACCTGGTGGAGCCATAGAAAGTGCAAATAGAGCAGCTGCCTGCAGCGGTAAAGATATTGGACCTTCCTTCTCGATGTGGAGTAGCTTCTCGAGGCCAGATTCATCAAAAAGGTGAGCTACCCTGAATGGCTACCCAATGTGGTAATGGTGAAGAAGCCCAGCTGCAAATGGCAAATGTGCGTGGACTTCACCGACCTCAACAAAGTCTGCCCAAAGGACAGCTTTCCGCTCGCAAGGATCGACCATCTGGTGGACAATGCCGCAGGGTATGAACCCTTAACTTTTATATATGCCTTTTCAGGCTATAACCAGATATAGATGGAAACCCACGATGAGGAGAAGACAGCGTTCTTCATAGACCGGGGGACATTTTGCTACACCAAAATGCCGTTCGGACTCAAAAATACCGGAGCAACCTACCAACGGATGGTGGACAAAATCTTCCATCCCCAGGTCGGTAGGAACCTGGAAGTCTACATCGACGACATGCTGGTAAAATCGAAGGAGGCTGTGGATCATCTCGCTGACCTGGAGGAGACGTTCCAGAAGGTGCGGCGCTACAACTTACGGCTCAACCCGGCCAAGTGCATATTCGGCGTCGAGTCGGAGAAGTTCTTGGGTTTTATGATCACCAAGCGAGGAATTGAGGCTAACCCCAACAAGATCGCTGTCCTCGCCAACATGATGGAGCCAAGGACGACCGGGGACCTGCAGAGGCTAAACGGACGGATCGTCGCGCTCAGAAGATTCCTATTAAAGTATGCAGAGAGATCACTCCCCTTTTTCAAGATTCTTCGGAGGGCCCTCGCTTGGAAGAAGGAAGAAAGAAAGGTGGTGAAGTGGGACTACTCCTGTGCAAGAGCCTTCGATGAGTTGAAGGCATACTTGCAGAGCCCGCCGTTGCTTGCGAAGCCTACGGAAGGAGAGCAGCTTGGCCTCTACCTTGCCACCACCGAGGAAGCAGTGAGCTCGGTCCTCGTGAAGGAGGACGGGGGATCCAGAGGCCGGTCTATTACGTCGGTCGGGTGCTTCGAGGTGCAGAGACCCTGTATGACACCATCGAGAAGATGGCGTACCGCCTACTCCTGACCGCAAGAAAGCTCCGACCCTATTTTTAGGCACACACCATTGTCATCTACACCAATTCGTCGCTGGAAAGGAACCTGAGGAGGCTGGAGAGGTCAGGCCAGATGCTGATTTGGAGTGTCGAGCTCAGCGAGGTCGACAGTATCTACAGACCAATGGCAGCGATCAAGGGGCAAGCGCTTGCTGACTTCGTGGCGGATTGCACAGTGGGAGACTACGGCGAGGCTCTGCCCGAGGGTCACCTGGGTACGGCACCCTATCAACTTGCCGTCGAAAATCCTCCCTCTACTTCCACCCAGCCCGGTGGCAAACAGTGTATCGTCCACGTCGATGGATCATCCATGGCTTCGGGGAGCAGAGCCGGCATCGTGATTGAGACCCCAGAGGGGAGTCTGTTGGAGTACGCCCTCCGCTTCAATTTTTCAGCAACCAACAATGTGGCGGAGTATGAGGTCGCCCTCAACGGTCTAAATCTCTGCCAGGTGCTTGGAGCGACGAAAGTGCTGCTTATCAGCGATTCGAGGCTGGTCGTCCAGCAGATTGAAGGAAGCTTCGAGGCGAGGAAGGAGTTGATGAAACGATACTTGAAATTCACCCGCGTCGAACTTCTCAAATTTAGGAGAGCAGCGGTTCAACATCTACCGAGGTCAAACAATCTTCGTGCCGACGCCCTCTCAAAGCTAGCCTCGTCTTCTCCGGTGGAAATTGGGAAGGCCATCTACATAGGAAACTTATTAACCCCGAGCATTGAGGAGGGTGAGTTGATGTGTGTCGACCGAGAGCCATCATGGATGGACCCAATCATCTCCTACCTGAAGACTGAAACCCTACCAGAGGATAGGCTGGAGGCACGAAAGGTCGAGAGACGGGCTTTATCGTACGTAATCTTCGACGACGTCCTTTACCGAAAGCGTCTCGCGAAGACAATGTATTGCCCTATCTAAAGTGTCTCGGGGCGAGAAGGGCTGAGGAAGTCATCTGAGAGATACGTGAAGGATTCTGCGGGAATCATCATGGTGACCGCACTTTGGTACACAAGGCTGTCCGATAGGGCTACTATTGGCAAACTATGCTGAAGGATGCAATCAGCTTCATCAAGCGGTGCGAAGAGTGCCAGAAATTCTTCAAACACACCAAAGCTCTTCCCACCGATCTGATTCCAATCCTCAGCCCGGTCCCATTTGCCAAGAAGGGCGTCGACATCCTTGGGCCATTCCTCCCGATGGCTACTGGAGGAAGGAAGTACTTGGTTGTCGTCGTCGATTACTTCACCAAATGGATAGAAGCGAAGCCCCTAGCACGCATTGCCTCGAAAGACATGAAGAACTTCATCTGGAAGTCGATCATATGCCGCTTCGGAATTCCCAGCTCCGTTGTGATGGACAACGGAACGTAGTTTGACTCCACAGACTTCAGGAAATTCTGCTCAGACTGGGGCATTTTAACATCCACTTCGCCTCCGTAGCGCACCTGTAGTGCAATGGCATGGCCGAAACAGCGAACAAGTGCATCCTCGAACCCCTGAAGAAGAAGGTCGGCAGCGCTCCTGGAACTTGGTCTGATGAGCTACCGGGCATCCTTTGGTCTTACCGCACAACATACAAAGCTTCAACAGGCGAAAGCCCCTTTATGCTAGCTTATGGAGCGGAAGCCGTCGTCCCTGTAGAGGTCGACGAACATTCTATCCGCCTCCAATACTTCGATGAACAAGCAAATGAATAAGGCCTCAACCTCAACATCGAACTACATGACGAGGTAAGGGATCGTGAGCTAACTTGTCTTATCAAGCACATCCAAAGGATGGCGAGGTATTACGACTCCAGGGTGAAGAAGCGAAGCTTCAGAGTCGACGACCTCATCCTCAGAGACGCCACCTTTAAACCCATGATTGGTCACCGCAGAAAGCTTTCTGTCAAATGGGAGGGCCGACAAAATATCGGACATCATAGGACCCGCTACCTACATTTTGGCGAACATGGAGGGCGAAGAGCTAGCTCATCCATGGAATGCCCATCACCTACTCAATTATTATCAATAAAATCTGTAATTTTTTGTATTTGTGTCAACATCGCGTTGTTTGAATAAAATTTCAGATTCCCCCAAGACAGAAAACACCTCCACATAGGCCACCTTAATCATCCAGAGCGGGCTAATTCACCACAAGTAAAATCTAACATTTTCGCTCTTCTATGCATATTAGGCAAACTAAATTTACAGCCCACCCTTCAAACCGGAGTTATAAATGCGGGGTCACTCGATCCTGCAATCATGAAGACCTCTGGGGCAGTTCGCCACCCAAACCGGAGTTATAAATGCGGGGTCACTCGATCCCGCAATCTTGAAGACCTCTTGGGCAGTTCGCCACCCAAACCGGCGTTATAAATGCGGGTCACTCGATCCCGCAATCTTGAAGACCTCCATGGCAGTTCGCCACCAAAACCGGAGTTATATATACGGGGTCACTCGATCTCGCTATCTTGAAGACCTCCAGGGCAGGTCGTGGTGCAGCTACCCATAGCAACCGGGCTTCGCTAACCAAACCGACCAGGGGCTCGAAGAAGGGTTCTGCCCAAAATTTTCCGTCAAGAAGACCACCGGGGCAGGTCGCTGTGCAGCTACCCTTAGCATGCCAGTCTTCGCTAAACAAACCGGCCAGGGGCTTGAAGAAGGGTTCTACCTGAAAGTCGCCCTCAGGAAGACCTCCGAGGCAGGTCGTGATGCAGCTACCCATAGCGTGCCGGGCTTCGCTAACCAAACCGGCCAGGGGCTCGAAGAAGGGTTCTGCCTGAAATTCGCCCTCAGGAAGACCACCGGGGCAAGTCGCGATGTAGTTACCCATAGCATGGTGGGCGTCGCTAACCAAACCAGCCAGGGGCGTGGAGAAGGGTTCTGCCCGAAATTCACCCTCAAAAAGACCACCGGGGCAGGTCACAGTGCAGCTACCCATAGCATACCAGGCTTAACTAACTCAATTGGCCAGGGGCTTGAAGAAGGGTTCTGCCCGAAATTCGCCCTCAAGAAGACCTCCGGGGCAGTTCGCCACCCAAACCGGAGCTATAAATGCGGGGTCGTTCGATACCCGCGATCTTGAAGACCTCTGGGGTGATTCATCATCCACATCAAAATTGCAAATAAGGGGTCGACCACGTGCAACACCCTCTAAGGACCCTGGAGGCAATTTATCTCCACAAAGAGCTTCGCCAACTCAGTCACACTCAAACTACACAATATCATTCTTCTCCTGGGCAGTAGCCACTTCCAAGCAGAAAGTTGGGGGCATACACACACGGGCAAAATAGCGGCAAACAACACAAGCACAAACATGGCGAACCGCCAAAGGTATATTTCATTAAAAGATAAAGTTTACATTTACAACGAAGATTCCTCCACTAGGTCCTACATTGACGCCCCCCCCGGGTTTTTGCGTCTTTTCGATGTGTGCAATAATATGATTGGGGGCGTGAGATTTAAATATTTGTAACCGCAAGCGCACGGTGTTGTAGAGTGGCTTGGGGGTCGAACTCAGAGAGGCGTGGATGTGCTTGTGTCAAGAAGGGTCAAATTCACCCCATGGGCGAGCTAGCCCGAATCGGATAAATGGTTGTCACAGTAAATGGTATGCAAGGTATAAACAATATAAAGGGAAAACCCGGGACTTTGGTTTCCACCCTATCGTGCGATTCTCACCGATACGGCCTATGGTAGGATAGCGATCGGAATTAGGGTCTAATGGTGAGACGTTGCCTCTGAAGGTGGTACCAGCATCGCATGGGCCCGATATTCCGGTCAGTGCCCAGGATGATACGCCGGACTTCCCGGGTTCGGTCAGTGGGCACTCCCGTGTCCATTAACACTGACCGACTCCGGGAGCACTAAGCTCGCAACGATAACTCCCAACGCCTCGTCCTGCCGCTCCCGCGCGCTAGGATTCACCGTCTATGCTAAGGGCGTGAGCTATGGCTAGGGAGTCAACCGCCAAGTTTATTCCCCCTTGGCCCAACGGTCAAAGGCGGTCTTTTCCCCGCCGATGACAATAAAACACCCAGCGTAATCGGTAGATTCCTAATCCCTATCGATTTCCTAGTCCTATGGACGCATCGGGAAGAACCCACGAAGGGGTTTCCACCAAAATCCCAGATTAGGGGACTACTCACACATATTCACTAAAAGCAATCTAAATAGAAATCGACCGTTAGAAACATGATCAGGCGATTGAAAAGTAGTAAGAGTAATGCAATTAACACTATATTAAAGTTTAACAAAGATTTACTAATATCTGAAAAATTACAGCCGTCAAGAGAGAGAAAAAACAGCAAAAAATAACCACCCTCGTTTCTGGAAAACCTAGGGGTCTTATATATAGAATACGATATCACCCGATGACCTGCTTCGTTTCTTCGGCAGCTCAGAATAGGACTTCACCCGGTCACCACGGCACGGTCGGTTGAGGTTGAAGCAGATCGGTTGGATCTTCGTGCCGTCGGGTGAACCGGTCGGTTGATCACTCCGTGTCGTGGCTTCGGAGAATCGGCTACAGGTGAACCGATCAGGAGAAGGTCACGCGATTGGTTGGCATTCAGCATCAGATTTTCAGAGAGTTGAGGCGTTTGAACCGGTCGCTGAACAGACCTGGTGACTTCTTGGCCGCTCCAACTTGTGTCCGGGTGGTGCACGCGTGCATCACCCGATCGGTTGGAAATGACCAACCGGTCGGGTGAGGGTCTGAAAGATGCAATCTTCGTCGTTTGACCCCCTGGATCACGCGTGACTCCTCTCGTTGCTCTGGGGACTCATGATATCGTCGTTTTATGTCCTCTATGCCAGTAAATTCCTGCAAAATACAAAAAACACGGAAAAGTGAAAGAAAACAAGAAAACGCGAGAAAACGAATACAAGACGGCAGAAAATACGGAAAAACACGGAAGAAAACGTGCGCAAATATATGAAATATAAACGCACGTCAAAATCCCCCAAGCTGAACTCTTCCTCGTCCTCGAGGAAGATGAGTGAGAGTAGGAGCTCGGATGGAGAAAATAGAGAGAAAGAGAGAAAAAGAGAACTCTATATCTTAGATCGCCCATCAGGGCCAACAAAATCAAAAACGACACACCAAGCAAGTAGACGCCAAATCACATCACTAAACCAAGGAATACGAGTCCAGACAAGTGCCATGGGCCCACGCGGTGAAGCGCGAGTGAGCGTGGTCGTGTGCTAGCAAACGGTGTCACTATCTACATTGTGCAATAAAGCTCGATATACATAAATCCAAGAAATGACCCAAATATCGATTCGATTCGAATAAGGCGGTGAATATATAGCTCAAGCATACATGAGAAGAGATAGAGAATCAAAACATATCATGCGTCGGGGACTCCACAACTAGGGTCAAGGAAATCAACGCACTATAGCCTAGATAATAGCTAAAAAGTTCCTAAGCCAAGTGTTTTCGAAATCGAAGGGGGTTGAGATGATGTGGAGAAGAACACTCGGTGCAAATTCCCGCCTTCCCTTTATTCTCGATAGGTAGGAAAATATTCACCCGGGAATTTTTTTTGGGTTTTGGGTATTTGTATTTTTTTTTGGATTTTTGGCTATACAAATTTTTTTTCTTTTCTTTTTAGGTTTTTCTTTTCTTTTCTCTTTTTTTTTGGATTTTTGGGTTTTTTGGCTATACACATGTGTACTCTCCCAAGTGGGAGAACGGTACATGACGAGGGGATTTGCACCAAGTAAAACAAAAAAGAAGTCAGAATCTAAACACTTGGGCAAAGGAAACTATTCTCGCTAATTAGAGCATGGGCTAAATGGGTTATCCTAGTCCTTAATTGTGGAATCCCGACACATGCGAAATGAAGTATACGATATATATATATATATATATATATATATATATATATATATATATATATATATATATATATATATATATATATATATATATATATAGCATGTAAAAGGAGCAGACAGTAGAAACAAATACCTCATATTCAAATCGAAGCATGATAATCTAGGGGTCATTCCCGGACAGGTATATAAGTAAAATCACAAAGTAGAAGCACACCGATCAGCTAGGCACGCCGCACGACTCACAAAAAGCTAAGTGGACCTACGATGCATGAAATGCAAGAGGACTCGATATCCTAGGGTTAGTGAATGTGATTATCTATGCCATGCTAGGTGTGTGTGATTTTGTGGCAATTCATCATAGGGTTCATCTCTAGGAAAAAGAGACAAAAAGAAGAAAAGAAAAAGAAAAAGAAAAAGATAGAGAAAACGACTCAAATAACGAAGAAAAAGAAGACAAATGACGCACGAAGTGCGACTCCCCCAGGCTGAAACTTACATTGCCCTCAATGCAATAGAATTAAATATGGGAGGGCAATGAATATGGGGGGAATACGCACAGACACAAAAAGATATGAAAGAGAAGAAAATCACACAAACGAAACTGAAAATAAGAAATAAAAATAAAAAGCACCCCACATGACATAAAAACAGAAAATGAAAATGAAAGAAAGAAAGAAAATCACACGACACGAAAAATAAACAAACAACAAAGAAAACAGCACACGACGACACACAGAAAAATTTGACTTCCCCCAAGCTAGACGTGACAATGCTAGCAAGAAGATGTGAGCGTGAATAAGCAGAGATATGCAATGGGGGTCAATCGGAGTCGCTAGCGGTAGAATGGTAGGGAGACGGTGAAGAAGGTGGCGAATAATGGTAGAAGGAATCCTCCGAGGACGAAGGAGAGGGTGTGCGAATAGGAGAAGGAGGAGCAACAGGCGGGACTACCGGAGGATCGGGATATATTGGTGTATCGTGGTGTATGATGGTGGGACGGGGTGGACCGACACATGGGTGCCAATCGGGAGGATCCATGGGTGGTAAGTGAACGAGTGAAGCGTACCAAGGATCAGGGTAGAACTCCCAGGGTAGGTGTGTAAGGTGTAAGGGGAAGCGCTCTGGAGAAGAGGGTGGGAGGATGGCAAAAGGAGTGTAGGCAGGACAGCACGATCCTCCCAAAAAGGAGTAAGCATACCGATAGAGATCAAGTAGCCGTGATCGATACGGCTACGTCTCGGGACAATTGGGAGGTCGGAGGGCATCCTCAAGACACAACTGACAATAAGAGTGATAATTCCCCCACACCAGATAGAGCCAGAAACAGCGCGGCTGACGGATAAGAGCTCGTGGACGATCCAATGAGCGGTGTTTATGGGCAAATGGATAGTGCCATGGATCCGGTCATGGGACATGGCATAGAGAAAGAGCAGCTCATACCGAGACACCGCGGAAACATCAACGCGAGTGAAAATGGTGTTGGCAAGAAAGTAGTGGGCGAAACAGTAGCAAGGGTGTATGATGTAGGAGGCGAGGGCTACCACTGGAAAAGAGGTATAGCGGGTGAATCGTTGCCAAACACCATCAGCCCGGAAGTTAGAGAAGATGTCAGATCGACCATGAGTAGAGCATTCAACACAGATATCAGGGTTGGGGAAGTGTAGAATGCTGTTAAGCGTATCGAAGCTCATGGAAAAATCACAATTGAAATCCCAAAAGGTGAAACCATGATCAGACACCTCGAGAGAACTGAGAAACTCAAGTGTGAGATTCCGGTGTGTATTGGCTTGGGTCTGCAAAAGATAATCGTAACCTATAAAGCGAAAAAGTGCACAGACGCCTCTAAAGAGTCCAAGGAAATGTAAGGTGGGGAAGTCGACGAAAAGAGTAGGTCGCATAGGGCGATGAAGAAGGGCTTGTAAGCGATCGGATTACTCCTCAGACGAAGGGTTTATGCCGAGGAAAGATGGGGAAAAGGGACCGTATAGGGGATGTCTGCGTGACGATGAGGCTATTTCCTTTCCCTTCCCGGACATTGGGATGGCGTGGGGGGAGAACGATGGGGTTTGATATGGTGTCTATAAAGGTGATGAAGCAGATAGAGTGTGCAAACACAAGTTCAAGACATTTCAAAAAAATGGAATGAATGTGAATGGTGGAAAGAGTTTACCCATGAATGTTGTAAGAATAAGCACCCGAAAGACTCCACGCAATATAAGGGAACGATTTGGGAAGCCGCCGCTTGTTGAACTGACAAGAATCGTAATTTTCGAAAATTTGGGGGTTAGGGTTAGGGTTTGGGTGTTTGAGGAGAGAATGTTGTAGATTGGAAGGGTGGCGGTGGTGGGGGAGTATGAGAATGAGTGGGGATGAAGATTTAGGAGTAGTGGGGTAGATGGAGGAGGTCGATTCGACAGTTGGAGGGAGAGGGATCGCGTGAAGGGAAGTTTGGAGGTCGGGTGGACGAAATCGTGCTGCATGGGTATTTATAGGGGCGAAAGCGAACCGATCGGGTGAAGATTCGCCCGATCGGGTGGATAAGTCTCGAAAAATTTCCCGTCGGCCAACATCTACAGGTGAACCGGTCGGGTGAGTTTTCAACCAATCGGTTGACCGCCTCTTAATTCTTCCCGCGAGTCTGTAACTTTTCACCTGGTCAGCCACACGACATCGGCTTCACTCAACCGATCGGGTGGTACATCCCCAAAATTTCCCGCAAGTTTGGGCCTTCTCGCACGGTCTGTCACCCGGTCACGCGATGTCTCACCCAATCGGTTCGCAAGGAGAGCAGATACGGCCAGCAGCTGATACATCTCACCCGATCGGTTGAGTAGTCACCCGATCGGGTGAGGGCTTGTTTCCTGCAGAAATTCAAGATCGACCAAAGTTTCTCGACGGATGATCCCGCGGTTGAATTTAATTATTAGAATAGATAAAATAAAGTTAAGAAAAAGAGTCTAAAAACAAGGGTGAAAGTGTAGAACATGGGTTGCCTCCCATGAAGCGCTTTTGTTTAATGTCGTTTGCTCGACGCCTCACATGGTGGTCAATTAGGGTCCGGAGGGTTTGAGGAAGAGTTGTCGATCGTTGAGAATCCGACCCGAGAGAGTTCTGGTTCTCCTACCGTATAGTGTTTCAGGCATTGCCCGTTGACTTTAAATGGCTCATCCCTTCCCATTATTTCAATAGCCTCATGCGGGAAGACCTTGGTGACGCGGAAAGGTCCCGACCACCTTGACTTTAGCTTTCCAGGAAAGAGCTTTAGCTTTGAGTTGAATAGGAGGACTAAATCTCCGTCCTTGAATTCCCTCTTCAAGATGTGCTTATCATGCCACCGCTTCAGCTTCTCCTTGTAAATCCTTGCATTTTCATAAGCATTCAGCCGGATCTCGTCGAGCTCGTTAAGTTGTAACTGCCGGTGCCCTCCAACCTCCTTGGCGTCGAAGTTTAGGTTCTTGATTGCCCAAAATGTCTTATGTTCCAATTCCACGGGCAGATGGCATGCCTTCCCGTAGACAAGCCGGTAGGGAGTTGTGCCGATCGGAGTTTTAAATGCTGTCCTATAGGCCCAAAGCGCGTCAGGAAGTTTTGATGTCCAATCCTTCCTAGAGTTGGCCACTGTCTTTTCCAGTATGCTTTTGATCTCCTGGTTAGAGACTTCTGCCTGGCCGCTAGTCTGCGGTTGGTAGGCACATCCCACCCGGTGTTGTACTCCGTACTTTTTCAAGAGAGCCTCGAATTTCTTCTCTATAAAGTGGCTCCCCCGTCACTGATCAGGACTCGAGGTACACCGAACCGCGGGAAGATGTTGTTCTTAAAGAACTTGGCGACCACTCTGGAATCATTGGTTGGACTGGCAATCGCTTCAACCCACTTCGAAACGTAGTCCACGGCTACCAAGATATGCTGGTTCCGTGAAGAGGAAGGGAACGGTCCCATGAAGTCCACTCCCCACACATCGAAGATCTCTACCTCAAGGATGTAGTGTTGCGGCATCTCATTCCGCTTGGAGATATTCCCCGTCCTTTGGCATTTGTCGCAGGCCTGGACATAAGCATGGGTGTCTTTGAAGAGGGTTGGCCAGTAGAATCCTCTTTGGAGAATTTTCGCAATCGTCTTATAGGTGCTCGCATGTCCTCCACATTACTGACCATGGCAATGGAAAATTATAGAGGTCGCTTCAGTTTCAGGGATGCATCTCCGTATCACCCCGTCATTTCAGGTTTTGTAGAAATGGGGGTCGTCCCAATAAAATTTGCGGACCTCATGGAAGAACTTCTTCTTCTGTTGGTAGCTCACATTGTGGGGGACGATGGCACAAGCCAGATAATTTGCGATGTCGGCGTACCAAGGGGTCCCGGCGGAAGAGACGGAGAAAAGATGCTCGTCAGGGAGCGAATCATCGATCGGGGTAGCGTTCAAATCGAGGGTAGACATTCTGGACAGGTGATCGACAACTACATTCTCCGCCCCCTTCTTGTCTCTGATTTCCAGGTCGAATTCCCGGAGGAGGAGAATCCATCTAATTAGCCACTGCTTAGCTTCCTTTTTGCTCAATAGGTATTTGAGAGCCGCGTGATCAGTGTGCACGATCACCTTAGCACCAACGAGATATTGCCTGAACTTTTCCATGGCGTAGATGACCGCTAGCAATTCTTTTTCCGTTGTGGTATAATTTCTTTGGGCGGCGTCAAGGGTCTTGCTCGTATAATATATGACATGTAGATTTTTATCCTTCCTCTGCCCCAAGACGACGCCAACGGCATAATCACTAGCGTTGCACATTAGCTCGAAGGGTAGATTCCAGTCCGGTGGCTGTATTATGGGCGCGGAAATCAAAGCTTTCTTCATATGGCGGAAGGCTTTCATACACCCCTCGTCGAAGACGAAAGGCACGTCCTTCACGAGGAGTTGGGTCAGCGGCCTAGAAATCTTCGAGAAGTCTTTTATGAAGCGGTGATAAAATCCTGCATGTCCTAAAAAAACCATGGACTCCTCGAAGATTGAGCGGTGGCAGAAGTTTTTCAATCACCTCAACTTTAGCCTTATCGACCTCGATTCCCCTCGAAGAGATGACGTGTCCCAGCACAAATCCTTCTTGGACCATGAAGTGGCATTTCTACCAGTTCAGGACTAATCCCTTTTCTTGACATCTCTCCAGTACTTTAGTTAGATTGCTGAGGCATTAGTCAAACTCAGTTCCATAGACAGAAAAATCGTCCATGAAGACCTCCATGATATCATGTGAGTAGTCGGAGAAGATAGCGGACATGAGTCTTTGGAATGTAGCTGGGGCGTTACAAAGTCCGAACGGCATTCTTCTATAGGCATATGTCCCGAATGGGCAAGTGAAAGTAGTCTTCTCCTGGTCATCGTTATGAATAGGGATTTGAAGGAATCCGGAGTACCCGTCCATGAAACAGAAATAGTTGTGCTTCGCCAGCCTCTCGAGCATCTGATCAATGAAAGGGAGAGGGTACTGATCCTTCCTCATGGCTTTGTTCAGTTTTCTATAGTCAATGCACATCCGGTACCCTGTGACGGTCCTAGTAGGTATGAGCTCGTTTTTCTCGTTGCGAACTACCGTCATTCCTCCTTTCTTGGGTACGACGTGCACTGGGCTAACCCAGCGACTGTAAGAGATTGGGTATATGATACCGGCATGTAGAAGCCTAACAATCTCTTTTTTGACCACTTCCATCATTATAGGGTTGAGTCTCCGCTGCGGCTCAATCGAGGAGGCATGCTCATCCTCGAGCAGTATTCTATGGGAGCAGAGGCCCAAGCTAACTCCTTTCAGGTCTTCAATTTCATACCTGAAAACACCCTTAAACTTTTTCAAAACACCGAGAAGTTTGGTCATCTGATCTTCGGGCAGCGAGGAGTTCACTATGACCGGTAGGGTCGAGCCCTTTCCCAGAAATTCATACTTCAGTCCCTGGGGTAACTCCTTCATTTCAACCTCATGAGGTCCCGACGCATATTTCTCAAGCTGAGCATCTTCCAATGAGAGGACTTCTTCGTGGATTTCCTGAAAGCCAACATCCGAAACTTCACTCCCAGCCGTGGTTCCGCATGGCAAAGTCTCGCAAGGCAATAAGGAGCCAGTGGAGATATGCTCTGGGTCATTCTCAAGCTCATAATAATTTTCCAGGAAGAAGGCTTCGACGTGGAAACAGGTTTCGATAATCGATGGCTCCCCACCACTGCCTCCGGCTTCCTCATCTTCCCAGGGTCCGGGGGGCTCTATAGAAGTTTGCAAGAGATGGGTTGATTCTTGTTCAAAGTGCTCGACAAGCTCCGTCCTGAAGTTCCCCTGACATAACTCCTCATAGGTGAACAGTTCTCCCCTACTGAACTCGAAACTAGGTAGGTCGATGCACGCCACTTCATCAGGAGAGAGGAGAGTTGTCGTCCCGGGATGCAGTTGCACACCATGATACCTTCTCTGATTTTCCACAGCGGCGGACAGAAAGGTTAGAATACTCAAGGCATTTAGGGATCCTGTCAAACTTTGTGCCAAACAGCGGATGTGGTGCGAATGATCCCAGATATCTCCCGAAACTGCACACGACATCTTCGTCGTGGAGCAGACAACCTGTAAGAGAGGAGAGGAAATGATCTGCACAGATAGGAAAAACGTCAAAAGCATCGGTTACGTGAACGGGGAGGGGCGAGGAGTACCGAAGGCAACATGACGACACGGTTTATCAATTCTATACAACTAATATTTACAATATGTACAAGTAAAATAAAAAAGTGTAGAATGCAAAAATTATCGTGAGGTATGGATGAGAGCTAGACACAAGGGTTCATGGAATCCTAAAATAACAAGCACGTTGCCTCCCCGGTAACGGCGCCATAAAGCTTGACGCCCCCCCCCCCCCCCCCCCCCCCCCCCCGGTTTTTGTGTCTTTTCGATGTGTGCAATAATATGATTGGGGGCATGAGATTTAAATATTTGTAACCGTAAGCACACGGTGTTGTAGAGTGGCTTGGGGGTCGAACTCAGGGAGGCGCGGATGTGCTTGTGTCAAGAAGGGTCAAATTCACCCCATGGGCGAGCTAGCCCGAATCGGATAAATGGTTGTCACAGTAAATGGTATGCAAGGGATAAACAATATAAAGGGAAAACCCGGGACTTTGGTTTCCACCCTATCATGTGATTCTCGTCGATACGGCCTATGGTAGGATAGCGATCGGAATTAGGGTCTAATGGTGAGACGTTGCCTCTGAAGGTGGTACTAGCGTCCCATGGGCCCGATATTCCGGTCGGTGCCCAGGATGATACGCCGGACTTCCCGGGTTCGGTCAGTGGGCACTCCCGTGTCCATTAACACTGACCGACTCCGGGAGCACTAAGCTTGCAACGATAACTCCCAACACCTCGTCCTAGCGCTCCCGCGCACTAGGATTCAACGTCTACGCTAAGGGCGTGAGCTATGGCTAGGGAGTCAACCACCAAGTTTATTCCCCTTTGGCCCAACGATCAAAGGCGGTCTTTTTCCCACCGATGACAATAAAACACCCCGCGTAACCGGTAGATTCCTAATCCCTATCGATTTCGTAGTCCTATGGACGCATCGGGAAGAACCCACGAAGGGGTTTCCACCAAAATCCCAGATTAGGGGACTACTCACACATATTCACTAAAAAGCAATCTAAATAGAAATCGACCGTTAGAAACATGATCAGGCGATTGAAAAGTAGTAAGAGTAATGCAATTAACACTATATTAAAGTTTAACAAAGATCAGAAGACTTACTAATATCTGAAAAATTACAGCTGTCAAGAGAGAGAAAAAACAGCAAAAAATAACCACCCTCGTTTCTGGAAAACCTAGGGGTCCTATATTTAGAATACGATATCACCCGATCGGGTGAAAAGTCACCCAATCGGGTGACCTGCTTCGTTTCTTCGGCAGCTCAGAATAGGACTTCACCTGGTCACCACGGCACGGTCGGTTGGGGTTGAAGCTGATCGGTTGGATCTTCGTGCCGTCGGGTGAACAGGTCGGTTGATCACTCCGTGTCGTGGCTTCGGAGAATCGGCTACAGGTGAACCGATCGGGTGAAGGTCACCCAATCGGTTGGCATTCAGCATCAGATTTCCAGAGAGTTGGGGCGTTTGAACCGGTCGCTGAACCGACCTGGTGACTTCTTGGCCGATCCAACTTGTGTCCGGGTGGTGCACACGTGCATCACCCGATCGGTTGGAAATGACCAACCGGTCGGGTGAGGGGCTGAAAGATGCAATCTTCGTCGTTTGACCCACTGGATCACGTGTGACTCCTCCCGTTGCTCTGGGGACTCATGATATCGTCGTTTTATGTCCCCTATGCTAGCAAATTCCTGCAAAATACAAAAAATACGGAAAAGTGAAAGAAAACAAGAAAACACGAGAAAACGATTACAAGACGGCAGAAAATACGGAAAAACACGGAAGAAAACATGCGCAAATATTTGAAATATAAACACACGTCATACATTTGCGCAATGGCGCCTCCACAAGGGCCTCGGCCTCGGTCGGCGCTGGCTCCGTCACCGCGACCTCCCCCTGGGCGTCGACATCACCGCCAGCCTGATCACCACCGGCACGATCAACATCAGATGGACCTAGCCCACCGGGCTCTCCTTCCCCCTAGCCATCCAAGTCCACCATCAACACGAAAAAGTCGATCCCTAGCCCGGGATGCAGCTTCTTTAGCCTCTCCCCCACCTTCTCGAGGCCCGCCCGGTAGCCCTCTTACAAGCTTGCCTCCCGAGCCTCCACCATGGTCTTGACCCAGACCTCCTTCATAAGGGGGAGGAGCTCGTCCTTCTCGTACTAAAGGACGACATCCGTCTTCGCGGCCTAGACATCAACCTCCTTCAGCTCTACCACTTGACACGTGAGCTTGGCAATCACATGCCTTTTTGCCTCCACCTCTGCAGCGTGGGCATTCTCCAGAGTGACCCTTCGGGACTCTGCCTCCTCCAGCTATCAACTCAGACCATCCGATACCTTGTACTGCTTTGCCATCTCAACCAACTGGGCCACATGTAACTTGCAAAGTTGGTCCACTTTCGCCGACCTCCTTGTCAACCGCTCCGTGACCTCCTTGAGCACAGCGTCCTTCTTCTGCAACTCACTAGTGGCCGCCTGAAACTCCGCCTTCTTCTGATTGAGGGTCGCCTACAGCGCACCCACGTTTGTATAGCGCTGCAAGGAGGTCATCGCCGCCGCCACCTATAAAAGAGGAAAGGAATACATGAACCTTCGTGACAGGTGGCAGGTTGATGGCGCGGGTAGGGGAAAGCATCAGAACCTGCATGCTGTGCCAGATTGTGGTTCCCCAGAGGTGCTCAGGACCAACGTTATACAAGGACACCCGATCCCTGGGCAGCAGACTGTTCTCCGCCAGACGGGCCGCAACCCCGACGTCCTCAAACAATGACTCCTGGGCACCCACATGGTAGCTTGGCCCATAGAGCTAGATCTTTGGTATCGCCAAGATCTCGGCCATTTTTGCTTTAAAGCAAGCCAGCGCTGCCTCGCAGCTTGGATGCACCGACGTCCTCCAATCTGCATTCCCCTGCTTCTTAGAGGGGCATCCCCAGGGCCAATGCCCGTCCCCTGTCGCTTTGGCTTGGGTCGGCAGGCCCTGGGGCATGGCAACCGTCCGATTGGCCACCGGTTCCTCGACTGTGAGAGGATCGGCCACACTTCCCGAAGCAACTTCGCTCGTGAGAGGAGTGGGAGAAGCTACAGCAGGCGCTTTCTTCTTTGGCCTATTGCTCCGCTCCTCCTCGTCAGTCCGTGCAACGGACGCCCCCTCCAGGCCCTGCTTCTACCCTGATTTCTTCGGCATGCTCTTCGACGTCGCCGCCCTGGCCATGACTGGGGCCGCTTGCTTCTTAGGTTCCAATCCCTCGCCTACCACCCCTTCCATGGCCATCGTCATCAACTTGTCCCTCGACAAACTCATGTCCGCACCTGCAAAAAGAAAAGAGATCAGGGTGAGCAAAGACAAAGAAGATCACTTAGATCGCAGTACCTTCGGGCCAGATATGTAGGACGATCTGGTGCTACTTGACCAGCTTCGCGTGTATCCTAAGATCACGGGGGATCTCTGTCAGGATTTTGGAGATCTCCAGATCCCGCCCCCAAGAGTCACCTCCTCGTGCATGGCGGGGTTCAACCTTCCCCAGTTTTTCTGCAGAGACAAATCTACCGGCGTCGAGACGAAGACGAACTTCTCTTTCCACTCCCTTACTTTACCCGGTATATCAATGGCAAGATGTCGGTCCCTCCTCGTACTGACTTAGTAGTACGCTCCTTGCTGCTTCGCTTCGAACGAGTGCCAAAACAACGGCAAGGTTGGATCTATGCCACTACCGAAGCAAATAACAAGGAACCCAACCATGGCACTGATCGAGTTCAGCATCAATTGGAAGATCGAAAGCTCGAGGAAGTTCAGCATGAGCAAGAGAAAGGGGTGAAATGGAAATCGAAACCTGAGATCAAAGGTCTGGACGTAGACCCTGACTTCGTTGTCCCTGTGCGAACAAACCCGTTCGTCGGGGGTGGGGAGGCGAACATTATAGGACAACCGGATAAACTTCGAACGAATCTCGGCGTGGCTGATGTGCTGTATTTTTGGAGCTATGGCCAGGATCTCCGCCAGAACCACTGCAGTATCCCCACCGACGGCTGGTCTTGGGCCCCTCTTTTTGGCTTTCTTAGGGGCCGTCGACGTTGAGGGGACAGCGGGGACAGCTTCCCACTCCTCTGGCCAAGACTTCGCCGACACCACCTATTCCTCCGTCCCCCCGGAGCTAACACCAGTGAACTCATCGAAGTGCTTCTCGACGTGTCTATTAGAAGAAGAAGACTCGAAAGAACTCATCTGTTAAGAAGAAGAAGGAAAAATCTAAGAAAGAAAGATCCCAGGAGCTCCGACGAAGCGTGTCGGCGGTGAACACTTGAAGATGAAGACCGAAGGGAAATTTCGATACTCAAAAGCAGGAGCTTTCAACCATTCCCCCCTTCCGGGCTTTATAAGTAGATACACGCAATCTCTACTATTGAAAGCGGGCCACGCGGCGTGATCTAAAGCAGAGGTGTCGCCTTAGCTCCTCCCCAGGGCCGTACAAGGCACGTGTCATGCGTCGAATGGCAGAGGCACTTCGATATCTCCTCACTCCCGAATGATCTTGATGACTGTAGGTTTTCGGTGGCTGACTCGAATTTAATGTTACAGATGTCATCCCATAGAGTAAGTGCATCATCCGAGCCGATCCAGACTTCTCGTGTTGAACTTGAATGATGGGGGTAATTGTTACGACCTCGAGATCGGCTCGTACGATCTAGGCCCACTTGTTCGAGGCCTGAGTATTGGCCCGCCGAATCCCCATAATGAAGTTTGGTTTGCCAAAGCTCGCCGAGGTCCAGAGAAGCTCACCGAGGTCCAGAGAAGCTTGCCCCTAGAGCAGCTCGCTCCAGAGTGGATCGCGCCCAGAGTAGCTCGCCCAGATGCCACCCACCTACCAGCTCGCCCCAAGAGGAAGTCAACACGCCACTAGCAGTTCCACTACAGACAGGCCTGAAAAAAGCGCATCTGGTTGCTTCGTCACCTGACCACCCGCCGAAAGCACGCCTACCCATTTTAACGCTAGACAGCCTGACAAAAGTACATATGACATTAACGGCTCTGACGGCCTGACAAAAGCGTGTCTGACGCGTCCGGCTTTGATATCCTTGGCCCGCCCCCTGATACTGCCAGCTCAGCTAAAGTAGCCGACTCCAGTAGCCTATAAATACCCCTTCTCCTCCAATGAGAAAGGGGCTGTAAAATCTGTAAGAATTCCTAACACATCAATTTATACACAAGGTCGAATATCCCCCACCTATTCACGCCTTCCACACTAGCTCGCCACTCAAGTGCCGATCTGCCTTTGAGGTTGTCTTGGGTGTTCGATGCTCTCTTCACAATCACCCACTGACTTAGGCATCAGAGAGGCTATGGGCTGGCTCACAGCCCCCCCTTTCTGACGAGTTGGTCTCCTCGCAGGTTTGCTTTAGCTGCCGGCGGTTAAAGTAGCCTTTGGTGATCAGCTCCTGTAAACGGGCGACCCATCCCGATTGAAGGGCGACCTCAAGCTTCCCATTTGCGAAGTTCCTTCCAATCGTGATTAGCCTCGTCTAACCCCGAAACATGTAATAATTGTACCCGTGATGCTCATTTCAATACAAAGTCAGTGTTAGCAGATTTTACCCGCAACACCGGGTATTGACTATGAGGAAACATACTCCACGGTAATGAATGCGATCACTTTCCGATTACTGATAAGATTAACAACAAAGAAAGGTCTAGATATGCAGCTAATGGATGTTGTGACTGCATATCTATACGGTAATCTCGATAAGGAGATATACATAAAACTTCCTGATGGCTTTTTAATGCCTACTAAACTAAAAGATAGACCTCAGGACGTCTACTCTGTTAAGCTTCAAAGATCATTGTATGGTCTTAAACAATCAGGAAGAATATGGTACAACAGACTGAGTGAATTCCTTGTACAACAAGAATTCAACAATAATGAAGTCTGCCCTTGCATCTTTATAAGAGCAAAGGAAAAAAGAATTCGCCATAATAACAGTCTACATAGATGATTTGAACCTCATTGGATCTCCTGAAGTGATCACTGAGATATCTGTAAGCCTAATAAAAGAATTTGAAATGAAAGACCTAGGCAAAATGAAATTCTGCCTTGGCTTACAGATTGAACATCTAAAAGACGGAATCCTATTACACCAAACCACATATACGAAGAAAATGTTGCAAAAATTTCATTTGGACCAATGTCATCCACTTACTACACCTGTGGTGGTACGATCTCTGGATGCACATAAAGACACCTTTTGGCCGCTGGAAGAAGGTGAGGATATGCTTGGTCCAGAAGTCCCTTATCTAAGTGCTATTGGAGCATTTCTATATCTGGCCAACTGCACGCATCCCGATATAGCGTTTGCAGTAAATTTACTTGCCAGATACAGTGCAGCGCCTATGCAGCGCCACTGGACCGGGGTTAAGCACCTTCTGCGCTACCTCCAAGGATCTACAGATTTGAAACTCTTTTACAAAAATGGATTATCCCCCGCACTTGTTGGTTATGCTGATGAAGGTTACAGGTCTGATCCTCACAATGCAAAGTCATAGAGAGTGTATGTGTTTACCTATGGTGGGACATCTATTCCTGGAGATCCGTCAATCAAACTATGACGGCGACCTCATCCAATCACTTAGAGATCATCACCATCCATAAAACAAGCAGAGAATGTGTCTGACTACAGTTAGTTGTAAATCATATCCTGGTGACGACCGGATTGAAGACTGTGGACTTTAAACCTACTACCATGTTCAAGGACAATGCTGTTTGCATTGCTCAGCTACGACGTGGCTACATCAAAGGCGACAGAATGAAGCATATTTTCGCTAAATTCTTTTGGACGCATGAGCTACAAAGAGATGGCGAGATCGGCGTCAGATAAGTACAATCATGTGACAACCTGGCAGACTTGTTCACTAAAACCCTTCATACGGCTACCTTTAGGAAGTTTGTACATAAAATTAGGATGAGGCACCTAAGAGATCTGAAAGCCTGAGTACTTGTACAGATCAGGTGGAGTTAGAGAGTGTTGTACT
>CM061142.1:764765154-765008642 GCA_030789695.1 Scilla litardierei
GTAATTGCAATCGAAACAAAAATAATAATAATATGAGACGGAAAGAAACACCAATCCCAAGGGTTGTCCACAAATATTCAACATCACAGAAAAGCCACCAGGCTAAAAGAAAGAGTCTAAGGGCCCAGAACAAGGCCAAACAAAAGCAACGACATAAATAAGTATAGGTGCCACGCACCGAAAACAAAACAACTGTTTAACAAAATTTAAAACACAACGGAGACACTAGGACTGGTCCCCAGTGTCCACGTACTCCCCGTCCAACACGGGCTCAAGCTCGGCGTCCGCAAACACCTCACCCTCAGCAAGCAACTCAGGCTCAGGGTCTAACATGCGTCACCCAAAAGAGAAAGGGGCACATGTCAGCAAGTCTAAAAGACTTGAGCAAGGAAACTGAAAGTGACTAACAACCTAGCATTTAAATGTTAAACAATGGCATGGCAGTTGAATATGATGCAACAGTTTAAAAGAGAGACAAGCATGCACAATGTAGCCAAAGCTACCAACTCACTAGTTCACGAATCACTTATCACTGTTTTCACTTATCACTGTTAATCACTTAAACACTAGAGATTTCGCCTGCAGGCTAGAGTGGCGGATCAGGCCATCTCGTGCTCTGGTGACGCATTTCTCTTACTCACTTAAACACTAGAGATTTCGCCTGCAGGCTGGAGTGGCGGATCAGGCCATCTCGTGCTCTGGTGACGCATATCTCTTACCCCACCCCTACGTGTATCGAGCATTTGCTCGCTTCTGGATCACGGGCCAGGAAGTGTATTTGGCATAGGGTTGTGCCCACGAAAAGTGGGTGCCTAGCCGGTATCCGAGCGTTGGGGTTTCCAACTACAGGGCTCGCTTCTGGAACACGAGCCAGGAATATAATGTTGTAGCGTGTGCTACACATTCACAATAATTTATTACTATGCAATGACATGAACAAATGATTGCGTACCGTTAATTGAATTTAAACGTGACATACAAGCATGATGAGGGTGACGGACCAAGCTTCGTTGTCAAGCTAGGTCGATGGCGTCTAAACGGCTATCCTTTCACCGTTTAGTCTCTTTTACGCTAAAGCAAGGTAAATGGCCTAAGACATGGCCTAAATCAAGAGATGCAAGTTTCACTTGCCTATCACCGGGGTGACGGTTACGAAAGTTCGTTCCGCGGATGCTAGCCTACGGGGAATTGCTGTTATGGGGAACAAACATCAAAACACAAGTATTTTATTAGGGTTTCATAAAAATTACAATAGGATATGAAAACAACGGTGAATCGATTTCTTACCGAGAGGAGGCGGAAGTAACACTTCGGGGAACCCTAGGATCAGATCTGGAGAAGATTAGAGAAGTTTGGGGAAACTAGGGTTTCGGGGGATTTTGGGGATTTGATGGGTTTCGGTGAGATTTTGGGGAAGATGAGGGGTGGATAGAGGGAATGGATGGATTGGATGATGGATTTAGGGTTTGGATTGAAGGAAAGAAGCTTGGAGGAAGATGGGGGCTTAGAGGGGAGGAAACTAGGGCTTAGGGTCGTGTTGGAGAAGATGAAAACGTTTGGGTTGGGTATTTATAGGTTGAGCTGGCGGCTGCCCAGAAATTAGGGTTTTAACACTGGTTAGTCGGTCCAAGAGCAACCACTGACCGACTAGTTTGGCAACTAGTCGGTCGGTCGACCAACGCAGACCGACTAAGTGCAAACAGTAACTCCTGAACGAAAATAGGATTCTAGAGTTAGTCGGTCCATGAACAAGTACTGACCGACTAGTTTAGCATCTAGTCGGTCGATGAACGTTCTTAGACCGACTAAGAGTAAACAGTAACTGATACAAAAATAAGATGATGAGTTAGTCGGTTCAAGAAGCATTGCTGACCGACTAGTTTGCAACCTAGTCGGTCAACCAACGTTCTTAGACCGACTAACGATAAACAGTAACTCCTGATAAATTTAGAAAGCTAACTAGTCGGTCCAAGAAGGATTGCCGACCGACTGGATCGTCATCTAGTCGGTCGGTGGCCCTTCTTACACCGGCTAATGAGCACAGAAAAGTACCGATACGGAGCGCGGGGCCCCGGGATCGATTCCTAAGACTCCTAGGCTTGATCTAACAGTTAGATACGACCGTTATGAAGTCAGTCACGAGTGACATACTTCGAAATCGACAATCCTAAGGAAGAAGCGAGAAAATACGACGAATCGATCGAAAATGAAATCTACGGAGACGAAAACCACACAAGATGAGAAAATCCACCAAAACATATATTATATTATATTAAATCCAGATACATGAAAAGCAGTCGTTACAAGAATAATCAAAGAAAAAGATAGCAGATCGGCTCCTTGAAATTCCTGGTTAGGAAAGATCTTTTTAGGGGTTAATGTCTGTCGAACCGATCGGAAGCCATGTTGTAAATAGCCTTTGTATAAATTATCGGTCATTTTGCTCACCCTAATCTTTCGCGTCTTGCAGGCGCGGTTAACTGGAGAGCGACGATGAGTTACAACATGAAAGAAATTTTGAAGAAGGGGGAGAAGCAACTGCAGAAAGAGTTTTTTGTCCAGCCTCTCCCTCAAGAAATCCCAAATGCATCTGCTAAAGTCTCGAAGAAACGATCTAAGTCTTCATTAGAGTTGGCTGAGAAGAAGAAGAATACAAAAATCAAAACTGGCGAGGCCGAGGTTCGTCATTTCATTAAGTCAAAACTGGAAGAAAAAGAAAATCAGAGTCATTTTAAGTTATTTCATTAAGTCAATATTCATTCAATATACTTCGTTTTTCATTTGGGTGTCATCATCAAAAGGGGAGAGTGATGGGAAATCGAATCCCACCCCTAAGTGGTTTTGATGATGAGCACACCAAATGATGTTAGTGTACTAACTACACTACAATTCAAGTGTGCAGGTTATGCGACAAACGGTGACTTTACGCATACTTCGAAGAAGCTCAACCACGCTCGAGACGAAGACGAATTTGCTAGTTCTACATCAAGCCCAAGATGAAGCCCGTGCTCAAGCTTAATGAAGAAGGAACTCAAATTCAGGAGAAGCAAGCATCTACTGGATCAGCTTCCCGAAGGGCTTGTCTTAGTGTAGTGTGTGTGAGTTCTTAGGATTATGTTAAAGCCAAAGTAGATATCACACACACACACACACAATGTTTTCGAAAGAAAAATGTTTTAAATATCTTTTTAAAACTCTTGAGAGCAAATAAGCTAGTCTATCTATTATTAGTAGTCAACCTCCAAACACCTAGGAGTTGATTACGTCTTTCAACTAGCTGAGTTTCAGAGAAAATTGCTCTGGGAGTCGACTACTAGTCAGAAGCAGAACTTCTACTAAAATTCTCTGGGAGTCAACTACCACCTTTAGGGAGTCGACTACCAGCTGTCGTTTTCCAACGAATCTGCTTCCTGATTTCGCTCAATTTCCATATTTGGTTGAGCTGAAAGTCAAATGTTTTTGAAATTCAAAATTATATCTGAAACCCTATAAATAGACCCCTTTGAGATCATTTTCAAAAGACACCTAATCTATCTATTTTTATTGAGCTAAATTCTATTCAAAAGATCTTTCGTTGTTCTATTGCTCTCAACGATAATAGCCATTTCTGTTTTACTCTCTGATTTCGGTTCTTATTTTTCTGAAATTCATTTTGAGATCTACATTTTATTTTGGCTATCTTTAAAGTTGTTTTTAAAATCCTTGTTCTTCAATTTTTATTCTTGAAAGGATTTTGAGAACTAGTGATCTAGATCACAACGAATAATGTCATATTCTTTGTGTGATCTAAAGATCGACTTAAATTCTTTTAGCCACGTAACACACAATTGATATATTTACTTTGGCTATAGAATTCTGGGTGTAATCCAAACTCCACTAACTTTTGTGGTGAATTGAAAACTTGTTTTTTATTTATGGATTCCCTTTGTTGGAAAGGACAGGAAATCCTAGACAAGTCTAGGTGGTCGGAAATCCTGGTCAAGGCTATGTGTTTGGGAAATCATAACGAGTGAAGTTAGATACTTGTATTGCTAAGGCAATAGTGGAAAATCTCGTATCGGATTGGTCGGGGACTGGACGTACCCAAGTTATGGGGAACCATGATAAAAATCCTTGTCTTTGCGTTTGCATTTTCTGAGTTTGTTTATATTCCTTGTAACTGTTCTTTTCCTTTTTTTGTTGAGTATTGGTGTTTCATACCAATCTTATTTTGATGATGATCACAACATTATGTTGTTGCTAATGACTTTCATGTTTTAGTCTCACAGTTTCATTCCTAGAATATCTTTATTGGAGACTAATCACTTGGTACAAGGATGGACATCAAGTGAAGAAGGGCCAAAGCTTGGACTCAAGGAGCGCCAAAGCTTGAAGATGATGGAGAAAAATCAAGGCATCAAGATTGAAGACTTAGACTTTAACGGTCCGTATTTTTCAATACAATTATTCACGTATTTTCAATTTTTTTAAATTATTTTGGTTTGTCAGGAGTTTTACGATTTCAAAAATTTCTTATAAAAATATTTTGAGATATTAGACAAGTCATGAAGTATTTCAGTAAGTTCGAGTTTCATCAAATACTCAAAACAGTTCTAATAAAAATTCATTTTCAGTTATTACCGTTTTGGCTTAATGAATTTATTTTCTATTCAAACATCTTCAAAACATTTTCAAACTTCTACAGTATCGTTCTATGATCATTTAGGGCCTCCCACATTAATTTCATAATTTTCTGAAGTCAAATCAATAAAGAACCCGCAAACCCGCTTCCTAAAGCGGTTTGGCCTAAAAATAGTATTTCCGTAGCTCAAACCCTGAAACGAACTTCGTATTCAAGATCCTCGCGACAATACGATCCCGTGGGTATGTTTTCGTAATTTTTCGGACACGTTTACTAGTAGGGGAAAAATCGTAATTTCGTTACAAAATGATTTTTCACTAATGACTTTTTAACCCCTCTTAATTACATTAACCTAGCCAAATTTTAACCCTAAACCAGGATTGAAACGTGGGGGGACACATTTAACATTTTTCTTCACTTTGTCCTAAAGATAACCTACCCTAATTAATATTATTTGACTAACTAAAAGTTCATTTAATGCTAAGTATGGGTTCATGAACCCAATTCCCCTATAAATACCTCATTAAGTCCACAGGTTAATAATTAGGATTAATTAATTAAAAACCCTCTCTCTCAGTTCTCTCTTCCCCGTAACCCTTAACCCACATACACTCATGCTCTCTCTTTCTCTCTCTCTTTCTCTCTCTCTTCTCACTCTCACCTCCGAAGCCCACGACGAACCCCAACACCTGAGCTCCCCTCCGCTTCCATTTCCGACGGCTTCGTTGTCGTACGCCGGCCTCGTCAACAGTCCGCCCTCCACCACCGTCTGCACACCACCCCGAGCAGCTCGAGAGCCGCTCTCCCAACGTCCACCGAAGCCCCCGCCTTCTTCTTCTCCGATCAAACATCCACCGAAGCCCGCAACTTCACCGCCCGGAGCTCCGCCTACAGCGCTGCACACCCACGCTCGTCGTGCTCCGGTCCCCTCCGACCCCGCCTTCCGTCGTCTCCGGCATCGACCGTCTGCCACCGCTCGAAAGCCGCCTCTGACAAGCTCCCGGAGCTCCGTTTGTCACCACCGCCATCGCCCTCACCCGCCGTGGCCACCGCCTCACTCCGGAGCCCACTCCACAAGCTTCGCCCGCAGCTTCCGAGCGCAGCACCGACCCCGCTCCCTCTCTCCTCGTCTGCAACCCACGGCCATCGCCCGCCTCCCAGCTCCGACGTAGACCCTCCCATCAGCTTCTCCCCTTGCCGCTGCTTAGCCACACCCCACCACTGACGTCCATCCTCCGCCCCGTGCCCGTACGCCGTCGCCACCTCTTGCACCTCCGCCTCCCGACGCCCCCCCTCCGCCTCCACACCCCCGCTGCTCCGACGAGCACACGAGGCCCCCTCGCTGCATACCAACATAAGGGAGAACGCGAGGGAAGAGAAAGGGTAACGTATATTAATACGAAAATACGCGTATTTCCGTATTTCTGTTATTAAATGATATGGGTTTAATAGTAAATAATTCATAACTAATTATATATGGGTCAGAAAAATATAAGACCACCTCTAGAAAATCAGAAATGACATTCTGGACCCAATGTCACTAGTTTCATCTCAATCTGATGCTTAGTTTTTTCAAAAATTAATTTTTAAGCCTAAAAGTTAAATATATGATTTTCGTTCAAAAATCCGTAACTTAATATTTTCACGTACACTAAAATGTGAGAAAAATATATGTTAAAGTACTCTTCGAGACGGTCATTTTGACAGCTCACTTGAACGTTTCCGATGCAGATTGCATCCAGAATAAATGTTTGAATAATTACGTCACTAATTGAAAAATAGTTTTTAAATTATTTTTGAGCTTTTTAAAAATTATAAAAATTACAATAAGCTTCTGAAAAATATTCTCTCATACTGTAAAATTATTTTCATCATATCTAGACTATAGAAAAATTTAGAACGCTTTCCGACGCCGTTTCAATCGATTATAAAATCAAACACGTTAAGTTAAATAGATAGAAAATAGGTGTTCTGTAACCGATTGTTCTTGTGTTTTGCAGGTACAAATTCTTGTGCATCAACGTCTGTAGGAGCCCTAGAACCAGTTCCGGCTTGCTACGTCGATCTCGAAATCAGTAAGTCACGACTAATTCTAAAATTAGAAAATTAGTTAGTGTCCTTGTATGAACTTAGGACATCACATATAGGCTCAGAATGGCTACTTGACCTGAACCGAACTAGAAATCTAATCTAATAGGAAAAGTAATCAACTACAGATTACTTTGCCAACTTTCAACTTTAGTGGTTGTAACACACAACCATCAACTTGGGTAAATTGTGTGCTAACGAAACTACCACCCTTAAAACCAACAATTTTTGTACTCCATGTTTGTTGGACTTGTTTTTATTCTCAAATTTCTTAGCATCCACTTTGTTTTACTTTTCGGTTTTCAAAGTCAACCAGTGGTCCTGGTTTAACTATCATCGTAAACAAGGAATTGGTAACAGTATGTGATACGTCTCGTGGAATATCTCGTAACATGACTTATGGAACGACTTGTGGAATATCTCGTGAAATATCTCGTGAAATGTTTAAAGGAATATCTCGTAAGAAACATGAAATCGATACACAAGACACTGGGGTTTGGGGTAACTTGTTACGAGGTGGAACTCGCGTACAATGAATTATTATTATGGGGAACCAAGGGCACGATGGTTATATGGAAATGAGGGTTTAGGTAGGCTGTTTTACAGGTGATTAGTGGGGTGAAGAAGTCGGACCCGCTGACGGTGGTGCTCACGGGGTCGAATCTCACCGGGTGTAGCTGAGGGAGGTAGGACGGCAGGGGGCTGAAGCTGACTCCGGTCAAGGGGCGAGCTTTCCTGCAGCACGAACAACTCGTCAGAAGGGCTGGGTTGGGGTTCAACCCTTAGCCCCTCCGATGCCTAAGTCAGTAATAGGGCTTAAAATGGGGGGCTGGACACGCCGGTCGGACTATCTGTGTGTCCGTCGTGCGTGACGAGCTATAGGTGGGAGAGCAAAGATATGGAAGACCTTCGCTCTCGTGTGTGAATAATAGAAAATGAGAGAGAATTCTCCAACCCCCTCTCCGTAAGAGGAGAGGGGGTATTTATACCTGATGGGTGATGACTAGGCGTGCTGAGCTGGCTTGGGTGTCAGCGGAAGCCTCGGACAAGGACATCAGGAACAGGAGTTCCCGACCTGCTTCTGTCAGGCGGCGCAACGACCAAGGGGTGCTTTTGTCGGGATGTCAGGGCCGAAAGCACTAACCGTCGGACGTGTCAGCCGCCTGGGGGTGCTTTGTCAGGCGGTCAGGTGATGTATGTGTCAGTCGTGTCCTTATCCTAGACTGTTTGTCGTTAGCGACGAACTAAAGGTCTGGATGTGTCACTCTAGGTACCGCGGTTGGCGGGAATCGGACGGGCCGTTCTGATCGGGGGTTGTCCGGCCCGGCCGCGCCCGTCAGTAGGCCTGGCCTAGCTACCCAAGCGTCCCCAAGCGCGCTACCCCGGTGGGTCGGCCGGCTGCGGTTGTTTGCCTCGGCCGGTTCGGGGAGCGCCGCAAGGCGCGCCCGTCTCCATGATGCCCCGGATTTCTGGGGAGGCGGCCCTTTTGTGAAATGGTGAGTTAATGGGGTATGTTAGCGGATCCGGGCGGGAGTCGGGCTCCTACGATCTTTAGGTCTCCTACGATCTTTAGGTCGTAACAATTGCCCCCGGCCTTCGAGTCTGAGGCGGTAGCCCAGCTCGGCTCGGAGGGCGAACCATATCTAACACTCTGGACCATCGATATGGGCCTTGGGACCCACCGGGTAGTGATGGCGGCAGCTTCGGAACTCCCGCCTTAGTGGTCATTATTATGATTTGAAAGGGGGACAGAGGAAATCGAAGCGTCTCCGCGATTGATTTTGCGACACGTGGATGAGGTGACCTTTCCGCCAGTCGAGGCGTCGGGGGCGTCTCGATGGGCGCCGCGTGGCGAAAGTTTGACGGCCGAGATGGCCCTGGGGCCACCTTTTCCGCTGAAAGGGTCTGGGGAGGCGGTCGGCGGGAGTTTTTGTCTTTCTCCGATTCTCCTCCGGCGCTCGATCTTTCTGTTTGGAGCTTGCTGGCTAATCTGTCACTTCCGTCGTCGGCCATCTTCTTCCGATCGCCTCCCAGGTTCAAGGGATCAACAGGTAACAACAATTAATTTCCTTCCTTTCCGATCAATGGCTTCTCGATTCGAGATTGGAGGAAGTAGCCGGGTGGGGGAGGAAGAGTTGGCGGGCGAGGGGGCGTCACAGCCGGGGGTGCGGCGGCCCGGGGAAAGGCGGTCATGGCGATCCGTTGTACCGAGAGACATTGAGTCCCCCCGACGTAGGTTGGATAGGATCAACATCAGGGAGATTCGCGTGCGGTTTGTGCGACAACCCTACGAGGTGCGAGTTCCCGGGTCGGAGGAAGCGGTGAGTTCACCGGGGGATAATGAGGTCGGGGTCTATGTCCGGTCCTTTGAGTTGGGGCTCCGCTTTCCGATCCACCCGTATTTGTTTCACTTGTTGAATTTCCTGGAGCTGCCGATATTCGCCTTAGCGCCCCGTTCTTGGGGCTTGTTAGTGGGGTTTGTCGTCTTGTGCCTTGCTTGCTCCTTGAGTCCTTCCTTGGCGTTGTTCCAGCATTTCTTCGTGGTTCGGAAGTGGGGGATGTATCATCACGTTTGTGCCAGGAGAGGGCGAGAACTCATCCTCGAGGTGCCTGACGATGTCGGCGATTGGATGAGGGAGTTCGTCTTCGTGACGGTGCCAAGTGACGTGGCGCTGATTTCGAATTGGGGGGCGCGGAATCCCTTTGTAAATGAAGGGGTGGAGCTGACCGGGGAGGATATTGCCAAAGCTCAGATTCTGAGGGAGCTGCCCGAGGCGAGCCGTCATTGGGCAAGTCTAACACTGAGCAGTCGGCTCGCCCAGGACTTTTGGACCCTAGGTATCTTTGAAGTTCTGTAAACTTTGGGCTAGGCTCGCCCTGATTGTCTCTCTTTTCCTTTTGCAGGTGGGGACGCGATGAGGGAGCCGGAGGAGGTGTCAGGTTCGGCCGGGGCCCCGATATCGGAGGACGTTGATCCCCGCGGGAAGGGCAAGGGGGTGGCTAGCGAGGCAGGATCCCGGGAACGTGGGGGCGGGGCCCCCGGTGGAGAGAGGACCCACCCGGGACGAGGGGCAGTTGGGCAAGGGATCCCCGCCGGTGGGGCCGCTAGGGATCTCCATGGGGATGCGCCCGAGCGGGGGGCCAGACCTTCCTTCCCTCCGCGGGTACCAGCGGCGTTCGCGCCTCGCCGAGGGCCTGTGGTTCAAAGGTGGCCCTATGGGATCCCTTTGTGGGAGATGGGGGCGTCGTCAAGTCCCGCTTGCGAGGGCGCCCTTATTCGCTTTAAGAGGACCCGAGAAGAGGTCGAGGCGTACCCCGAGGATCGTCTCCACAAGTTTCCTTTTCGAGTCGGTGGTCGCTCCGGGACGTAACCCAAAAGAACGATTGTAGTTTTACCGCAAGTGCACGGTGTAGCAGCGAGCGGGATATCGAACACAGGGAGGACGAATGACCGTGCTTGATCCAATCAGCTTAGCTATTCAAGAAGAAAGATTTGCCTTTGGCGATCCTGTCACAATCGTCAGACAAAGTGCGGAAATATCAAATCAAATAAAGAACGTCTAGGGAATGGGGAATCCCCGCTACTCACCGTATCTCATAAATGTGGTTCGTCAGTATCAAAATTGCTAGATTGAGATTTTGGATGGACTAGTTGCAACTGAATGTAGAACCAAGCTCACGCTCTCGCGTTGTTGCCGGTCTATAGCTATCTTAGGTTTGGGTCCAATCTCTTGCAAACCCTAGCCTAGGAAAGCTAGCATTAGGGTCAACATCATCGCCCAATCGTGCACCGAGCCCAATCTCTTGCAAACTCGGCTCGCGATCTAGATTGGGATAGTTCCTACCCGTCCAATCTCTTGCAAACGGGTATTGGCACGGAATTGCAACCGGAAACCCTAGTATCGGTCCAATCTCTTGCAAACCGATACTACGGAAATTCGATTCCAACCCAATTCGGATTTCTAGGGTTTCCTATCGAATCGGGATCCAATCTCTTGCAAATCCCGATCGGTATGAACTCCTAGCTAACCGTAGTAAATTGATCCCAATCTAATCCCTAGATATCAATTCTAGCAAAATTTCTACTAATTCATCACAAATATGAAGTTGGGCTTGTAGGGTTCATCCCCACGCCCCAAGACGTGGCGACTACTCACAATTCATAGCAAGATCACAAAAATAATCAATGAAATAAGCAATAGAATTCATCACAATATTGAGATATGCAATAAAAATAGAATTTTTGGGGAAGAGAAAGACAAACCAATGGAGTTCTTCAATTAATCCAACAAAAATCAAACTTTTTCTCCTCTCCAATCTTAAGAATAAAACTAAAAAGCTAATCTAAAAAGCTGCAAAAAATCTAAGGAGAAGCTCTCCAAAACTAGGGTAAAAACAGGGGTTAAATACCCCCCAAAATCGTCCAAAAACTGTGACCAAAATACCCCTGCGCAGCCTGTTTTCCGCAATTTTCGCTACAGGCAGCGCGTCGCACTCGGCCGAGTGACAAAAGTCGCTCGGCCGAGTGAGAAACCCTGTAATTTTCCAGTAAGTCGGGGCCTTCAGGGGTCTCTACTTCGGGGGCGGCTCGGCCGAGTGAGTTGTCGTCACTCGGCCGATGGCTTCATTGTACTCGGGCGGACGGGATTATCCACTCGGCCGAGTGGGTCTTCTGAAGCTCAGGCAGCCGAAAAACAGAAACTTGGAGATTTTTGAAGGGCTTCGTCTGGGCGCCACTCGGGCGGACGTGATCTCTTCACTCGGCCGATGTGGTCTCCGTCGCTCGGCCGAGTGTACATAGGAATCATGTCTGATCTGGTCGGCCGAGCGGTGTCTCGCTGGTCGGCCGAGCGGCTCCTCCACTCGGCCGAGTGGGACACTAAACATGCCCAATCTGCTTATTTTGGCCTCCTCGTCGCTCCTGCGACGTCCGTTCTTCTTCCGCTCCTCTCCAACAGTAAAATACCCCTCGGGGAGGTCGTCGGTGACCCTCTGGAGTAAGCGCATCTCGAGATCACTCCAAATCGCGCCAAATCACCTGAAATGCGACAAAAACAACAAATCGTGAAAAGCATCGCAATATCGTCGATATATCGTGAAAAACATGATTTGGGCGATCTAAATGGCATGCAAAAATGCGGGAAAAAAGGTGTAAAATAAGGAGTGATCAGTCGACGGCAACGAGTCGGTGTTCGAGGATGCGGGAGTGGCGGCGCGTCTCGCGGAGTATTGCGTGTTACCACGCGATCGTGAGTCTTTGATTCGTGTGGGGGCGGAACGGCTGGGTGGCTCGGCTATATGGCACGTCGTGCAGGTAAGCCGGCTTTCTTTCTTCGCCCACAGGCTATATTTATTCGTGTTTCGCTGATTCGAGATTTATGTAGATGATCGCGAACATGTTAGCCCTGCGGGGCCATACCCCCGCAGTCGCCACCAAGGCGTCTCTGGACGCAGCGAAGGCGAACCTGGGCGAGGTCAAGGCGAAGCTGAGGGACACGGAGGCGGAGCTGGAGAGAGTTAGGGCGGCCTACGGGGTGGAGAAGGGGCGGGCTGCGTATTTTAATTCGTCCAAAGCAGTGGTCGAGAAGCAGCTCCAAGAAGTAACGCGAGAGAGGGATGATATCCGGGCGAAGCATACCTCGGAAGTTGTTAGCAAGGAGTCTGTGATCGGGTTACAGAGGCAGCGGATTGAGGACCTAAAGGTCGCTCTGGAGGCCGAGAAGAGGGAGAAGGGTCTAGCGGTGCGGCGATTGGAGGAAAAACGGGACGCTGAGGGCAAACAGATCGAAGCCGCTATCCGTCGCTATCATGACGAGCATGTTGTGCCGATGCTGCAAGAAGCCAAGGAGGCTGTGATTTGGCAAGTGGTTAAGGATATGCGAGATCGGTCGGTTGAAAGGCGGCGCCGCTAGAATCGTGGGTTTGGGGAGGGCCGTACCTTCTTGTGAGAGGGTTATAAACAATGTGTTGTTGTAGTGTGGGGAAAGTCCAGTGTATGGTGTGGTTTCTGGGTAAATACATTGTTATTGTCTTGTGTCGAACTGTATTCCTACTTGGTTTGCTCGTAGAATGTCTGCTCTGTGAGGGACGTAAATGCCCCCAACTTCGCTCTGCCGAGGTCTTCGGGAGAGGGGAGTTGAGAAGAGTCGTGTTCTCCGGTGGTCGTGATGCTCCGATACCCAGTTCGGGGTCCGGAGGTGCCGTGGCGGGTCGGATTTGCTTGGTTCATACAGAAGTTTGCCAGGGGTTGGAACCGAGAATCCGATAAGGTGTGGGGCGGGTTCTTGTTCAGGCCGAACCGACGGAGATCGGACCCTTATTGGTGCGAGGGAGACGTTCGTGTTTTGGCCGTACTGCCGGAACTCAGACTCAATCATGGATCGTGTTCCGCCTTCTTGTATGGCCGCCCCGGTGGGGGTCGGACTCAATCTGGGATCGAGCCTCGCCTCCTTGTTGTGACCGGACTTGATCATGGACCGAGCGCCGCCGCCTTGTGGTGGCCGACCTGACACAGGCCGAACTCAACCATGGAGCGAGCGCCGCCTCCTTGCGGTGGCCGCCCTGACCGAGGCCGGACTCAACCTTGGAGCGAGCGCCGCCTCCTTGCGGTGGCCGCCCTGAAGGAGGCCGGACTCAACCCTGGATCGAGCGGCGCATGGAGTGATTTCGAATCGGGGGAATCATTTCGCCGGGATTTGGGCGGGAATTTTAGGCGGTCGCATGACTTTACGTCAGCCTGGCGATTCAACGGCGGACGGGAATCGAGGCGGCCCGACCACTGAAGTGTTGACGCGTGGCGGAATTGACGGTTTTTGACGGTACGCGAAGCGTCAGAGCACGTGGGTGGTGGACAGGGCACGGATTGGTGACGCGTGTCTTGGGCTCGACGGTCGCGATGCTTGCAGACGCTTTAAAGAAATCGTAAGGGGGGAGGGGAGCAAAGCTGATTGTTTGGGAGAAAATTTTTTTTTTGACAAGTAGCTAGGGCTCGTAGGAGATTTCAGTGACCTTGCCAGAGTCGACCTCGTGGGAGCGGTCAGCGGAGTAGCGCAAGCGCCCGAGTCGACCTCGTGGGAGCGGTCAGCGGAGTAGCGCAAGCGCCCGAGTCGTCGGCACCCGTTAGGTAAGACGCCCGTTTTAGAAATGTCTTCTTCGATGTCTCCGTCTCGGGGTCAGTGTTCGGGGGTAGTTGGGGAAGGAAGCTCCGCCGCGGAGACATGAAGGGTGCCCATCGAGATTGTGGGCGTGAAGTCGGAGCTGAAGAAATCCGTTGCGGAGATCTTCACGATGTACGTCAGGCCGCCGTATTCGGTTCGTGAACCTGAGCCGCAAGAAAGGGTGTGTTTTACAGGCGACCGGGAGGTGGGAGTATACGTATCTTCGTTTGAGCAAGGTTTGCGCTTCCCCCCCATCCGTTCTTGCTGGAAGTGTTGAACTTCCTGGAACTGCCCCTCTATCGCCTGATGCCCAATGCCATCAGTGCCATTATGGGGTTCCTGGTGCTGTGCTTGAGCAACCAGGTTTGCCCATCTCTGTCCTTATTTCGCCACTTCTTCTCGGTCAAGAGGTTGGGGGCGTGCTACTATCTGTCCGTGAAGAGGACGCATCCGCTCATCAGGGGGTTGCCTGGCAAAATTAAGTTGTGGTGCCAGCAGTATGTGTTTGTGGAGGTGCCGGAGGAAGTGTTGATTAGGTCTGATTGGGCGGAGCTGAATCCCGAGGCGAGAGAGGCGGTGAAATTGGGGGACGAGGAGAAGGTGGTGGCCCAGATTTTAATGGCCATACCAGCAGAGGGCCGAGATTATCGGACGCTCTCTCGGGCTGAGATGATAACGGCGTATACATGGCCCGAAGGTACGAGAGATTTTGGTGTTCATGCTTCTGATGTTCTTACGCTGAACTTTCTCTCTTTGGCAGGTGGCACAATGAGTCTGTCCCTCGAGGAAATGATGCGACGGGCCTCGGAGCAGGCGTGGCGATCGTCAACAAGAGGCGGCCCCAAGAGGTCGCGAACGGAAGGAGGGGCGGGGAGCTCGACTGGGGTGCCAGCGTCCACGAAGAGGAGGAAGAGGCCGACAAAGTCGTCCGAGCCTGACGCGCCGAGGGGAACCGGTCCGACGGAAGGCGGAGCCGGGGAGGGGGTGGCTAATCCCATCATCGACTTGGAGGGCGGGGACGAAGGGTCGACAGGGGGAGGGGCGGAACTGCCCTGAACGAGGCCGCCTAGCCCCATGGCACCTGCAGGGGGGAGGGGGCGGAAGCTAGCGGTCAGTCGCATAGGGCCGACGCGTCGAGTGGCCCGACCGGATCCGGAGGATGGGACCCTTGGCCTTATGGTTGTCCCATGTTTGGTCTCGAGAGGGCGCCAACCGACCCCCGCTGTGAAGCCGCATTGGCTAAGTTTAAGGCCAAGAGGACCGATGTCGAGGGCTATCCCGACGGTGCGCTCCATCGGGCGCCGTACAAAGTGGCGAGTGATGAGTCCGTGTTTGAGGATGGGGGTGTGGCGGCGAGGCTGGCGGAGAACATTTTCCTGCCCCGCGATAGGGTGGCGCTGGAACCGGTGGAGCCTGAGGGTCTGTGCGGGACCGCGGTGATGCATGGCGTCCAGGTATGTTATGTAAGACGGGCGACCGTTTTCAGCGGGTTTTAATGAACGCCCTAAAATGGGTTTACTTTTCGGCGTGTATTTACGCAGATCCTCAACTTGATGCTCGGGATGATGCGGCACGTGCCGGCCATACATAAGGCCGAGGGCGCCGTGGCTAGAATGGTCGCCGAGCTCGCTGCCGTTCGTAAGAGCGCTGGCGAAGACCTGGAGAAGGAGAGGGAGCGGGGAGGCCGATATGAGGCCGAGGTAGAGCGCCTGAAGATGGTCCTGTCCGATCATGAGCAGCGGGCAGCCGAGGCTGGAGGGAGAGCGAAGGAGCTGGAGGAGGCCCTTAGAAGGGAGGAGTCCCGTGCGGAGGACCTAGCGGGGCGTGCCAAGGCCGCCGAGGAGGAGCTGGCCCGTAGGGTCGAGGAATTTCGGACGTACCAGGAGAGAACCGTCGTCCCCGCCCTCGCAAAGTCGATGTCGGAGGGCATGGAGAAGGGCCACGCGGAGGGATGGGAAGCCTGTTTGGCTCGGATGAAGGAGAAGCTGGCGGGCCTGGTCCCGCCGGTAGAGATCGACCTCGACGGGCTCGTCGCATGCAGCGACGACGAGGAGGGGGATGGAGATGGAGGGGAGGGTGACGAGCCAGAGGCCGGCGGGGCAGTGGGAGATTCCCTTGAGGGAGAGGGTGTCGTGACTGGCGGAAGCGCCAAGTAGTTTTGTATAGGCTCCCCCCCCTTTCTCTCTCTCTTTTTTATAAAAACGAAAGAAAGTGACGATTCGCGGGGTGGGTATCTGCATTTTTCTGCGATTTTCTGCCTGTGTGCGTGCATAAATTCTCTTTTTAGAGTTACGCCTTGGTGCGGCTATTTCGATCCTGGCGTTGGGGGAATCGTGGTAGCTCCCTTTATTTCTCGTAGCGCGTCCTAGAGATTTTACAGCGGGGTGGCCCCCCTTTTCGAGGGTTGCTCGGGTCTAGGTGTACCCGAGCTATAACTAGTGGTCAAACGTGATTAGTCGTCGGTCTTTTCATCGGCTATTATTGATAGTTTAATAAAAAAGGGTCGCCCCGTAGGCGTAGCATTGAATCGGCCCGTAGGCGTAACATTGTATCGGCCCGTAGGCGTAACCGTGTGTCGCTCTAGGTAGGTTGAGGTTTCCATCGCAGCTGATCCGCCTTTCTCTGGTGTCGTGCCCCTGATAAGGGGCATGGAGTGGATTCAGAGGGTTCCCCCTCGGCGTAGGGGTGGATGGTCGCGTCGGAGCCAGGCAGTGGCTTTGGCCCTCGTTCCCAGAATTGGGGGGAGAGGGAGTCCTTGGTGGTTGTTCTATCCTACGGGGCCCCGTTGCTCGCCTCGATTGGAGTCCCTGCGTGGTAGGCGCGAAGGGACGCGGGCCGCAGCCCCCCTGTGTGGCCTCCTGGCATAAACGGCCCGGGGAAGGCCGATGAGTGGAAGGGGGGTGCTACCGGTGTAAGCGGAGTAGCCAGTTGGGGCAGGCCGGCGCTCGGGGACACGTTCCCCTCGGTTGGGGCGACGCAGGCAGCTGCCGGGGTGTCCGGTGAGGTGATTTGGCAGGTCTGTCCCCTCCATCGGGTTGTCTGCCAGCCGCGCCTGCGTACGTAGGGCGTCCGTGGAGAGGCATCGTATACGAGTGGGGCTCCAGTTCCCCTGCCTTAAGTTGTCCAAAGGAAGGAGGGGAGCAGCAGGCTGAGCAACCGTCGTGTAAGGGGAATATCCTGTTGGGGGATCGTTTATTGTGGCGGTCGGCGAAGCTCGCATTTTCCGCGCATTTTGAGGGAGAGAGGGTGGCAAAACGACTAGTCTTTCTGCACATCCTTCCTCTCGCCTTCCTCCCCCCCTCAAGGAAGCTGGGGGGGATTTATAATGGTGAATTTCTGCCCTTATTTACTCTTCATTGAGAGTCGGGGCCGTCATGGAATTTCGTTCTTAGGGGGGCGTTCCCGTTGGGTGACGGGTGATGTGACCCCTCAGGCATGCATGACACTTGTCAGTGACGTTTGTCCCGAGTGTCCTTTTGGGTTGGACAAGTCATTTCGGGCGTCGGCTTTATGGGGGTCAGGCGTTACTCCTCAGGGGTGGCTCTGCGTAGGGGTTGCCTTGATTCGCGGTCCTTGAGTAGCTTCCCGAGGTTTGAGGAGAGGGACGACAGGCCCTTTCGGGGGAGGGAGGGTATTGGTCCGTTGGGTATCCCCCCTAAGGCGCTCCGGTTTGGGTGGCCAAGCTCAGTGAACTTGCCCCGGAGGTCTTACTGGGGGAGCGAGTACGCAGCTCGGCCCGTGCCCCTCTCCGGTTTGGGTGGCGAGGAGTGGTCCTGCCCCGGAGTCTTTGAGAGGGCGGGTATTGGGCCGTCGCCTACCCCGCATATGGCGCTCCGGTTTGGGTGGCTAAGCTCAGTGAACTTGCCCCGGAGTTCTTCCTGGGGGGGAGCGAGTACGCAGCTCGGCCCGTGCCCCTCTCCGGTTTGGGTGGCGAGGACTGGTCCTGCCCCGAAGTCTTTGAGAGGGCGGGTATTGGGCCGTCGCCTCCCCGCAGCCTCTATAGTCGAACGGGTATTGGGCCGTCGCCTACCCCGCATATGGCGCTCCGGTTTGGGTGGCCAAGCTCAGTGAACTTGCCCCGGAGGTCTTCCTGGGGGGAGCGAGTACGCAGCTCGGCCCGTGCCCCTCTCCGGTTTGGGTGGCGAGGACTGGTCCTGCCCCGGAGTCTTTGAGAGGGCGGGTATTGGTCCGTTGGGTATCCCGCCTAAGGCGCTCCGGTTTGGGTGGCCAAGCTCAGTGAACGTGCCCCGGAGGTCTTCCTGGGGGGGAGCGAGTACGCAGCTCGGCCCGTGCCCCTCTCCGGTTTGGGTGGCGAGGAGTGGTCCTGCCCCGGAGTCTTTAAGAGGGCGGGTAATGGGCCGTCGCCTACCCCGCATATGGCGCTCCGGTTTGGGTGGCCAAGCTCAGTGAACTTGCCCCGGAGGTCTTCCTGGGGGGAGCGAGTACGCAGCTCGGCCCGTGCCCCTCTCCGGTTTGGGTGGCGAGGACTGGTCCTGCCCCGGAGTCTTTGAGAGGGCGGGTATTGGTCCGTTGGGTATCCCGCCTAAGGCGCTCCGGTTTGGGTGGCCAAGCTCAGTGAACTTGCCCCGGAGGTCTTCCTGGGGGGAGCGAGTACGCAGCTCGGCCCGTGCCCCTCTCCGGTTTGGGTGGCGAGGAGTGGTCCTGCCCCAGAGTCTTTGAGAGGGCGGGTATTGGGCCGTCGCCTACCCCGCATATGGCGCTCAGGTTTGGGTGGCCAAGCTCAGTGAACTTGCCCCGGAGGTCTTCCTGGGGGGGCGAGTACGCAGCTCGGCCCGTGCCCCTCTCCGGTTTGGGTGGCGAGGACTGGTCCTGCCCCGGAGTCTTTGAGAGGGCGGGTATTGGGCCGTCGCCTCCCCGCAGCCTCTATAGTCGGACGGGTATTGGGCCGTCGCCTACCCCGCATATAGCGCTCCGGTTTGGGTGACCAAGCTTAGCGAACTTGCCCCGGAGGTCTTCCTGGGGGGGAGCGAGTACGCAGCTCGGCCCGTGCCCCTCTCCGGTTTGGGTGGCGAGGACTGGTCCTGCCCCAGAGTCTTTGAGAGGGCGGGTATTGGGCCGTCGCCTCCCCGCAGCCTCTATAGTCGGACGGGTATTGGGCCGTCGCCTACCCCGCATATGGTGCTCCGGTTTGGGTGGCCAAGCTCAGCGAACTCGCCCCGGAGGTCTTCCTGGGGGGAGCGAGTACGCAGCTCGGCCTGTGCCCCTCTCCGGTTTGGGTGGCGAGGACTGGTCCTGCCCCGGAGTCTTTGAGAGGGCGGGTATTGGGCCGTCGCCTCCCCGCAGCCTCTATAGTCGGACAGGTATTGGGCCGTCGCCTACCCCGCATATGGCGCTCCGGTTTGGGTGGCCAAGCTCAGCGAACTTTCCCCGGAGGACTTCCTGGGGGGGAGCGAGTACGCAGCTCGGCCCGTGCCCCTCTCCGGTTTGGGTGGCGAGGACTGGTCCTGCCCCGGAGTCTTTGAGAGGGCGGGTATTGGGCTGTCGCCTCCCCGCAGCCTCTATAGTCGGACGGGTATTGGGCCGTCGCCTACCCCGCATATGGCGCTCCGGTTTGGGTGGCCAAGCTCAGCGAACTTGCCCCGGAGGTCTTCCTGGGGGGGAGCGAGTACGCAGCTCGGCCCGTGCCCCTCTCCGGTTTGGGTGGCGAGGACTGGTCCTGCCCCGGAGTCTTTGAGAGGGCGGGTATTAGGCCGTCGCCTCCCCGCAGCCTCTATAATCGGACAGGTATTGGGCCGTCGCCTACCCCGCATATGGCGCTCCGGTTTGGGTGGCCAAGCTCAGGGAACTTGCCCCGGAGGTCTTCCTGGGGGGGAGTGAGTACGCATCTCGGCCCATGCCCCTCTCCGGTTTGGGTGGCGAGGACTGGTCCTGCCCCGGAGTCTTTGAGAGGGCGGGTATTGGGCCGTCGCCTCCCCGCAGCCTCAATAGTCGGACGGGTATTGGGCCGTCGCCTACCCCGCATATGGCGCTCTGGTTTGGGTGGCCAAGCTCAGTGAACTTGCCCCGGAGGTCTTCCTGGGGAGAGCGAGTACGCAGCTCGGCCCGTGCCGCTCTCCGGTTTGGGTGGCGAGGACTGGTCCTGTCCCGGAGTCTTTGAGAGGGCGGGTATTGGGCCGTCGCCTCCCTGCAGCCTCTATAGTCGCACGGGTACTGGGCCGTCGCCTACCCCGCATATGGCGCTCCGGTTTGGGTGGCCAAGCTCAGCGAACTTGCCCCGGAGGTCTTCCTGGGGGGGAGCGAGTACGCAGCTCGGCCCGTGCCCCTCTCCGGTTTGGGTGGCGAGGACTGGTCCTGCCCCGGAGTCTTTGAGAGGGCGGGTATTGGGCCGTCGCCTCCCCACAGCCTCTATAATCGGACGGGTATTGGGCCGTCGCCTACCCTGCATATGGCGCTCCGGTTTGGGTGGCCAAGCTCAGCGAACTTACCCCGGAGGTCTTCCTGGGGGGAGCGAGTACGCAGCTCGGCCCGTGCCCCTCTCCGATTTGGGTGGCGAGGACTGGTCCTGCCCCGGAGTCTTTGAGAGGGCGGGTATTGGGCCGTCGCCTCCCCGCAGCCTCTATAGTCGGACGGGTATTGGGCCGTCGCCTACCCCGCATATGGCGCTCCGGTTTGGGTGGCCAAGCTCAGCGAACTTGCCCCGGACGTCTTCCTGGGGGGGAGCGAGTACGCAGCTCGGCCCGTGCCCCTCTTCGGTCTGGGTGGCGAGGACTGGTCCTACCCCGGAGTCTTTGAGAGGGCGGGTATTGGGCCGTCGCCTCCCCGCAGCCTCTATAGTCGGACGGGTATTGGGCCGTCGCCTACCCCGCATATGGCGCTCCGGTTTGGGTGGCCAAGCTCAGTGAACTTGCCCCGGAGGTCTTCCTGGGGGGGAGCGAGTACGCAGCTCGGCCCGTGCCCCCCTCCGGTTTGGGTGGCGAGGACTGGTCCTGCCCCGGAGTCTTTGAGAGGGCGGGTATTGGGCCGTGGCCTCCCCGCAGCCTCTATAGTCGGACGGGTATTGGGCCGTCGCCTACCCCGCATATGGCGCTCCGGTTTGGGTGGCCAAGCTCAGTGAACTTGCCCCGGAGGTCTTCCTGGGGGGAGCGAGTATGCAGCTCGGCCCGTGCCCCTCTCCGGTTTGGGTGGCGAGGACTGGTCCTGCCCCGGAGTCTTTGAGAGGGCGGGTATTGGGCCGTCGCCTCCTTGCAGCCTCTATAGTCGGACGGGTATTGGGCCGTCGCCTACCCCGCATATGGCGCTCCGGTTTGGGTGGCCAAGCTCAACGAACTTGCCCCGGAGGTCTTCCTGGGGGGAGCGAGTACGCAGCTCGGCCCGTGCCCCTCTCCGGTTTGGGTGGCGAGGACTGGTCCTGCCCCGGAGTCTTTGAGAGGGCGGGTATTGGGCCGTCGCCTCCCCGCAGCCTCTATAGTCAGACGGGTATTGGGCCGTCGCCTACCCCGCATATGGCGCTTCGGTTTGGGTGGCCAAGCTCAGCGAACTTGCCCCGGAGGTCTTCCTGGGGGGGAGCGAGTACGCAGCTCGGCCCGTGCCCCTCTCCGGTTTGGGTGGCGAGGACTGGTCCTGCCCCGGAGTCTTTGAGAGGGCGGGTATTGGGCCATCGCCTCCCCGCAGCCTCTATAGTCGGACGGGTATTGGGCCGTCGCCTACCCCGCATATGGCGCTCCGGTTTGGGTGGCCAAGCTCAGTGAACTTGCCCCGGGGGTCTTCCTGGGGGGAGCGAGTACGCAGCTCGGCCCGTGCCCCTCTCCGGTTTGGGTGGTGAGGACTGGTCCTGCCCCGGAGTCTTTGAGGGGGCGGGTATTGGGCCGTCGCCTCCCCGCAGCCTCTATAGTCAGACGGGTATTGGGCCGTCGCCTACCCCGCATATGGCGCTCCGGTTTGGGTGGCCAAGCTCAGTGAACTTGCCCCGGAGGTCTTCCTGGGGGGGAGCGAGTACGCAGCTCGGCCCGTGCCCCTCTCCGGTTTGGGTGGCGAGGACTGGTCCTGCCCCTGAGTCTTTGAGAGGGTTGAACTGAAATTGTCATGCAGAAAAGGCGAAATTCGAAGATAAAAAGAAAGGAACAAGGTATTTCGTTCAGGACTTACAGTTCCCGGCTATGCCACGACCGGCGCATCGCGCCCCTTGGAGTGATTAGCCCGTCCTTCTCAGGGGGGTGGGCGTGCGGTCGATCCTGTTTCCCTCGGCAGTGGCATCGGCTGGAGCTTACTCTGGCTGGTGGGGGTCATAACTCCGCCTGGGGGAGTCGATCTTCAGGTTCACCTCCGGTCCCTTGTGCTTGGTCGACCCTACGTAGCAGCTCCTAGACAGCTTCTGGCTTCCACGTACGATCCCCACCCCTCGGGGGGTTTGGAACTTGACCATCTGATGGAGAAGGCTGGGGAGCGCTCCGATGGCCGACATGTAAGGTCGTCCTATGATCCTGTTGTACGCCGACATAATGTCGACCACAACGAACAGTGTCATTCGAGTGATGACCTGTGGTTCTTCTCCGAGGGTTATCGGCAAGGTGATCACTCCCATGATGGGGGTCGAGTGACCGGTGAAACCGACGAGGGGTCCGGTACAGGGTCTCAGGTCCGTCGGCCTTAACCCCATCTTCTCGATTGTGGACATGAACAGGATGTCGCAAGAGCTCCCTGTGTCGATCAGGAGGCGGCTGATGATGGCCGTCCCAATCTGGGCCTCGATGACGATGGCGTCGTCGTGGGGCTGCTCGATCCCCTCTAGATCCTCGTCACTGAAAGTAATGGGAGGGTAGGCCATCCTTCTCCCTCTCTGGTCCCCTCCAAGACCCGCTGTCATCACTTGTCTCGCATACGCCTTTTTGCTTGACGACGATGCCCCTCCTGAAGATGGCCCGCCGCATATCGTGTTTATGCGCATGACGGGTTTCGGGGGGTGAATCTCTTCCCGCTCGCCGTTAGCCGGAGGGTCTGTCCTCCGTGCCCTTCGTTGGTTTCCATCTTCTCGGTCCGGTCTCCGGCCTCCGACGAAGTCCCCCAGGTGGCCCGCCTGGATCAGCCGCTCGATTTCCCTTTTGAGGGTGAAGCAGTCGTCAGTGTCGTGGCCGTGGTCCCGGTGGTATCGGCAGTATTTCTTAAAATCTCTCCAGGCTGGGTCCGACTTCATTTCTCGGGGCGGTTCCGGCAGCAGACCGGCTCGTGTAGCCGCGGCCATCACCTCGATCAGGGGGGCATTGAGTTGCGTGTAATGCGCCCGCAGGGGGCCCTCTTGTCTTGGGGCGACTCGAGGGAGCCCTTGTGCCGGAGCAAACTCGCGCGCCGGACCAGGGCGATCTTGGGGGCGAGGCCCGGGCGGTTCCCGCCTTGGTCGGGCTAGCCGGTCGCGAGCTCGCTCCCCCTCTTCCTGCCTCGGCCGAGGATGTGATCGGGGTTCGCCTTGAGTCGGTTTTGCCGAGGGGAATAAGGCCTTTGCACCGAGCGTCTCTTCGGCCAACGCGTGCCTCTCCGCCATAGCAACCAACGCCTCATAGTCGGTCGGCGGGTCTCGGAGCAGGGATTTGTGGAGACTCCGAGTCCGCAACACGTCACCACCGCCCGTCTCTCCTCCTGAAAACGGCGGAGGTATCTACCCGTTGTCTCTCCTTCTCCTTGGACTATCGTGTAGAGATAGTCCAAGGGCTTCTTCTTCGTCCGCCCGGCCCGGAACTCTTGGCAGAACTTGTGGGACAGCTCGCCAAAGCTCCCGACGGATCTCGCGGGCAAGCCGAAATACCAGTCCAGCACGGTGTCCCTCAGGCTTTGGGAGAAATGTCGGCATAGGAACGCCTCGTCCACATCCTACGCCTCCATCGCCCCCCGGTATTGTTGTACGTGTGTGAGGGGGTCGCCCCTCCCATTGTACGTGGCCAAGTGAGGGGGTTTGAACCTTCTGGGCCTTGGGGCGGACGTGATCCACCGTGCGAGCGGCGTGGCCTCCTCCGGATAAGTAGGGCGATCCGGGGCATCCCCTCTCCGCCATTCGGGGGTCCGGCTTCAGTCGCGCCACAGCCGTCGACGGTCCTCTGCCCCCGGGGAGTAGCCCGACGGTCGTCTGGCTGGGCTCCTTCCTTGGGCCGAGGACTCGACGGGTTGTGGGCTACGGCTCTCCCAGCGCCAGCGCCTCCCGGCCAGCTCTCCTCGGGCCTCCATCCGTTCCTGATTCTCTCGGAGGATCCTATCGCGCTCGACGGCGAGTAAGCGTAGTTGTCGACAAACGGCTTCCTCGTGCAGGGTATCGGAGGGGTGGTGCTGGTGATGCGGGTCGCCTCCTCCAGGCGGGGACCTGTTCAGCAACGGGTCCCGCCCGTTTCCGGGCCGCCGGCCCGTCGCCGTCTCTTCAAGGACTTCTTGGTTGCTCCTATTTTCTCTCCTTAGCCTCTCGCGCTCCGCGACGATGAAGCGGAGTTGGCGGCGGGCGGCCTCTTCTTCCTGGTTAGCCCTCCGGGCGGTCTCGGCCGCCTCGTCCAAACGCCTTTGCACGGCGGCCGCCTCCCCCAGGCGCCTCCACCGTCGTGCGACTTCCATCTCCTCTTCCAGGAGCCTTTGCTGGGCCGCAATCTCCTCAGCGAGCCCCCTGTTCTCCCCCTCCTCCTCGAACTGAGGGTGGAGGTTCCTCCTCACGTTCTGGGGCTCTGAGGGGCCGGGCGGAGGCTCCGTTCCGGTCGTCTGATAGCCTCCCCTGACCTGAGTGACGGCCTCGAAGCTCTTCAGGACGACGTGGGATGAAGTAGGTTCAGTTTCGGTGCGCACGACCGGAAGGGCATCGGACGCCGGGGTGATTTGTAGAGAGAGCGGTTCCTGACCCACGGGATCTTTGCCGTGGTCAGGGTTCTGCGGGATCGGCATGGAATCTAACATGGGTGTGACCCTTCGTTCCCACAGACGGCGCCAATTGTTACGAGGTGGAACTCGCATACAATGAATTTGTATTATGGGGAACCAAGGGCACGATGGTTATATGGAAATGAGGGTTTAGGTAGGCTGTTTTACAGGTGATTAGTGGGGTGAAGAAGTCGGACCCGCTGCCGGTGGTGCTCACGGGGTCGAATCTCACCGGGTGTAGCTGAGGGAGGTAGGACGGCAGGGGGCTGAAGCTGACTCCGGTCAAGGGGCGAGCTTTCCTGCAGCACGAACAACTCGTCAGAAGGGCTGGGTTGGGGTTCAACCCTTAGCCCCTCCGATGCCTAAGTCAGTAATAGGGCTTAAAATGGGGGGCTAGACACGCTGGTCGGACTATCTGTGTGTCCGCCGCGCATGACGAGCTATAGGTGGGAGAGCAAAGATATGGAAGACCTTCGCTCTCGTGTGTGAATAATAGAAAATGAGAGAGAATTCTCCAACCCCCTCTCCGTAAGAGGAGAGGGGGTATTTATACCTGATGGGTGATGACTAGGCATGCTGAGCTGGCTTGGGTGTCAGCGGAAGCCTCGGACAAGGACATCGGGAACAGGAGTTCCCGACCTGCTTCTGTCAGGCGACGCAACGGCCAAGGGGTGCTTTTGTCGGGATGTCAGGGCCGAAAGCACTAACCGTCGGACGTGTCAGCCGCCTGGGGGTGCTTTGTCAGGCGGTCGGGTGACGTATGTGTCAGTCGTGTCCTTATCCTAGACTGTTTGTCGTTAGCGACGAACTAAAGGTCTGGCTGTGTCACTCTAGGCGCCGCGGTTGGCGGGAATCATACGGGCCGTTCCGATCGGGGGTTGTCCGGCCCGGCCGCGCCCGCCAGTAGGCCTGGCCTAGCTACCCAAGCGTCCCCAAGCGCGCTACCCCGGTGGGTCAGCCGGCTGCGGTTGTTCGCCTCGGCCGGTTCGGGGAGCGCCGCAAGGCGCGCCCGTCTCCATGATGCCCCGGATTTCCGGGGAGGCGGCCCTTTTGTGAAATGGTGAGTTAATGGGGTATGTTAGCGGATCCGGGCGGGAGTCGGGCTCCTACGATCTTTAGGTCTCCTACGATCTTTAGGTCATAACAGTGGTCCTGGTTTTCAAAGTCAACCAGTGGTCCTGGTTTAACTATCATCGTAAACAAGGAATTGGTAACAGCATGTGATACGTCTCGTGGAATATCTCGTAACATGACTTATGGAACGACTTGTGGAATATCTCGTGAAATATCTCGTGAAATGTTTAAAGGAATATCTCGTAAGAAACATGAAATCGATACACAAGACACTGGGGTTTGGGGTAACTCATTGTAGAGAAAGTGTAGGAGCTATGACCGGAGTCACTCTCTCTCGTCTCGTCTCGTCTCGTCTCGTTTCAAAAGTATGTTATGGTTGACGCCCGGAATTGGCCCCCCGTGGCAACGGAGGTGACCCATGGTTGCATATTATACTTTTACTACATGAGTCACATCACATAGTTTAGGGTGTTTTATTCAGTACTTAATGCCTTCTAGTCTTACCATTGCTATCACCATGATTGCTCTTATACGTTACTTTTTGTACTCTCCGACTTGAGTCACATAGTTTAGAGTAAAAGCCTTTGTCGATGGCACGCATATAAATGATAAGCTTCCTTCAATGGACCATGATCTGGTCAATGTGCTTGACTAAGTTTGTTGGATCACCCTTTCTAGACTTGGGGTAAGTGATCATGGCTTAGTCTCTTCCCTGGCCGTGTTCCGCTGGACCACAAGGATGTGAATCATGATTATGTAACGCCAACGATCTTCATCACTATCACCCTTTCATTAGCTAATACAGTCACCTTTACTTTACACGTTCCATGCACGTTACTTACTATACTTGTGCACTATCACAGAACTTCACTTGTCATACCTTTAGCTACCACTGTAGCATGTGTCACTTGCTTAGCCTGCTTTACACTTGCTCTACCACAGTACAGTTGTTCCCCTTTTCGGTTCGGTTTACTTTTACTACTCAGTTGTGTACAGTTGTTGCTCAGTACTTTACCTTTCACTCTGGTTTGCTCGTACGTAGTTACTTTTTGTCATACTTGTGCACTACTTCTTTTCTATATTTATTATTATTGTGATTTACCTTTGGTTCCATTTATGGCACCGACAGCCGATGACCAGATCACGGAGGAGGCCCCTGAGTTTTGAGGAGACAGAGTTCGACCCAGAGACTGCAGAGTTTTAGTTGCTTGTGTTGGTGTGTGTGTGTGTGCTATGTATTTCCTTTCCGCATTTCCTTTATGTATTTGGTGAGAGAGTGCTGTTTGCTATTGTACTTTAAATTATGGACTGTAATAATGTACGCTGGTTTGAGTGTTATTGTACACCTCTGCATCATGGCTATATTGATTTCACTGGTTAACTGCAGGACCTGTGCAAATATCAAATAAGTAACGGGCCCCATGGAGCGGGTCGTTACAAGTTTGGTGGCCCATGCAGGTCTGCGCTTACTACCTCGTGAACAGTATAGCAAGATCAGGATGTACTGTATATGATACTCAACTAAGCGGAAATTTTTTTCTATGTATGCAGGTTTGACACTCAAAACGATGGACGGAAACACCTCTGAGAGTCCCAACGGAGCTAATCTGTCAGGAGATAGCAACCAGACCAACAACGGACCACCTCCCACTATGCATCAGATTTCTGATCTCGCATTACGAGAGATGGTTCAAGCTATCCGAGGAGAACAGAAGCCCGGAGGAGGCATTCAACAATTCTGGTCACTTCGCCCAAAGACCTGGAATGGCATCGATGGCCCTCTGAAGGCCGAAGAATGGCTGCAAAGCACCGGAGATAATTTGAGAGCCGCTCAGATCGGGGAACATGCTTGGGTGGACACTGCCAAGTCCCAACTGACTGATGGAGCCAGAATCTGGTGGAACTCTGCTGAAGCCAGTCTGCAACGACCAATCGACTGGGCGATGTTCATTGAACATTTTAACACCCAGTATTTCTCACCTAAAGCTCAGATGGAACTACAAGCTCAGTTCGTCGGGTTGAAGCAAGGTTCCATGACAGTGGAACAATATGATGCCCAATTTACAATGCTTAGCCGGTTTGCTCCAAGGATGGTTGCCACCCCTCTGACCCGAGCTTAACGCTTCAAGCAAGGGCTAAACATAGAGATACGATGAAGCTTGGTCGGACGTGTACTCTGTACTCACACTGAGGTCCTCGTTGCAGCTCGCGAATACGAATTCATCGAAAGAGAAGAGAAGCGAGAACAAGCTTTAGCTGCCCCTCCCCGAAGGCCACCACCTCCTACACCTACTGCTGGATCCAGTCATCGACCTCCATCCAATCTGCATCGTCCAGTTCAGCAGACTCAGTTTAAGAGGCCAGCACCACAGCAACATCGAGAGTGCTTTTATTGTGGTAAAACTGGACACATCAAAGCAGAATGTCGATCGTACCTGAACCTTTGCTTGATTTGTGGATCCAAGGACCATGGGGCAAGGGATTGCCCAGAAGATAGATATAGAGATGCTGTTAATGCCCCTGCAAGGAACGCTCCGTAACGACCACCACTTCCCCCTCAACAGAAGATGTTCCAACAAGCGCAACCACATGCTCCACCACCGAGATGACAGGCCTACACCATGATCGCAGAAGATGTCAAAGCCATCAATCAGGCAATTGGAGGTATGAATTATCACTTTTAATATTATGCTCGTTCATTGCAATCAGTATCCCATACAATTATATCATCGTAGCTCTTATGATAATACTAGTCTCGGGACTAGTTACGGAAGCTGTGGTAATATCAACATCATCTCTTGTTTTCATGATGCTATGATATCACATTATATTTCATGTTATTTACAACCTGGTTTACCAGATTACTATCATTGATTTGCTTGAGCTTCTTCATAACATCAATTATTTGTTTCGGAAAGATTTTTAAATTCCGAGAACGGAATTATTTTAAGGAGGGTAGAATGTAACGGTCCGTATTTTTCAATACAACTATTCACGTATTTTCAATTTTTTTAAATTATTTTGGTTTGTCAGGAGTTTTACGATTTCAAAAATTTCTTATAAAAATATTTTGAGATATTAGACTAGTCATGAAGTATTTCAGTAAGTTCGAGTTTCATCAAATACTCAAAACAATTCTAATAAAAAATTCATTTTCAGTTATTACCGTTTTGGATTAATGAATTTATTTTCTATTCAAATATCTTCAAAACGTTTTCAAACTTCTACAGTATTGTTCTATGATCATTTAGGGCCTCCCACCTTAATTTCGTAATTTTCTGAAGTCAAATCAATAAAGAACCCGCAAACCCGCTTCCTAAAGCGGTTTGGCCTAAAAATAGTATTTTCGTAGCTCAAACCCTGAAACGAACTTTGTATTCATGATCCTCGCGACGATACGATCCCGTGGGTATGTTTTTGTAATTTTTCGGACATGTTTACTAGTAGGGGCAAAATCGTAATTTCGTTACAAAATGATTTTTCACTAATGACTTTTTAACCCCTCTTAATTACATTAACCTAGCCAAATTTTAACCCTAAACCAGGATTGAAACGTGGGGGGACACGTTTAACATTTTTCTTCACTTAGTCCTAAAGCTAACCTACCCTAATTAATATTATTTGACTAACTAAAAGTTCATTTAATGCTAAGTATGGGTTCATGAACCCAATTCCCCTATAAATACCTCATTAAGTCCATAGGTTAATAATTAGGATTAATTAATTAAAACCCCTCTCTCTCAGTTCTCTCTTCCCCGTAACCCTTAACCCACATACACTCACGCTCTCTCTTTATCTCTCTCTTCTCACTCTCACCTCCAAAGCCCACGACGAACCCCAACACCTGAGCTCCCCTCCGCTTCCATTTCCGACGGCTTCGTCGTCGTACGCCGGCCTCGTCAACAGTCCGCCCTCCACCACCGTCTGCACACCACCCCGAGCAGCTCGAAAGCCGCTCTCCCAACGTCCACTGAAGCCCCCGCCTTCTTCTTCTCCGATCAAACATCCACCGAAGACCGCAACTTCGCCGCCCGGAGCTCCGCCTACAGCGCTGCACCCCCACACTCGCCGTGCTCCGGTCCCCTCCGACCCCGCCTTCCGTCGTCTCCGGCATCGACCGTCCGCCACCGCTCGAAAGCCACCTCCGACAAGCTCCCGGAGCTCCGTTCGTCACCACCGCCATCGCCCTCACCCGCCGTGGCCACCACCTCACTCCGGAGCCCACTCCACAAGCTTCGCCCGCAGCTTCCGAGCGCAGCACCGACCCCCACTCCCTCTCTACTCGTCTGCAACCCACGGCCACCGCCCGCCTCCCAGCTCCGACGAAGACCCTCCCATCCGCTTCTCCCCTTGCCACTGCTCAGCCACACCCCGCCACCGACGTCCGTCCTCCGCCCCGTGCCCGTACGTCGTCGCTGCCTCTTGCACCTCCGCCTCCCGACGCTTCCCCTCCGCCTCCACACTCCCGCTGCTCCGACGAGCACACGAGCCCCCCTCGCTGCATGCGAACGTAAGGGAGAACGCGAGGGAAGAGAAAGGGTAACGTATATTAATACGAAAATACGCGTATTTCCGTATTTCTATTATTAAATAATATGGGTTTAATAGTAAATAATTCATAACTAATTATATATGGGTCAGAAAAATATAAGACCACCTCTAGAAAATCAGAAATGACATTCTGGACCCAATGTCACTAGTTTCATCTCAAACTGATGCTTAGTTTTTCCAAAATTAATTTTTAAGCCTAAAAGTTAAATACATGATTTTCGTTCAAAAATCCGTAACTTGATATTTTCACGTACACTAAAATGTGAGAAAAATATATGTTAAAGTACTCTTCGAGACGGTCATTTTGACAGCTCACTTGAACGATTCCGATGCAGATTGCATCCAGAATAAATGTTTGAATAATTACGTCACTAATTGAAAAATAGTTTTTAAATTATTTTTGAGCTTTAAAAAATTATAAAAATTACAATAAGCTTCTGAAAAATATTCTCTCCTACTGTAAAATCATTTTCATCATATCTAGACTATAGAAAATTTTAGAACGCTTTCCGACACCGTTTCAATCGATTATAAAATCAAACACGTTAAGTTAAATAGATAGAAATAGGTGTTCTGTAACCGATTGTTCTTGTGTTTTGCAGGTACAAATTCTTGTGCATCAACGTCCGTAGAAGCCCTAGAACCAGTTTCGGCTTGCTACGTCGATCTCGAAATCAGTAAGTCACGACTAATTCTAAAATTAGAAAATTAGTTAGTGTCCCTGTATGAACTTAGGACATCACATATAGCCTCAGAATGGCTACTTGACCTGAACCGAACTAGAAATCTAATCTAATAGGAAAAGTAATCAACTACAGATTACTTTGCCAACTTTCAACTTTAGTGGTTGTAATACACAACCATCAACTTGGGTAAATTGTGTGCTAACGAAACTACCACCCTTAAAACCAATAATATTTATACTCCATGTTTGTTGGACTTGTTTTTATTCTCAAATTTCTTAGCATCCACTTTGTTTTACTTTTCGGTTTTCAAAGTCAACCAGTGGTCCTGGTTTAACTATCATCGTAAACAAGGAATTGGTAACAGCATGTGATACGTCTCGTGGAATATCTCGTAACATGACTTATGGAACGACTTGTGGAATATCTCGTGAAATATCTCGTGAAATGTTTAAAGGAATATCTCGTAAGAAACATGAAATCGTTACACAAGACACTGGGGTTTGGGGTAACTCATTGTAGAGAAAGTGTGGAAGCTATTGACGTGCGTTTATATTTCATATATTTACGCACGTTTTCTTCCGTGTTTTTCCGTATTTTACCGTCGTCTTTTATTCGTTTCTCGTGTTTTCTTGTGTTTTCTTGTTTTCTTTCACTTTTAAGTGTTTTCCGTGTTTTGCAGGAGTTTACTGGCATTTGGGGCATAAAACGATGATATCATGTGTCCCCGGAGCAATGGGAGGAGTCACGCGTGATCCAGGGGGTCAAACGATGAAGATTGCATCTTTCAGCCCCTCACCCGGTCGGTTGGTCATCTCCAACCGATCGGGTGATGCACGCGTGCACCACCCGGGCGCAGCTTGGAGCTTACGAGAAGTCACCCGGTCGGTTCAGTGACCGGGTCAAAAGCTCAAAGTCTCTGGAAATTCGAAGCTGATTTCCAACCGATCGGGTGACCTTCACCCGATCGGTTCACCTGTAGCTGAATTTCAACAGCCAAGACTCGAAGCTCCAACCGGTCTCCTCACCCGGTCCGCACCAAGATCCAACCGGTTGGCACCAAGATCCAACCGACAGCACCAAGTTCCAACCGACCGGTTCATACTGACCGGGTGAAACCCCTGCATTGCGCTGTGATTTTGTGAAGCGGCTCACCCGACCGGTTGACTTGTCAACCGTTCGGGTGATGTCGTTTTCTATAAATAGAACCCTAGGTTTCCCAGATTCGGGAGTTGGTTATTTTTTACTGTTTTCTTCATTTTGTGACGGCTGTAATTTTCCAGTTTTTGTAAGTTTTCGGATCTTTGTAAAACTTTAGTATTATCTTAATTGCTTTACTACCATTGCATTTCTATTGTCTGATTATGATTTTGACGGTCCATTTTCATTTAGATCGCTTTTTTATGAATATTTGTGAGTAGTTCACTAATCCGGGATTTTGGCAGAAACCCCTTCGGGGTCTCTTCCCGATGCGTCCATAGGGTTAGGAAATCGATAGGGATTAGGAATCTAACGGTTACGCGGTGTGTTTTATTTTCATCGGCGGGAAAAAGACCGCCTTTCACCGTTGGGCCAAGGGGGAATAAACTTGGCGGTTGACTCCCTAGCCATAGCTCACGCCTTTAGCGTAAACGCCGAATCCTAGTGCGCGGGAGCGGCAGGATGAGACGTCGGGAGTTATCGTTGCGAGCTTAGTGCTCCCGGAGTTGATCAGTGTTAATGGACACGGGAGTGCCCACTGATCGAACCCGGGAAGTCCGGCGTATCATCCTGGGCACCGACCGGAATATCGGGCCCATGGGATGCCGGTACCACTTTTAAAGGCAACGTCTCACCATTAGACCCTAATCCGATCGCCATCCTACCCGTAGGCCGTATCGGCGAGAGTCGCTCGTTGGGGTCGAAACAAGAGTCCCGGGTTTTTTTTCCTTCGTATTGTCTATACCTTGCATTCTTTTACCGTGACAAACCCTCAAGTGATCCGGGCTAGCTCGCCCATGGGGTGATTTTGATCCTCTTTGACACAAGTACATCCTCGCCTCCCTGTGTTCGACCCCCAAGCCACACTACAACACCGTGCGCTTGCGGTTACAAATATCTAAACCTCCACCGGGTCCCCCGGCCAATTGCGGCTCGCAAACCGGGGGCACGTCAAGTTTATGACGCCGTTGCTGGGGAGGCAACGTGCTTGTTATTTTTGGATTTCATGAACCGTCGTGTCTAGCTCTCATCCCTACCTCGCGATAATTTTCGCATTCTTCCTTTTTCCTTTTTATTTTCTTATTCTTATTTCTATTTTTATTTTTATTTCTAACCTTATCTGTTTCTTTCCCACTTTTCGCTTCACGGGTGTTTTTTTAATGCGCAGGAGTTCAAGAAGTCTCGACGACTTGATTCCCGTTGATCCAGAGATAAACGCCACCCTAAGGCGTTTGGCCGCCGAGAAGCGAAGAAGAGAGGATCCTAAAACCTTGGGGGAGAACACCCCGCCTCACAAATCCCTGCTGGAGTACTCGATGCCATCTGTCGAGTCCACCTCCGCCATCCGTCCTCCAGTTATTACGGCTCAAAGCTTCGAGCTTAAGCCATCTTTGGTGACGTGGATCCAGCAGGATCAATTTTCGGGTGCACCCATGGAGAGCCCGATTGAGCATCTAGACTCCTTCTTGGAGAAATGTGACACCTTCCGGATAAACGGTGTCACAACTGAGGCGATCCGACTAAAGCTGTTCCCCTTCTCCTTGAGAGATAAGACCAAGTTGTGGCTTAGGGGGAAGGACCCGAATACATTCAACACTTGGGAGAAGCTCTCAAATGCTTTCCTGACGAAGTTCTTTCCCCCGGGGAAGACCATGAAGCTGAGGAGCGAGATCTCCTCCTTCTCCCAGGCCAGCCACGAGTCCTTGCATGAGGCTTGGACAAGATACAAGGAGATGCAGAGAAGATGTCCCCACCATGAGCTTCCGAAGTGGCAGATCATAAATCTGTTTTATAATGGGTTGAGGGACGATTTAAAATCTTCCATGGACGCCGCGGCTGGAGGGTCCTTCATGTCAAGAAGCGAAGAAGATGTCGGACAAATTTTGGAAAATATGGAATCCAACAATGAACGATGGTGTGACGAGAGATCCACACCAAGATCTGGGGGCATCCATAGAGTCAAAGACGTCGACAAATTGTCAAGCAAGTTTGACTTGCTGTCAACCCAGATTTCCGCTTTGATGGTAGGCGCCGGTAACGCCGGTACACAACAGATTGCTGCGGTGGAATCTGAAGTTTTTGGAGAGTTCGACGGTGGTGACATCTCACCACCGTTGGATCAGGCGAGCGCTTTATTTTACAATCCTACGGGGAATGCGCCTTTTCCACCACGAACCAACTCCAACCTGGCCTACTCACCCAATAACCGGAATCATCCGAACCTTAGCTACCAGGCACCTTATCAACAGCCGGCTCAGCAATAACAACAGATGTATCAGCCGGCTAGGCCCCAGCAGCAGTTTCAGCAGCAGCAATTTCAGCAGCAACAACCTCCACAACAGTATCAACAGTATGCTCCTAGGAATCAGCAGCCCGCCCAGCAGCAATACGGCCAGCAGAGGGCCATTTCTCCTGTTGAGTCCCTCTTGACCCAATACATAGCCAACCAGGAGAAAATCAATCTGAAGCTGGAGATGGGACAAAGAGTCCTTACTGATCAGGTGACCCAGCTGGGGTTGCAAGTGACGAACCTTCAGAGACCGCAGAATTTATTACCGCCACAGCCTGAGGTGAACCCTAGGGGGGTAAATCGGACCTTGGCGCTCACACATGAACATGAAAACATGTCCGCCATCATTTTGAGGAGCGGGACACAAATTCCTACTAGAGTGCCACCCAGCCAACCGGAAGCACCACTGGCCGTTGAGCGGCCAATTGAGAAAGATAATGACGACGCTGTCCCGTCGCCAAAAATTGTGGCTCCAGAGGGACCCCCCGAAGAAGAGAAGAAGAATGAAGAAGGGAATTTGAGGGTATTCAAGCCCGTTGTGCCCTTTCCGCAATGTTTGGCCCAAGCAAAAATCGACGAGAAGTATGGCAAATTTTTTGCCATGGTCAAAGATTTGAGCCTCCAAATCCCCTTCCTAGAAGCTATTGAAACGATCCCCTCCTATGCAAAATTCTTGAAAAACTTGGTGACAAGGGGGTTCTAGAAAAGAGAAGGTCGTGTTAACGGCGGAGTGTAGCGCCGTCATTCAGCGCGCAAATCCGCCTAAGCTCAAGAACCCAGGAAGTTTCTCCATCCCATGCTCTATTGGGGAAGTGCAAATCCAGAGGGCGCTCGTCGATCTAGGGGTGAGCGTCAGCTTAATGCCCCTATCGCTGTACAAGAGAATAGGGATGGGAGATTTGGAGCCCACCGGCATGACATTACAACTTGCTGACCGTTCGGTCAAGTATCCGGTGGGAGTAGTGGACGACGTCCCCGTCGATGTGAAAGGAGTGCATGTACCGGTCGATTTTGTGGTGATGGACATGCCGGAAGACAAGCATACCCCAATTATTCTTGGCCCTTTATGGCTACCGCCGGAGTTTTGATAGACGTGAAGAGATGCCGAATTTCGGGCATCACCCGTATCGCCCACCATGAACATCATCAACGGGCGTCGAGCTAAACGACGTTAAACAAAAGCGCTTCATGGGAGGCAACCCATGTTCTAAACTTTTGCTTCGCTTTTTAGGACTTTTTCTTAACTTTATTTTCTCTATTTTTATAAATAAATCCAGCCGAAACAACTTCTGTGAAGGAACTTAGGCGATTTTTGGGTTTTTACAGAAAACAAGGCCTCAACCGATCGGGTGAGTTCTCACCCGATCGGTTGGGATGTATCAGCTTACTGCCGTGTTTGTCATCGAATGAACCGACCGGGTGGAGAAAGAAGAGACCGGGTGAACAGACCGGGTGACCTAGGGAAACTCTCGGGAAAATTTCAGAATTTGTCAACCGATCGGGTGACAATGTGCGAGACCGGTTGAGGGACCGGGTGAAAAACTCTGAGTTCTTGGGAAAATGTGTGGAGCGGCGAACCGATCGGTTGAGTTCTCAACCGATCGGGTCACCTGTAGCATTTCTTCAGAATCAAATTTCGACCTAAAGTCAACCGACCAGGTGACAACTCACCCGACCGGTTCGACTTAAAACCTATAAATACCCCCGACCCACCCGCTCACAAACCCTCGCCCGATCTCATCGTCTCGCCGTCGTTTCGTCTCCTCCAAGCACCCGACCGCCAAGAACACCTCTCCCACAACCTCAAATCCTCCATTAACCTCTCTCTCCACCTCCCCCTTGCATCTCTCCGTCTATTTCTCCCTCTCCCTCTCCGATTTCGCATTTCTCTAGCCCTAATTCCCAATACCAACCCCCACTTTCGAATTTTTTGCTGAAGAAGAGCGCCGCGGCTCCACACTTCTCCCATTGCACGGCATTGGGTCATCTACAAGCGAGAAGCTCGAATTTCTACGGGGTAATTTCTCTCCACTTTTCAAATCTCAATTTTTGCCCTAAATATTTGATTTGCTTGATTGCTCGTGTGTGTGCACTTTCATAGTATTTTGCACTCATTTGCACCACTCACATGCACACATGGCCCGAGAGAGAGATAAAGGGAAGGGTATAATGCGGGAGGTGGAACCGTCCCGAAAGAAACGTAAACATACACGCCCCCCTCCCCGCACACGTGAACTGACACTAGCCCATCCCCCTCCAGTTATTCCCCCTGTGGACCCCATGTTGGGCCTGCATGGGTACCTATCCCGGAACCAAGAGCAGAAAGACTTCTACCACAGACTAGATGCTAGAGGGCATTTATCAACCAAGTTTGCCCACACCCAATCACTCGTCGACCTCGGTGTCTTCACCGAGGTCGAGACTCTTTTCGCTAACCTTGGTTGGTTGGCCTTCCTAAATTCCTCTGTGGTATCCTACCCGTCACTCACCCTAGAATTCCTTTCCTCCCTCGTTTGTGAGTCGGGGTCGACTGTCACTTTTCAGGTGCGCAACCAAACCATACGCACCAACCTGGATACCATCAATAGAATATTTGGTTTCCCTATTCTAGGGAATGACGCTATCCGACACTACGGATACCCCCCCCGGAATTTAACGTCGATAACTTTTAGTTCTGCCTCACCCTACTAGGTCGCTATCCCCAAGGGAATGCCAAGGCCTCCTCCATCATCCATCCCATATTTCGTCTGGCCCATAGGATCATATCCTTTGCATTTTTCCCGCGGGATGAGTCTGGCACCGTGACTATCCCCGATCTTTTTATTCTCTGGGCCATGACTTTCGCTTTTGTTCGTGATGACGATGGATTTAGCTTTAGGGCCCCTACTGTCCCTGTTCATGCTGGCGATTGGCTTGTTTACAAGCTTCTCGAGATTAGCAGGGCCGGGAAGGGCAAGATCTACTGTGGGGGCATTATCACTATTATTGCTTCATACCCCCCGTTTAATATCCATATCCCCCGTGGTCTTCCCATCGCCGTAGGACCCTCACGTCTAGATCTTGACGTCCTGCAGCACATTCATATGATTAAGCCCCGCCCCGACGGTCGCTTCGAATTCAATTACGGCCATCCCCCTCGCCCCTACACCATTCTCCCCAACCCTGCTCGCATGACTATTGCTCTTAGGGGAGATTGGACTTTTCCGACTGACCCTGAGTTCTTTGAGGGGCTGCACCTTCCTTTCTTTCCCGCGGACGCACGTAGACCACCTTCCCCTGCTGCCCACTTAGGCGTGCAGGATATTTTTGCATCCTGGGGAGATATTGGGGCTGGCCCGAGTCACCCTGTTTCTGCTCCTGGCCCCATCACCTCTGAGCACCTTTTTTGCGGCCAGCTCTGGCCTTATGTCCAGTACCGGCACGACCACTGCCGTCGGCACTACTTCCACTTCACTTGCCGGGACCACTTCTGCCTCACGTCAGTCTACTTCCTTTGGTCGCCGTCAGGTCTCTGCCCGTCTTGCTCTAGAGAGGGAGGTCACAGCCCTCCGTGATCTCGCCATGTCCTCAGCCCCCTTGGACCCATCACCGTCCTCCTTTCTCGCTCACCCATGCTTCCTCACACTTGAGAGGAACGTGGCCACCATTCTTCGCCTCCTCACTCACCTCCACGGACCACCACCACCGACACCATCACCTTCACCACCTCGACGATCTTCTCCTCCACCCTCCCACACATCCCCACCCCCATCACCTCCACCTAGGCGATCATCCTCCCCTCCCACATCTACTCACATCCCCGTACCCACTTTTTCTCTCACGACCACTTCTCTTGCCCCTCCACCACCACCTCCCTCCTCCACCGTCACTGGTTATGTGTGCTGCAAGAAATTACAGGTGCACTCCAGATCTCTTCAACCGCCACCCACTACCGTCACCATCACGTCTTCTCCCCCCATTTCTATCCCTTCTACCACAGCCTTGATCGTCACACTTCCACTACCACCCACCAACACCGACACTCCACCCATCATTCACACCACCACTGCACCTATTCCTCCACCTCTTTCTCCACTTCTCCGCACACCCCCAGTTTCCCCCACCCACCCATCCCCTCACTCTTCCGAGGAGGGCGAGGTCTCGCCTTCTCCTGATTTTTGATTTCACTTTGTTTCTTTTGACATCTCCCTTGCCTATTTATGCACTTTCACGATCTTATCTTATTGCTAGCATTGTCATGACTAGCTTGGGGGAAATCTATTTTAGTGTGTTGTCGTGTTTTGTTCTTGTGTATGTGCTTGTTTTACTTTTTGTCGTGTCGTGTCGTGTAGTTTGTTCATTTTCTTTCTTTCTTTTTCTATTTTCGTGTCGTGTGGTTTGATTTTGATTTTTCTTTATTTTCAGTTTCGTTCGTGTGTTTTTCGTATTTTTCATTTTTTTGTGTCGGTGCGTATTTCTCCCCTATTTTCATTGCCCTCCCGTACTCACTCTTATTGCATTGAGGGCAATGCAAACTTCAGCTTGGGGGAGTCGCACTTTGTGCGTCGTTTGAGTCTTTCTTTTTCATTTTTGTGTCGTTTTCATCGTGTTTTTAATTTTTCTTTTCTTCTTTTTATCTCTTTCTCCTAGAGATGAACCCTATGATGAATTGCCACAAAATCACACACACCTAGCATGGCATCGATAATCACACTCACTAACCCTAGGATATCGAGTCCCCTGCATTTCACGCATCGTGGGTCCACTTAGCTTTTTTGTGAGTCGTGTGTCGTGCCTAGCCGTGTGGTGTGCTTCTACTTTGTGATTCACTTTATATACCTGTCCAGGAATGACCCCTAGATTATCATGTTTCGATATGAATATGCGGTACTTATTTCTACTGTCTGCTTCTTCTGCATGCTATATATATCGTACGCTTCATTTCGCATGTGTCGGGATTCCACAATTAAGGACTAGGATAACCCATTTAGCCCATGCTCTAATTAGCGAGAATAGTTTCCTTTGCCCAAGTGTTTAGATTCCGATTTCTTTTTTTATTTTACTTGGTACAAATCCCCTCGTCGTGTACCGTTCTCCCACTTGGGAGAGTACACATGTATATACCCCAATATCCAAAAAAAATCCAAAAAAGGAGAAAAGAAAAGAAAAACCCAAAAAGAAGAGAAAAGAAAGAGAAAGAGAAAAATTTTGTATAGCCAAAAAGCCAAAAAAATACAAATGCCAAAAACCAAAAAAAAAATTCCCGTGTGAATATTTTCCTACTTGCCGAGAATAAAGGGAAGGCGAGAATTTGCACCGAGTGATCTACTCCACATCATCTCAACCCCCATCGTTTTCGAAAACACTTGGCTTAGGAACTTTTTAGCTATTATCTAGGCTTTAGTGTGGTGATTTCCAAAACCCTAGTTGTGGAGTCCCTGGCGCATGATATGTTTCGATTCTCTCTCTATTCTCATGCATGCTTGAACTATATATTCACCGCTTTATTCAATTCGAATCGATATTTGGGTCATTTCCTGGATTTGTGTATATCGAGCTTTATTGCACATCATAGATAATGACACCATCTGCTAGCGCACGACCACACTCACTCGCGCTTCACCGCGTGGGCCCACGGCACTTGTCTGGACTCGTACTCCTTGGTTTAGTGATGTGATTTGGCGTTTGCTTACTTGGTGTGTCGTTTTTGATTTTGTTGGCCCTGACGGGCGATCTAGGATATAGAGTTTTCTTTTTCTCTCTTTCTCTCTATTTTTCCCCTCCGAGCTCCTACTCTCTCTCGTCTCCCTCGAGGACGAGGAAGAGTTCAGCTTGGGGGATTTTGACGTGCGTTTATATTTCATATATTTACGCACGTTTTCTTCCGTGTTTTTCCATATTTTACCGCCGTCTTTTATTCGTTTTCTCGTGTTTTCTTGTGTTTTCTTGTTTTCTTTCACTTTTCCGTGTTTTCCGTATTTTGCAGGAGTTTACTGGCATTTGGGGCATAAAACGATGATATCATGTGTCCCGGAGCAACTGGAGGAGTCACGCGTGATCCAGGGGGTCAAACGACGAAGATTGCATCTTTCAGCCCCTCACCCGGTCGGTTGGTCATCTCCAACCAATCGGGTGATGCACGCGTGCACCACCCGGGCGCAGCTTGGAGCTCACGAGAAGTCACCCGGTCGGTTCAGTGACCGGGTCAAAAGCTCAAAGTCTTTGGAAATTCGAAGCTGATTTCCAACCGATCGGGTGACCTTCACCCGATCGGTTCACCAGTAGCTGAATTTCAACAGCCAGGACTCGAAGGTCCAACCGGTCTCCTCACCCGGTCCGCACCAAGATCCAACCGGTCGGCACCAAGATCCAACCGACCGCACCAAGTTCCAACCGACCGGTTCATACTGACCGGGTGAAACCCCCGCATTGCGCTGTGATTTTGTGAAGCGGCTCACCCGACCGGTTGACTTGTCAACCGATCGGGTGATGTCGTTTTCTATAAATAGAACCCTAGGTTTCCTAGATTCGGGAGTTGGTTATTTTTTACTATTTTCTTCATTTTGTGACGGCTGTAATTTTCCAGTTTTTGTAAGTTTTCAGATCTTTGTAATACTTTAGTATTATCTTAATTGCTTTACTACCATTGCATTTCTATTGTCTGATTATGATTTTGACGGTCCATTTTCATTTAAATCGCTTTTTTATGAATATTTGTGAGTAGTTCACTAATCTGGGATTTTGGCAGAAACCCCTTCGGGGGCTCTTCCCGATGCGTCCATAGGGTTAGGAAATCGATAGGGATTAGGAATCTAACGGTTACGCGGGGTGTTTTATTGTCATCGGCGGGAAAAAGATCGCCTTTGACCGTTGGGCCAAGGGGGAATAAACATGGCGGTTGACTCCCTAGCCATAGCTCACGCCTTTAGCGTAGACACCGAATCCTAGTGCACGGGAGCGGCAGGATGAGACGTCGGGAGTTATCGTTGCGAGCTTAGTGCTCCCGGAGTCGATCAGTGTTAATGGACACGGGAGTTCCCACTGATCAAACCCGGGAAGTCCGGCGTATCATCCTAGGCACCGACCGGAATATCGGGCCCATGGGATGCCGGTACCACTTTTAGAGGCAACGTCTCACCATTAGACCCTAATTCCGATCGCCATCCTACCCGTAGGCCGTATTGGCGAGAGTCGCTCGTTGGGGTCGAAACCAGAGTCCCGGGTTTTTTTCCTTCATATTGTCTATACCTTGCATTCTTTTACCGTGACAAACCCTCAAGTGATCCGGGCTAGCTCGCCCATGGGGTGATTTTGATCCTCTTTGACACAAGCACATCCTCGCCTCCCTGTGTTCGACCCCCAAGCCACACTACAACACCGTGCGCTTGCGGTTACAAATATCTAAACATCCACCGGGTCCCTCGGCCATTTGCGGCTCGCAAACCGGGGGCACGTCAAGTTTATGGCGCCGTTACCGGGAGGCAACGTGCTTGTTATTTTTGGATTTCATGAACCCTCGTGTCTAGCTCTCATCCATACCTCGCGATAATTTTCACATTCTTCCTTTTTCCTTTTTATTTTCTTATTCTTATTTCTATTTTTATTTTTATTTCTAACCTTATCTGTTTCTTTCCCACTTTTCGCTTCACGGGTGTTTGTTGTTTTTAATGCGCAGGAGTTCAAGAAGTCTCGACGACTTGATTCCCGTTGATCTAGAGATAAACGCCACCCTAAGGCGTTTGGCCGTCGAGAAGCGAAGAAGAGAGGATCCTGAAACCTTGGGGGAGAACACCCCGCCTCACAAATCCCTGCTGGAGTACTCGATGCCATCTGTCGAGTCCACCTCTGCCATCCGTCCTCCAGTTATTACGGCTCAAATCTTCAAGCTTAAGCCATCTTTGGTGACGTGGATCCATCAGGATCAATTTTCGGGTGCACCCATGGAGAGCCCGATTGAGCATCTAGAGTCCTTCTTGGAGAAATGTGACACCTTCCGGATAAACGGTGTCACAACTGAGGCGATCCGACTAAAGCTGTTCCCCTTCTCCTTGAGAGATAAGACCAAGCTATGGCTTAGGGGGAAGGACCCGAATACATTCAACACCTGGGAGAAGCTCTCAAATGTTTTCCTGACGAAGTTCTTTCCCCCGGGAAGACCATGAAGCTGAGGAGCGAGATCTCCTCCTTCTCCCAGGCCAGCCATGAGTCCTTGCATGAGGCTTGGACAAGATACAAGGAGATGCAGAGAAGATGTCCCCACCATGAGCTTCCGAAGTGGCAGATCATAAATCTGTTTTATAATGGGTTGAGGGACGATTTAAAATCTTCCATGGACGCCGCGGCTGGAGGGTCCTTCATGTCAAGAAGCGAAGAAGATGCCGGGTAAATTTTGGAAAATATGGAATCCAACAATGAACGATGGTGTGACGAGAGAGCCACACCAAGATCAGGGGCATCCATAGAGTCAAAGACGTCAACAAATTGTCAATCAAGTTTGACTTGCTGTCAACCCAGATTTCCGCATTGATGGTAGGCGCCGGTAACGCCGGTACACAACAGATTGCTGCGGTGGAATCTGAAGTTTTTGGAGAGTTCGACGGTGGTGACATCTCACCACCGTTGGATTAGGCGAGTGCTTTATTTTACAATCCTACGGGGAATGCGCCTTTTCCACCATGAACCAACTCCAACCCGGCCTACTCACCCAACAACCGGAATCATCCGAACCTTAGCTATCGGGCACCTTATCAACAGCCGGCTCAGCAACAACAGCAGATGTATCAGCCGGCTAGGCCCCAGCAGCAGTTTCAGCAGCAGCAATTTCAGCAGCAACAACCTCCACAACAGTATCAACAGTATGCTCCTAGGAATCAGCAGCCCGCCCAGCAGTAATACGGCCAGCAGAGGGCCATTTCTCCGGTTGAGTCCCTCTTGACCCAATACATAGCCAACCAGGAGAAAATCAATCTGAAGCTGGAGATGGGACAAAGAGTCCTCACTGATCAGGTGACCCAGCTGGGGTTGCAAGTGGCGAACCTTCAGAGACCGCAGAATTTATTACCGCCACAGCCTGAGGTGAACCCTAGGGGGGTAAATCGGACCTTGGCGCTCACACATGAACATGAAAACGTGTCCGCCATCGTTTTGAGGAGCGGGACATAAATTCCTACTTGAGTGCCACCCAACCAACCAGAAGCACCACTGGCCGTTGAGCGGCCAATTGAGAAAGATAATGACGACGGTGTCCCGTCGCCAAAAATTGTGGCTCCAGAGGGACCCCCCGAAGAAGAGAAGAAGAATGAAGAAGGGAATTTGAGGGTATTCAAGCCCGTTGTGCCCTTTCCGCAACGTTTGGCCCAAGCAAAAATCGACGAGAAGTATGGCAAATTTTTTGCCATGGTCAAAGATTTGAGCCTCCAAATCCCCTTCCTAGAAGCTATTGAAACAATCCCCTCATATGCAAAATTCTTGAAAAACTTGGTGACACGGGGATCTAGAAAAGAGAAGGTCGTGTTAACGGTGGAGTGTAGCGTCCTCATTCAGCGCGCAAATCCGCCCAAGCTCAAGAACCCAGGAAGTTTCTCCATCACATGCTCTATTGGGGAAGTGCAAATCCAGAGGCCGCTCGTCGATCTAGGGGCGAGCGTCAGCTTAATACCCCTATCGCTGTACAAGAGAATAGGGATGGGAGATTTGGAGCCCACCGGCATGACATTACAACTTGCTGACCGTTCGGTCAAGTATCCGGTGGGAGTAGTGGACGACCTCCCCGTCGATGTGAAAGGAGTGCATGTACCGGTTGATTTTGTGGTGATGGACATGCCGGAAGAAAAGCATACCCCAATTATTCTTGGCCCTTTATGGCTACCGCCGGAGTTTTGATAGACGTGAAGAACGGGAAGCTTTCCCTCAATGTGGGCCAAGAAAGAGTCGAATTTGACTTAGGCTTGTCGATGAAGCATCCAAATCCCCCGGACGATCCGAGTATCAGTATGCTGGAGAATGAAGAAGATAGAGTTGTTGAAACAAGTGCCTGGGAAATACTCTCAAGGAATCCCCCCGATAGCTTGGGGAACCTTGGAGAGCAAGTTGGCTCCCCAAAGAATGAAGTTGCTAATGAGCCGGTCGCGCGACATGCGATTGACGTGCGTTTATATTTCATATATTTACGCACGTTTTCTTCCGTGTTTTTCCGTATTTTACCGCCGTCTTTTATTCGTTTTCTCATGTTTTCTTGTGTTTTCTTGTTTTCTTTCACTTTTTCGTGTTTTGCAGGAGTTTACTGGCATTTGGGGCATAAAACGATGATATCATGTGTCCCCGGAGCAACGGGAGGAGTCACGCGTGATCCAGTGGGTCAAACGACGAAGATTGCATCTTTCAGCCCCTCACCCGGTCGGTTGGTCATCTCCAACCGATCGGGTGATGCACGTCGTGCACCAGCCGGGCGCAGCTTGGAGCTTACGAGAAGTCACCCGGTCGGTTCAGTGACCGGGTCAAAAGCTCAAATTCTCTGGAAATTCGAAGCTGATTTCCAACCTATCGGGTGACCTTCACCCGATCGGTTCACCTGTAGCTGAATTTCAACAGCCAAGACTCGAAGCTCCAACCGGTCTCCTCACCCGGTCCGCACCAAGATCCAATCGGTCGGCACCAAGATCCAACCGACCACACCAAGTTCCAACCGACCGGTTCATACTGACAGGGTGAAACCCCCGCTTTGCGCTGTGATTTTGTGAAGCGGCTCACCTGACCGGTTGACTTGTCAACCGATCGGGTGATGTCGTTTTCTAAAAATAGAACCCTATGTTTCCTAGATTCGGGAGTTGGTTATTTTTTACTGTTTTCTTCATTTTGTGACGGCTGTAATTTCCCAGTTTTTGTAAGTTTTCGGATCTTTGTAAAACTTTAGTATTATCTTAATTGCTTTACTACCATTGCATTTCTATTGTCTGATTATGATTTTGACGGTCCATTTTCATTTAGATCGCTTTTTTATGAATATTTGTGAGTATTTCCCTAATCCGGGATTTTGCCGGAAACCCCTTCGGGGGCTCTTCCCGATGCGTCCATAGGGTTAGGAAATCGAAAGGGATTAGGAATCTAACGGTTACGCTGGGTGTTTTATTGTCATCGGCGGAAAAAAGACCGCCTTTGACCGTTGGGCCAAGGGGGAATAAACTTGGCGGTTGACTCCCTAGCCATAGCTCACGCCTTTAGCGTAGACGCCGAATCCTAGTCCGCGGGAGCGGCAAGATGAGACGTCGGGAGTTATCGTTGCGAGCTTAGTGCTCCCGAAGTCGATCAGTGTTAATGGACACGGGAGTGCCCACTGATCGAACCCGGGAAGTCCGACGTATCATCCTGGGCACCGACCGGAATATCGGGCCCATGGGATGCCGGTACCACTTTTAGAGGCAATGTCTCACCATTAGACCCTAATTCCGACCGTCATCCTACCCGTAGGCCGTATCGGCGAGAGTCGCTCGTTGGGGTCGAAACCAGAGTCCCGGGTTTTTTTTCCTTCATATTGTCTATACCTTGCATTCTTTTACCGTGAAAAACCCTCAAGTGATCCGGGCTAGCTCGCCCATGGGGTGATTTTGATCCTCTTTGACACAAGCACATCCTCGCCTCCCTGTATTTGACCCCCAAGCCACACTAAAACACCGTGCGCTTGCGGTTACAAATATCTAAACCTCCACCAGGTCCCCCGGCCATTTGCGGCTCGCAAACCGGGGGCACGTCAGCTATGACCGGAGTCACTCTCTCTCGTCTCGTCTCGTCTCGTTTCAAAAGTATGTTATGGTTGACGCCCAGAATTGGCCTCCCGTGGCAACGGATGTGACCCATGGTTGCATATCATACTTTTACTACATGAGTCACATCACATAGTTTAGGGTGTTTTATTCAGTACTTAATGCCTTCTAGTCTTACCATTGCTATCACCATGATTGCTCTTATACGTTACTTTTTGTACTCTCCGACTTGAGTCACATAGTTTAGTGTAAAAGCCTTTGTCGATGGCACACATATAAATGATAAGCTTCCTTCAATGGACCATGATCCGGTCAATGTGCTTGACTAAGTTTGTTGGATCACCCTTGCTAGACTTGGGGTAAGTGATCCTGGCTTAGTCTCTTCCCTGGCCGTGTTCCGCTGGACTGCAAGGATGTGAATCATGATTATGTAACGCCAACGATCTTCATCATTATCACCCTTTCATTAGCTAATACAGTCACCTTTACTTTACACGTTCCATGCACGTTACTTACTATACTTGTGCACTATCACAGTACTTCACTTGTCATACCTTTAGCTACCACTGTAGCATGTGTCACTTGCTTAGCCTGCTTTACACTTGCTCTACCACAGTACATTTGTTCCCCTTTTCGGTTCGGTTTACTTTTACTACTCAGTTGTGTACAGTTGTTGCTCAGTACTTTACCTTTCACTCTGGTTTGCTCGTACGTAGTTACTTTTTGTCATACTTGTGCACTGCTTCTTTTTTATATTTAGAATTATTGTGACTTACCTTCGGTTCCATTTATGGCACCGACAGCCGACGACCAGATCACAGAGGAGGCCCCTGAGTTTTGAGGAAACAGAGTTCGAACCAGAGACTGCAGAGTTTTAGCTGCTTGTGTTGGTGTGTGTGTGCTAAGTATTTCCTTTCCACATTTCCTTTATGTATTTGGTGAGAGAGTGATGTTTGCTATTGTACTTTAAATTATGGACTGTAATAATGTACGCTGGTTTGAGTGTTATTGTACACCTCTGCATCGTGGCTATATTGATTTCACTGGTTAACTGCAGGACTTGCGCAAATATCAAATAAGTAACGGGCCCCCGGGAGCGGGTCGTTACATAGACTCTAAGGAAAGCAATGTAATCCATGTAATATTTACTTTATTGCTTTCTCTCTCTTTTGAGTCTAGGTTAATGTAATGCCATGTTAGATGGTTTACTCATTCATGCATAGTGAGCCTTAGGATTATCATAGAATCCAACCAATTAGGTTCACTCTGTCCAAAGACTCAATTGGAGTCTCTGGCTTTCCATCAGTCGCCTGATGAAGGGTTTACAGTCAACTGGGTGATTTTCAGTCACCTGTCGATCCTTCTACAGTCGACTGATATGCACAGCTCAAGTCAACATTTCAATTGACTCAAACTTGAGATTTACGCATAGTCGACTGCTGCTCAGTTTACAGTCGCTTGTAGATTTACAGTCGCTTGGGAATTGGCCAACAGTTGTCTGAGTAGCATAAGTGCATTCTCTGCATCTCTCTATCTTTTCTCCATCTTATACATCAATCGACTGATGAAGGTGTTATAGTCGCCTGACTATAAGACAGTCGACTGTATTATTGACATCAGTCGCATGTATGCTTATCTGAAGAAAGAGTGCAGCTCTCTGTTTTATTCCATCCCCTGCAGCAGTCGCCTGCTGAAGGATTAACAGGCGCCTGTCATGTTTTCAGTCGACTGTATCGACTTCATCAGTCGACTGTCCTGGCTCAGATTATAGCCATTGAATATTTTCTAGCCATTGATCAGTCGACTGTCTTATGATCATCAGTCGACTGTTCCTGTCGTTTTCGCCCAGTTTCTAGCCGTTGTTGAATTGATCTTTTTGCTGTTTTCTTGGTTTTTGGGGTTTGATCTAGGGTTTATATATATATGAGTGTGCTGCCATCTCTTATACTTCTTGATGCTATTGAATATCTCAAGAGATCTATAAGCAACTCTCAAACTTCCTCAATTCCCTCTTTTGAGCTCTCATTACTCTTCATGCATTGAAGTCCAGCTCAAGGGAATTCATCCAAGTGCTCTCAAGCATATCTCAACACTTTGAGATCCTCTTCCATACCTTGCATCTATTTATGAGTAAGCATCTCAAGGCATAGGTAAGAGTATTTATTTTACTTGGTGAATTTATATCTCTAATTCTCTTAGTGGGGAATTAGTCTTCACTCTCTTTGTGAAATTTTATCTCTTTGTGGGATTAGGATATTCTCTTAGTGGGAATAATTCTCTTTGTGGGAGTAACTCTCTTTGTGGGAGTTTAATGTCCTAATGTCGAGCTAACCCTAATTCTCTGAGTGGGAGTTAGTGATTCTCTGTGTCGGAGTCTTGATCCTCGTGTAGGGTTGGTTTGGTCCTTGTGTAGGGCAAAATTCTCTTTGTGGGGTATCTCCTTGTGAGATTTGTATTCACTTCTCTGTGTGGGAATATATTGAATTTTGGTGTGGCTGGATGTACCCAAGTTTGGGGAACCAGGGTAAAATCTTGTGTTTGCGTTTGGATTGATTGTGTCAATTATTTCCTCTTGTATTTATAATTCCGCATTTGCAAGTTAAATTTTAAATGGACAATTTTATTGCCATTACACTATTCACCCCCCTCTAGTGTGTGTTGTTAGCATTGCAAGGGTAAGGTGATCCTTACAATTGGTATCAGAGCGAGGTTATAGAATGTAAGGATCGCCTTACCCTTGCAATACCAACAACACACACTAGAGGAGGGGGATGAATAGTGTAATGGCAATAAAACTGTCCAATTAAAATTTAACTTGCAAATGCGGAATTATAAATGTAAGAGGAATTAAAAGGCACAATCAATTCAAATGCAAACACAAAGTTTTACCCTGGTTCCCCAAACTTGGGTACATCCAGCCACACCAATATTCACTATATTCCCTCATGGAGAAGTGAATACAAATCTCACAAGGAGATACCCCACAAAGAGGGTTTATGCCCTACACAAGGACCCAACCAATCCTATACGAGGATCAAGACTCCCACACAGAGAATCACTAACTCCCACTCAGAGAATTAGGGTTAGCCCTACACTAGGATACTAAACTCCCATAAAGAGAGTTACTTCCACAAAGAGAGTATCCTAAGTCCCACAAAGAGACAACCTCCCATAAAGAGAGAACCTCCCACAAAGAGAGAAAGTTCTAATTTCCATAAAGAGAATTAGAGACAAAAATTACACCAAGTAAATACACTTACCTATGCCTTGAGATGCTTACTCATGAATGGATGCAAGGCATGGAAGAGTATCTCTAAGTGTTGAGGTATGCTTGAGAGCACTTGGATGAATTCCTTTGAGCTGGACTTCAAGGCATGAAGATGAATGAGAGCTCTTGATAGGGAATTGAGGGAGTTTGTGAGTTGCTTATAGATCTCTTGAGATATTCAATAGCATCAAGAAGTATAAGAGATGGCAGAACAATCATATATATAGGAACCCTATATCAAACCCCAAAACCCAAGAAAACAGCCAAAGAATCAATTCTGCAACGGCTAGAAACTGGGCGAAAACGATAGGAACAGTCGACTGATGATCAAAAGACAGTCGACTGATCAACTGCTAGAAAATATCCAATGATTATAATCTGAGCCAGGACAGTCGACTGATAAAGTCGATACAGTCGACTGTAAACAGGACATGCGCATGTTAATCCTTCAGTAGGCGACTGCTGTAGGGGATGGAATAAAACAGAGAGCTACACTCTTTCTTCAGTTAAGCACACAGACGACTGATGTCAATAATACAGTCGACTGTCTATTAGTCAGGCGACTGTAAAATCGTAATCAGTCGTCTGTTGTATAAGATGGAGAAATAACAGAGAGATGCAGAGAATGCACTTACGCTATACAGGCGACTGATGACCAATCTAAGGCGACTGTAAATATACAGGCGACTGTGAACTGACCAGTAGTCGACTGTGCGTAAAGCTCAAGTTAGAGTCAATTGAAATGTTGACTTGAGCTGTGCATATCAGGCGACTGTAGAAGGATCTATAAGCGACTGGAAATCACCCAGTCGACTGTGTTTCCTTCAGCAGGCGACTGATGGAAAGCCAGAGACTCCAAATGAGTCTTTGGACAGAGTGAACCTATTGGATTGGATTCTATGATAATCCTAAGGCTCACTAAGATGGTTAGATGCATACGCATGAATGAGTAAACCATCTAACAAGGCATTACATTAATCCTAGACTCAAAAGAGAGAGAAATCAATAAAGTAAATTACATGGATTACAATGCTTTCCTTAGAGTCTAAGTCTTCAATCTTGATGCCTTGATTACTCTCCATTATCTCCAAGCTTTGGCACTCCTTGAGTCCATGCTTTGGCTCTTCTCCACTTGATATCCATCCTTGCACCAAGTGATTAGTCTCCAAGAAAGATATTCTTGAAATAAAACTGAGAGACTAAAACATGAGAGTCATTAGCAACAATATAATGTTGTGATCATCATCAAAATAAGATTGGTATGAAACACCAATACTCAATAATCTCCCTCTTTTTGATGATGACACACATTATGTAAAATACAAAGTATTAAAGCACAATGCTAATGAGCTCCCCCTACTTTTATGCACCAAATAAACAATGAGCTACACAATAGTAAATACTCATTCTACCAAATAAGATCATGGTGACATATAATAGGCATGGATTACATAAACCAATTGTAAACCAATTGTAAAAGACAATTATCATGCAAACATGCAAGGTTTATCTAATCCCATATACCTCTTCCCATAGATATATCTCTCCCCATATGCATATGAATATATCTCCCATATATATTTACATAATGCATATAGCTCTCCCCCTTGACATCGTCAAAAAGGTGGACATCAAAAATATCCCCCTTTGTCATCTTAACCAAGATGTGACAATATACAATAAAAGAAAGATATGTATGATTCCAAATTGAAAATTTTAGTGGGTATCAATTCACTATCCCATGCTCCCCTAGATCATAGAAATGGTCAACTTTTGACTTCTAGAATCTAGTACCAATTATACAAATAATGGAGCCATGGGTCAAATGTGTATCAAAGCAATAGATATTGAAAAATCAAGCTTCAATAATACACAAAGAATATTGCCAAAACAAATATAACATGAAGTATGCTGTCAATAAACAAGAGGTTTGGTTTGAGATCAAAAACAACCAAATGTGAATAATGATCTCAAATAACCTCCGAAATGAGAGTTAAAATATGTCTTAAAATACTTTAAACATATGGCATATTAACCCCCCCATTGACATACACATGGATCAAAAAGCATGCATGTCAATAAACCCCAAGGTCCTCATTTTCATGAAAAATAAGTTCGAAAATATTTTCAAAATTATGAAACACACACAAACAATGGGTATGCTAAAAATTAGCATTCAAGCACAATACTCATGCAATATGCATATGTGTGAGGAACCTAAACATTAGGCAACCAAACCCAAGAGGAGTTTGATTTCCTAATGTAATCACAAGAGGTGATCACATACCTAACTAGAAAGTTGATGTAGCTATCCCTTTCTTGCACACTAACCTTAGTGGGAATCCATAATCTCAAGGATTTCATAGACAAGGGTTTTGCCTTTGCAAGAGGGGTGGATGTGGCATGCTTAGGTGTAGAAACGAATTTCTTGGCATGCAAAGAATGAGGATTTTGCTTCTTAGCAAAAAAAAATGAAGATTTTTCATTCTTCCTCATTACCTCGTGATCTACATGCTTCTTGTTGATGTTATTGTTGTACAAGAAAGCATGGTGATTCTTCTTAGGTGCTTTAGCAATATTTCTAGTATTTACATCATAAGAGGAATTAGAGGTGGGTTTGTGTACCACAGTTTGAATATAACCCAAACCTCCTCTATGATTTGTCGGATGTTGTTTTTCCAACAAATCGTGGAGTGAATCCCTAGAATACACAAAGCTTATGAGCTTACGAGATTCCTCTTCACATTTCAACGTAAGTTGTTGAACGTGAGACTCTAAGCTAAGGTTTTGAGCAACAAGTTTTTCATTTGTAAGGGTCAATTCATTAACATGAGAGAGAAGTGTGTCTCTCTCACTAGTGTCGCAAACATGCAGTTCATCATGAATATTTACACTAGACGATTCTAAATCATGCACCCTACTCATAGTATTATCAAGTTTAGCTTTCATTTTATCATATGAATCGATGCACTTACTTGCCAAATTGGAGGCCACATTTAGGCGATATTCAAGCTCCTCATAGGATGGCTTTTCCTCCTCAGCTTCCTCATCGCTTTCCTCCTCGACTTCCTCATCGCTTTTCTCATCGATTGAGCTTGACGAAAACTCTTCCCCATTAGCCATGAAGCAAAATTCTTCTTCATCATTTGATATGTCCACATCAGAATCATCAAATGTGCCAATAAGCCCCTTCTTTTGGTTCTTGACCTCAGACTTGGCTTTCCAATGTTTCTTTCATTTACCCTTATAGGTACCTTTGGTGGGTTTGGAAGGGCATTCGGTAACAACATGACCTCTTACACTACAATTGAAACAAATCAACTTGTTAGAATGAGAGGCAAACATTGACGAAGATATACCTTGTTTGTCCTTGAGGAATGCCTTGAAATTCTTGAATTGCTTGGCAAGTTCGATGTAATCATCATCGCTAATATCTTCTTCTTCTTCACTCGAAGTATCTTGATGGAACTTCTTTTTCCACTTGAATGACTACTTCTCATCTTGGAGTGCAACCCACTTTTTCTTCTCGGGCTTGGTTGGTTGAACTTCCTCCTTATACTGAAGAAGCAATTCATGAGAAATCTCCAAAGTATGCCAAATACTGTTGGCCGATTTGCATATGGAGATGCGATCGAACTCATCCGGAGTGAGGGCGTAATGGAGTACACACATAGCCCTAGCATTGACTCTGATCGAATCCTTCTTCGCTTTAGTTCTCGAGGCCGCGGGTGAAGTAGGCTCCTCAGAAGGCGACTCTATAATGTCCCAAAGGTTATGACCCTTCAAGTAGACCATTGTCACGCCCCGATGCCCAAAAGAGGCAGGGGTGACGGCCGCGGTACGGAAGTACCGAGCGTAATGGCACTACAAGGAAAGTTTAATCTACCGGGAGAACCTTGTAAATAATGATAATTGGGGTTCCTACACTCTCTAAAATCATTTGGAGCCTCTAACTAGAAAGTTGGCGAAAACCCACTTACTAATTTTCCTTTTGTACTCATCTTTCAATTGGGTTTTCTCTTAATCATGGAATTCTAAGGAGATTAGTAAGTGATATTTTGCGTAATGTTCCCTACTTAAGTTTATAGAGCTTAGGATGTTATGGGAATGCTTGCCAATTGTTCAAAAAAAAAATTTGGCAGAGTTTCTCTTGTATTTGTCAAGTTTCCCCAAGTACAACATAAAGATTATTAAAGGAAACCCATGCTATAAACACAACAATGTAATCTTGCTCTTAGATTCATAGGGGGAACAATAATCAACATCCAAAACATGAAGTGTAACCAAATTAAACTTGTCCCACTACTCAATTTGATCAAAATAGCAAAGTTTTCCAAAAATTAAAGAACAAAACATAAAACCCTACACAAAGCCTCATATTGGAAGCATGGTGAGAAACCTACCTTCCTAATGCTTGAGATGATTGTAGAAGTACTAAGGTGGTTGTGGGTGCAAGGGCTTCCTTCCCTTCTTCAAATTGTCCCCCCTCCTCCTCCTCCTCTCTTTTCCTCCCTCTCTCTTTGTTGTTTCTTTTTTTTTTTTGCTTTCTCTGCAAATTTCGGCCTGGAAGCTCCTTTGGGGTTCCAGGTTGCCAACGAAAGTTTAAGGGGAAGACAAAAAATAAATTAAAAGGAAAAGTTAAGAAACTTGTAGAAGAGGGGAAAAAAAAGTTTAATCTATTCATACTTTTGCCATTGCCCGCTTAATTACAAGTCACTAAACGTAATAGGCTAGGCCATCCTCTTATATATATTACAAGCATGCCATTGCCATGCATTTTGCATTTGTGTCCATTTTTTTAACTAAATACCCCTCTTTGGTGTGATTGCAAACTGATTGAACATGTAAGTAACCTTGATCCAATTTAGTGGTTAATGTATGAATTTTCCACATACTTGAAGGAGGGATACCTGTATTATCACTTAGGAGCATTACAACCATCATCTTGATCTTCCAACTAAGGTAGTTGGTTACATTGAAGAGCGGGTGTCGAACGGTTGAGTGACCTTCTTCACGGCACGCGGATGTAGCGTTGAATGCCATCGTTGCAGTATGCTATAACCTCGCTCTGATACCAATTGTAAGGATCGCCTTACCATTGCAATACTAACAACACACACTAGTGGGGGGTGAATAGTGTAACGGCAATAAAATTCCAATTAAAATTTAACTTGCAAATGCGGAATTATAAACGCAAGAGGATTTAAAAGGCACAATCAATTCAAACGTGAACACAAAGTTTTACCCTGGTTCCCCAAACTTGGGTACATCCAGCCACACCAATATTCACTATATTCCCACACAGAGAAGTGAATACAAATCTCACAAGGAGATACCCCACAAAGAGGATTTATGCCCTACACAAAGACCCAACCAATCCTACACGAGGATCAAAACTCCCACACAGAGAATCATTAACTCCCACACAGAGAATTAGGGTTAGCCCTACACTAGGACACTAAACTCCCACAAAGAGAGTTACTCACACAAAGAGAGTATCCTAAGTCCCACAAAGAGACAACCTCCCATAAAGAGAGAATCTCCCACAAAGAGAGAAATTTCTAATTCCCACAAAGAGAATTAGAGACACAAATTACACCAAGTAAAGTAAATACTCTTACCTATGCCTTGAGATGCTTACTCATGAATGGATGCAAGGCATGGAAGAGGATCTCCAAGTGTTGAGATATGCTTGAGAGCACTTGGATGAATTCCCTTGAGCTGGACTTCAATGCATGAAGATGAATGAGAGCTCTTGAAAGGGAATTGAGGGAGTTTGTGAGTTGCTTATTGATCTCTTGAGATATTCAATAGCATCCAGAAGTATAAGAGATGGCAGCACACTCATATATATAGGAACCATATATCAAACCCTAAAGCCCAAGAAAACAGCCAAAGAATCAATTCTGCAACGGCTAGAAACTGGGCAAAAACGATAGGAACAGTCGACTGATGATCAAAAGACAGTCGACTGATCAATAGCTAGAAAATATCCAATGGCTATAATCTGAGCTAGGACAGTCGACTGATGAAGTCGATACAGTCGACTGTAAACAGGACATGCGCCTGTTAATCCTTAAGCAGGCGACTGCTGTAGGGGATGGAATAAAACAGAGAGCTGCACTTTTTCTCCAGTTAAGCACACATGCGACTGATATCAATAATATAGTCGACTGTCTATTAGTCAGGCGAATGTAAAACTGTAATCAGTCGTCTGCTGTATAAGATGGAGAAACAACAGAGAGATGCAGAGAATGCTCTTACGCTATACAGGTGACTGATGACCAATCTACAGGTGACTGTAAATATGCAGGCGACTGTAAACTGACCAGTAGTCGACTATGCGTAAACATCAAGTTTGAGTCAATTGAAATGTTGACTTGAGCGGTGCATATCAAGCGACTCGAAATTACCCAGTCGACTGTGTTTCCTTCAGCAGGCGACTGATGGAAAGCCAGAGACTCCAAATGAGTCTTTGGACAGAGTTAACCTATTAGGGTGGATTCTATGATAATCATAAGGCTCACTAAGATGGTTATATGCATATGCATGAATGAGTAAACCATCTAACAAGGCATTACATTAATCCTAGACTCAAAAGAGAGAGAAAGCAATAAAGTAAATTACATGGATTACAATGCTTTCCTTAGAGTCTAAGTCTTCAATCTTGATGCCTTGATTGCTCTCCATCATCTCCAAACTTTGGCACTCCTTAAGTCCAAGCTTTGGCTCTTCTCCATTTGATGTCCATCCTTGCACCAAGTGATTAGTCTCCAAGAAAGATATTCTTGAAATAAAACTGAGAGACTAAAACATGAGAGTCATTAGCAACAATATAATGTTGTGATCATCATCAAAATAAGATTGTTATGAAACACCAATACTCAACATAGCAAACTGCAACAATGACATTCAACGCCTCATCCGCGTCTCATGAAGAAGGCTATTCAACCGTCCGACCCCCGCTCTTCAACGGAACCAACTATCCAAGTTAGAAGATCAGGATAATGGTCTACATGAAGGGTCACGACCTTTGGGACATCATAGAGTTTCCATTCGAGGAGCCTACTTCACCCGCGGCCTCGAGAACTAAAGCGGAGAAGGACTTGATCAAAGTCAATGCTTGGGTTATGTGTGTACTCCATTGCGCCCTCACTTCGAATGAGTTCGAACACATCTCCATGTGCAAATCGGCCAACAATATTTGACATACATTGGAGATTTCTCATGAAGTGCTACTTCAGCATAAGGAGGAGGTTCAACCAACCAAGCCCGAGAAGAAAAAGGGGGTTGCACTCCATGTTGAGAAGGAGCCGTTCAAGTGGAAAAAGAAGTTCCAACAAGAAGCTCCAAGTGAAGAAGAAGAAGAAGAAGATGTTAGTGATGATGATTACATTGAGCTTGCCAAGAAATTCAAGAATTTCAAGGCATTCCTCAGGGACAATCAAGGTATATCTTCGTCAAAGTTTGCTTCCCAGTCTAACAAATTTATTTGTCTCAATTGTGGAGGAAAAGGTCATCTTGCTACTGAAGGTCCTTCCAAACCCACCAAAGATACCTATAAGGGTAAATGGAAGAAATTTTGAAATGGCAAGTCCGAAATCAAGAACCAAAAGAAGGGACTTGTCGGTACTTTTGATGATTCCGATGTGGATACATCAAATGATGAAGATGAGGATGACAAGGAGCACGATCACAGGTGTTTCGTTGTTTTTGATGATTCTTCATCAATCTCCTCTAACTCTAGCGATGAAGTGACAGAGACGTGGCTAACCTACAAAGAAGAATGTTGCTACATGGCTAATGCGGAAGAGTCTTCGTCAAGCTCAAGCGAGGAGGAAAGCGATGAGGAAGTCAAGGAGGAAAGCGATGAGGAAGCTGAGGAGGAAAAGCCATCCTATAATAAGCTCGAATACCGCCTAAATGTGACCTCCAATTTGGCAAGTAAGTGCATCGATTCATATGATAAATGAAAGCTAAACTTGATAATGCTATGAGTAGGGTGCATGATTTAGAACCGTCTAGTGTAAATATTCATGATGCTTTGCACGTTTGTGACACTAGTGAGAAAGACACACTTCTCTCTCAAGTTAAGAAATTGAGCCTTACAAATGAAAATCTTGTTGCTCAAAACCTTAGCTTAGGATCTCACATTCAACAACTTACGTTGAAATGTGAAGAGGAATCCCGTAAGCTCATAAGCTTTGTGTATTCTAGGGATTCAATCCACGATTTTTTGGAAAAACAACATCCGGCAAATCATAGAGGAGGTTTGGGTTATATTCAAAATATGGTAACCAAACCCACCTCTAATTCCTCTTATGGTGCAAATACAAGAAATATTGCTAAAGCACATAAGAAGAATCACCATGTTTTCTTGTATAACAATAACATCAACAAGAAGCATGTAGATCACGAGATAATGAGGAAGAATGAAAAATCTTTATTTTTTCTTTGCATGCCAAGAAATTCGTTTCTACACCTATGCATGCCACATCCATCCCTCTTACAAAGGCAAAACCCTTGCCTAGAAAATCCTTGAGATTATGGATTCCCACTAAGCTTAGTGTGCAAGAGAGGGATAGCTACATCAACTATCTAGTTAGGGATGTGATCACCTCATGTGATTACATTAGGAAATCAAACTCCTCTTAGGTTTGGTTGCCTAATGTTTAGGTTCCTCACACATATGCATATTGCATGTGTATTGTGCTTGAATGTTTATTTTTAGCATACCCATTGTTTGTTTATGTTTTATGTTTTTGAAAATATTTTCGAACTTATTTTTCATGAAAATGGGGACCTTGGGGTTTTTCTTGACATGCATGCATTTTTGATCCATGTGTATGTCAATGGGGGAGTTAATATGTTATATGTTTAAAATTTTTGAAGACATATTTTAACTCTCATTTCGGAGGTTATTTGAGATCATTATTTACAATTGGTTATTTTTGGTCTCAAACTAAACCTCTTGTATATTGCCAACTTGTTCATGTTTTATTTTGGTTTGGCAATATCTTTGTGTATCTTTGAAGCTTGATTTTTCCATATCTATTGTTTTGATACACTTTAGGCCCATGGCTCCATTATTTGTATATCAATTGATAAAGAGGATTAATTTTCCAAGATTCTTTTTCTACAATTGGTATTTACCTCAATTGTTAGAGATTGTTAATTTCCTTCTTTATAATTGGTATTAGATCCTAGAATTCAAAGTTTGACCATTTCTATGATCTAGGGGGAGCATGAGATAGTGAATTGATACCCACTAAATTTTTTAATTTGGTATCATACATCTCCTTCATTCTTGCATATTGTCACATCTTGGTTAAGATGACAAAGGGGGATATTGTTGATGTCCACCTTTTTGACAATATCAAGGGGGAGAGTTATATGCATTATGTAACCATATAGGGGAGAGTTATATACATATGCATATGGGGAGAGATTTATGGGATTAGATAAACCATTCATGTTTGCATGATATTGTCCATTACAATTGGTTTATGTTATCCATGCCTAGTATATGTCACCATGATCTTATTTGGTAGAATGAGTATTTACTATTGTGTAGCTCATTGTATAATTGGTGCATATAAGTAGGGGGAGCTCATTAGCATTGTGCTTTAATTCTTTGTGTTTTACATAATGTGTGTCATCATCAAAAAGGGGGAGATTGTTGAGTATTGGTGTTTCATACCAAGCTTATTTTGATGATGATCACAACGTTATGTTGTTGCTAATGACTTTTATATTTTAGTCTCACAGTTTCATTCCTAGAATATCTTTCTTGGAGACTAATCACTTGCTACAAGGATGAACATCAAGTGGAGAAGGGCCAAAGCTTGGACTCAAGGAGTGCCAAAGCTTGGAAATGATGGAGAGCAATCAAGGCATCAAGATTGAAGACTTAGACTCTAAATAAAGCAATGTAATCCATGTAATATTTACTTTATTGTTATCTCTCTCTTTTGAGTCTAGGTTAATGTAATGCCTTGTTGATGGTTTACTCATTCATGCTTATGATTTAACCATCTTAGTGAGCCTTAGGATTATCATAGAATCCAACCAATTAGGTTCACTCTGTCCAGAGAATCATTTGGAGTCTCTGGCTTTCCATAAGTCGCCTGATGAAGGGTTTACAGTCGACTGGGTGATTGCCAGTCGCCTATCGATCCTTCTACAGTCGACTGATATGCACAGCTCAAGTCAATATTTCAATTGTCTCAAACTTGAGCTTTACGCACGGTAGACTACTGCTCAGTTTACAGTCGCCTGTAGATTTACATTCGCCTGGGAATTGGCCAACAGTCTTCTGAGTAGCGTAAGTGCATTCTTTGCATCTCTCTGTCTTTTCTCCATCTTATACAGCAGTCGACTGATGAAGGTGTTACAGTCGCTTGACTATAAGACAGTCGACTGTATTATTGACATCAGTCGCATGTATGCTTATCTGGAGAAAGAGTGCAGCTCTCTGTTTTATTCCATCCCCTGCAGCAGTCGCCTGCTGAAGGATTAACAGGTGCCTGTCCTGTTTTCAGTCGACTGTCCTGGCTCAGATTATAGATGTTAGATATTTTCTAGCTATTGATCAGTCGACTGTCTTATGATCATCCGTCGACTGTTCCTGTCGTTTTCGCCTAGTTTCTAGCCGTTGCTGAATTGATCTTTTGGCTGTTTTCTTGGGTTTTGGGGTTTGATATAGGGTTTATATATATATATATATATATATATATATATATATATATATATATATATATATATATATATATATATATATATATATATATATATATATATATATATATATATATATATATGAGTGTGCTGCCATCTCTTATACTTCTTGATGCTATTGAATATCTCAAGAGATCTATAAGCAACTGTCAAACTCCCTCAATTCCCTCTTTTGAGCTCTTATTCATCTTCATGCATTGAAGTCCAGCTCAAGGGAATTCATCCAAGTGCTCTCAATCGTATCTCAACACTTGGAGATCCTCTTCTATGCCTTGCATCCATTTATGAGTAAGCATCTCAAGTCATAGGTAAGGGTATTTATTTTACTTGGTGAATTTGTATCTCTAATTCTCTTAGTGAGAATTAGTCTTCACTCTCTTTGTGGGAGTTTATCTCTTTGTGGGATTAGGATATTCTCTTAGTGGGAATAACTCTCTTTGTGGGAATAACTCTCTTTGTGGGAGTAACTCTCTTTGTGGGAGTTTAGTGTCCTAGGTAGGGCTAACCCTAATTCTCTGAGTGGGAGTTAGTGATTCTCTGTGTGGGAGTCTTGATCCTCGTGTAGGGTTTGTTGGGTACTTGTGTAGGGCAAAATCCTCTTTGTGGGGTATCTCTTTGTGATATTTGTATTCACTTCTCTGTGTGGGAATATAGTGAATATTGGTGTGGCTGGACATACCCAAGTTTGGGGAACCAGGGTAAAATCTTGTGTTTGCGTTTGGATTGATTGTGTCATTTATTTGCTCTTGCATTTATAATTTCGCATTTGCAAGTTTAATTTTAATTGGACAATTTTATTACCATTACACTATTCACCTCCATCTAATGTGTGTTATTAGTATTGCGAGGGTAAGGTGATCCTTACATTTGTTACTTTGTATCATTCATACTCTGTTATACAATTACAAAGTTCATTTATTTTCGCTGTGAAAAGATATATTGCTTGTAATTTTTATCTTTATAATTATCTTATCACTCAGCAGAGTTTTGCACTCAAACTCCCTGGGAGTCGACTACCACTATAAGGGAGTCGAGTACCTGCTGTGAAATCACTCTGTTAACATAAAGATTACTATCTTGATTGAGAACTAAGCGTAGATCACTCTACTTGGTTTCTTATGCAACATTAGAAGGTTTTTTATAGTGTGCTAATTAACGAACGAAAAGTTTGATATTTGAACAACACTATTCAACCCCCCCTTCTAGTGTTGTTTGTCATACATAGGATCCAACAACGTGTAGTTCGATACACCGATCGATGACTTCGTGTTTGATGATAACAAACGTGTGTGAACGATTTATGTGTGTGCTAAGTGTTTTAAGGAATGACACTCTCGTAAATACTCAAAGAGATACTAAGTAAAAGTGATGGAGAATGTGCCATGCATTAGCCAAGTGGACTAAGTCAAAGATGGAGATAATGGCTACAAATATTGGACTAAGTCAAAGATGGGAAGATAATGAGGAAAACAATTCAAATCCATATTTGAATTGATTCAAATCAATTGGTGCAACATTCAAATCCTAAAGCCATGCAAATTGAAGACTTGGTCAAAGATGGAGAGATATGGAAAATCTCTAACAAATCAAAGGTGATTAAATGAGATCCAATTCAAATCCTATAACTACTCAAATTCCATAGCCATCCATATTCAAACTCCATATCCAGGGTGATTAATTCAAATCCTAATCAAGTTAGGATTTCTTCCAATCTCCATCAATTATGGGATTATAATTGATTCTATCATATCACATCCTCTCCTATATAAACACATATTCTAAGAAAGGGATTTTTGAGAGAGAGTGCAATCAAACATCAAGAGAGAATTCAGCCAAGCCCCTCATCCTTGCACAACCACAACAAAGCAATCCCCCTTCAAAGTTATGAAACAAACCAAGATCATCCACCATAGGCCGCAACTTTCAACCCCCAAAACTCCATTGCAATACATCTCCAAGGTAACTTCATCTCCTCCTTGCGCAAACCCTCTTCCTCCATTGCCAAGCTTCATTGCCATTGTCAAAGCACCCTTGTGCAAACTCCTAGCCAAAGGCCGCAACCTCTCCTCCTCTCCATAGCAAGCCAACAAGCCAAGAGCATATCATCATCCTCCTTGCGCAATCTCCAAGAAACTTGACCAAAACTCCATTGCCATCTTCATTGCATCAAGCTAGGTCACAACATATTCCCCTAACCCTAGCCAAGGCCGCAAGATCTCCTTGCAAAGCCACCTTGCGCAACTTGTGATCTTCATTGCCAAAGCTCCTTGCAAAGCTTCATTGCGCAACTTCAAAGGGAGAGCCTTCAACAACTTGTGCAACACAAGGAGGGAGTAAAGTCACCTAGGGCGCAACTTTTGAGAAGCCAAGACATCAAGGCCGCAAGTTCCAAAGGGGAGGATGTGACGTTGGCGACTACATCCCGTCAGATACGATCTGACCTGAGATGATTAACAAAGACGACTACCGCTATATAAACTGAGATTCTCTAAACTATTTATTATTATATTTGTGTAGTAGTAGCGATCTTTGTAAGGGAAACTTTACCGTTACATGTGTTTTTGGAGACTTGACGAGTTGGGGCTCGTCAAGAGTGGAAGCATCTGATTAGGTTGATAGTGTTGAGCACGCATGAGTGTGTACAAACTAGGTGGAGAGCTAGAGGCTCGTGACTCATTCTAGTTGTACCTTGATAACATATTAAGCTAATATTTGCTTTTAGGGCTGGACATAGGTCGTGGAGACGACCAAACCAGTGTAAATTTGCTGCATACTCTATGATTGCATACTATTTACTCTACCTATGCTTATTACTGTGTGTGATGTTCGTGGGTTGCACGAATATTTTTATTAGCATATTCACCCCCCTCTAGGCTTAGATCTAGATCCAACACATTTGTCAGCTGGGGGCTATTTTAAACTTCGGGAGGAACGAAGCTGATGTGATGTTCTTCTTCATCAGGATCTGTCGAATGACATGAATGATGAGTTGGGTTCGCCCATCTCCACCTTGCAGGTGAGTAGCACTGGAGAAACGAATGGGGACTTCCTGTGGCTCCCTCCTCTCGTTGCTGCCTGCAAAATCTGGGCGGTAGGACCCTGAGTGACTTTGTAACGACTGCTTTTCATGTGTTTGGATTTATTATAATATAATATTTGTTTTGGTGGATTTTCTCCTCATGTGTGGTTTTCGTCTCCGTAGTTTTCATTTTCGATCGATTCGTCGTATTTTCTCGTTTCTTCCTTAGGATTGTCGATTTCGAAGTATGTCATTCGTGACGGACTTCATAACGGTCGTATCTTACTATTAGATCAAGCCTAGGAGTCTTAGGAATCGATCCCGGGGCCCCGCGCTCCGTATCGGAACTTTTGGTGCTCATTAGCCGGTATAAGAAGGGGCATCGACCGACTAGATGACGATCCAGTCGGTCGGCAATCCTTCTTGGACCGACTAGTTGGCTTTCTAAATTTCTCAGGAGTTACTGTTTATCGTTAGTCGGTCTAAGAACGTTGGTTGACCGACTAGGTTGCAAACTAGTCGGTCAGCAATGCTTCTTTAACCGACTAACACATCATCTTAATTTTAGTTGAGTTACTGTTTACTCTTAGTCGGTCTAAGAACGTTCATCGACCGACTAGATGCTAAACTAGTCGGTCAGTACTTGTTCATGGACCGACTAACTCTAAATCCTATTTTCGTTCAGGAGTTACTGTTTACACTTAGTCGGTCTGCGTTGGTCGACCGACCGACTAGTGCCAAACTAGTCGGTCAGTGGTTGCTCTTTGACCGACTAACCAGTGTTGAAACCCTAATTTCTGGGCAGCCGCCAGCCCAACCTATTTAAACCCAACCCAAACGTTTTCTTCTTCCCCAACACGACCCAAAACCCTAAAATCTTCCCCCTTGAGCCCCCATCTTCCTCCAAGCTTCAATCCTTCATTCCAAGCCCTAGAATCATCATCCAAACCCTCCATCCACTCTATCTACCTCTCATCTTCCCCCAAAATCTCACCAAATCCATCAAATCCCCAAAAACCCCTAAAACCCTAGTTTCCCCAAACTTCCCCAATCTTTTCCAGATCTGATCCTAGGGTTCTCCGGAGTGTTTCTTCCACCTCCTCTCGGTAAGAAATCGATCTACCGTTGTTTTTATAACCTATTTATAATTTTATGAAACCCTAATAAATTTCATGTTGTTTGGTGTTTGTTTCCCCCATAACAGCGATTTTCCCCGTAGATTGGCATCCGTGTGACGAAGTGGTCGTCATCCCCGGTGCTAGGCAATTGAAACTTGCCATTTAGGGTTTAGGCCATGTTTTAGGCCATTTGCTTGTTGTAGGCGTAAAAGAGGCTAGGCGACGAAATGATACTCGCCTAGGCGCAAATTCCGGAACTAGCTTGACAACGAAGCTAGGACCGTCGTTTTACCATGTTGCACAACTACCATGTCATGTTTAATTTTGATTGACGGTACACGAATAAATTGCCATCCATGTTGAATGTCGCATTTGTAGCACACGCTACGATACTTGTGTTTCCTGGCTCGTGCTCCAGAAGCGGGCCATGTGTTGGTTGATAGCCAACGCCCGACCTACTAGTTTCCGGCTAGGCACCCACTATACGTGGGCATAACCCTATGCCATACGTGTTATTCACACTTTCTGGCTCGTGTTCCAGAAGCGAGCATTCCGTGTTCGGGGGTAATGCCCTGGCTCGATACACGTGGAGGGGTAGAGATAAACGCTCACTTGAGCTTAGGAGTTGGCCCGATCAGCCACTCTAGCCAACAGGCGGAATCTCTGTGCACGACGTGTTTACTTGACGTGATTTTCTTGACTTGTACTTGAGCACAGCCTGCGGGCAATAGGGCACTCGTAGAGTGATCCCTTGTACTTGTTCCTTGACATTACATGTCACAACTATCACTTGACACTTGCTACTTGTACTCCCGTTTACTTGTCACTTCCATGCCTTACTTTACTTGTCATGCATCATACAATAATTGCTAGGTTGCTAGTTTACCTTACCTTCAGTTTCCTTGCCCAAGTCTTTTAGACTTGCTGACATGTGCCCCTTTACTCTTTTGAGTAACACATGTTAGATCCTGAGCCTGAGTACCTTGTTGAGGACGAGGTGTTTGCTGACGCCGAGCCCGAGCTTGTGGTTGACGGGGAGTACGTGGACACTGGGGACCAGTCTTAGTGTCTTCGTTGTGTTTTACTTTTGTTAGACAGTTGTTTTGTTATCGGTGCGTGGCACCCATACTTTGTTCTGTCGTTGCTTGTGTTGGCCTTGTTCTGGGCCTTTAGACTCTTTTCTTTTAGCCTGGTGGCTTTTCTGGATGTTGAACTTATTTTCATGTTGGACAATATTTGAGATGTGAGATTTTACTTCAGTCTCTCCTTTTATTATTATTGTTGTTCCGTTGTGGTTACAGGGACCTGCTTATGTTTTATTGACGCTTATCGGGTTTGGGGCTTCACAGCTCCACTCTCGTGCGGACCTTTTCACGTCTCGCCTCCATTTTAGGGAAGCGGGTCGTGACAGGTTTTAGTGGTGGCCCATGCAGGTCCTTCTGTAACTGCGATCTTTGGAATAGCGATAATAATATTAGAATGTCCAATAAATTAAGTTCGACGTCCGAGTCATAAGCTATGAGTCTAATCTGATTCGTTCTCTGTGTCATTAGATGGCAGGAAGACGTTTCACCCGTGGTGGGGGTAGTGGTGCGCTCCCTCATGATGAGGAGCCTGAGCGGGAACCCACCAGCGGTGAGATGATGCGGATGATGCTCCAGATGATGCAAGTGCAGCAGGGCGTGCTTCTGCAAGTCCAGAATGCTCCACTTGCTCGAGCTGCCCGGGCTCTTCCGGATGCCCCTCGCTCTGAGCCAGGAGCGAAGCAATTTTGGGAGCTGGGTCCCGCATATTTTGATGGTTCTGAGGGTCCTCTGGCTGTCGATGAGTGGATTCGGAACATCGAGGACAATCTGAAGATGGCCAAGATCACCCCGGCTGGATGGGTTGATTTGGCGAAGAGGTAACTCAAGGATAATGCTCGGAATTGGTGGGATGCGGAAGAGAGGTTGTTGGTGGAGCCGATAGCTTGGGCTACCTTCAAAGCCAGATTTGAGGGTGAGTTCTTTCCGAAAGCTGCCAGGGAAGAGATGCTGCAGCATTTTATCGATTTGAAGCAGGGGAACTCGTCGGTGGACATGTATCACCAAGAGTTCATGAGGCTGAGTCGGTTTGCACCAAAGATGGTGCAGGATGCTGAGGAGCGAGCTCAGAGGTTCCTGCAGGGGCTTGCTTCGGAGCTCCAGAGTTTTGTGACCTCCTCTGATCGGGAATCTTATCAGAAGGTTCTAGTAGCAGCCAAGAGGCAGGAGCTGCTCGTGAACCAGAGGAGAGGGTCTGTTGTTGGTGCTGGGAAGAGGCCTGTGGAACAGGCGAGAGCTGTGGTTAGACCTGGATTCAGGCCCAATCAGTCTGCTCAGATTAAGAGGCCAGGAAGGCCTATTCAGAAGACTTTCCATTTCTGCGGTAGGACCGGACATGTCAAGGATCAGTGTAGGAGGTTCCTGGGCCAGTGTGTCGTCTGTGGGGATCCTACCCATGTCATGAAGGATTGTCCGAGGTCGAAGCAGCCTTGGAAGGCACCTGTTGCAGCACAGCCATTGCAGCAGCGAGCGTCTGTTCCTGCTGGTCGTGGAGCAGCTCTTGTTCCGCAGAGGCAGGCTTTTCGGCAGGCTGTTCCGTCGAGGAGGCATGCTTTTCTGATGACCGCTGCGGAGAGCGAGGCTGTGGATGAGGTTATCGCATGTAATCCTCAATCTAGCTGTTACTTTCCTAGCTGGTTTTGATTGTTAGATTGTGTTGTTTGTTTGAGCATGGTTGTTTGCTAGACTAGGGTTTGATTGTCAATTGATTGATTAGGTGTGGTTTTGGTGTGCACATTTCCTGCACGAGTCCTCTTTGACTCTGGTGCATCGATGTGTATTATTTCTCGGAGCTTCGTGGAGAAGCATTCCTTGTCGACGTCCCCTCTCTCCAAGAGTTGGAACATCGTTACGGGGAATGGAGTAGTCACGGTGCATCGTGGATGCAGTCCTTGCTCTGTGGTGGTTTGTGGACATGAGCTTTATGCTAATTTTATTTTCCACAACATCACCAACTACGATGCGGTCTTTGGGATGGATTGGCTTGCGAGCTTCTATGCTACGATCGACTGCAGGAGGAAGAAGGTGGTGTTCGATATTCCCGGACATCCAGTGTTTGAGTTCAGTCATGGTAGTAGTTCGCTTGGTCCTGTCAGATTTCGGGCCAGGCCGATGGAGGCTGTGGCTATGCAGATGGAGTTGGAGTGGCCAGCTGTGGTGCGAGATTTTGGCGACGTCTTCCCCGAGGAGATGTCTGGTTTGCCGCCTAATCGAGCTTTGGAATTTTCTATCGATCTCATTCCAGGTGCGCAGCCGATTTCGAAGGCGCCGTATCGTATGGCACCTGCAGAATTGGAAGAGTTGCGGAAGCAGCTGGATGAGCTTTTGCAGAAGGGTTATATTAATCCTAGCGTGTCTCCGTGGGGAGCACCGGTGTTGCTGGTCAGGAAGAAGGATGGTTCGCGTCGCATGTGCGTGGACTATCGGGAGTTGAATGCGGTGACCATTAAGAATAAATACCCGTTGCCTCGCATCGATGATATTTTTGATCAGCTTGGAGGTTCGAGGGTGTTTTCTAAATTGGATTTGATGAGTGGTTACCATCAGTTGAAGGTGAAGAAGGGAGATGTTCCGAAGACAGCGTTCAGGACGAAGTATGGACACTATGAGTTCGTGGTTATGCCTTTCGGCGTAACTAACGCGCCCGCAGTTTTCATGAATCTGATGAACCTGATTTTCTACGACTTTTTGGATAAGTTTGTCGTTATCTTTATTGACGACATTCTGATCTATTCGAAGTCGGAGGAAGAGCATGCCTCGCACTTAAGGACGGTGTTGGAGATCTTGAGGAAGCATCGGTTGTATGCTAAGTTTTCGAAGTGTGAGTTTTGGCTGGATAGAGTTGCTTTTCTCGGGCATGTGGTGACTGGAGATGGTATTTCAGTGGATCCCGAGAAGATTCGGGCCATCAGGGAGTGGCCTGTTCCGTCGTCTGCGTCTGAGATTCAGAGTTTCCTTGGACTTGCTGGTTATTATCGGCGATTCATTAAGGACTTTTCTCGTATTGCTGAGCCGATGACCAGGTTGACGCGGAAGGATGTTGCTTATGTTTGGTCGGGTGATTGTGAGAGTGCTTTTGGTATTCTGAAGGAGAGGTTGACGACTGCCCCTGTTCTTGTTGTGCCTGATCGCAACGGTGGATTTGAGATCTTTTGCGATGCTTCTGGCAAGGGTCTCGGTTGTGTGTTGCATCAGCACGGGTATGTTGTGGCGTATGCGTCTCGTCAGCTTAAGGTTCATGAGAAGAATTATCCGACGCATGATTTGGAGTTGGCTGCCGTTGTGTTTGCTCTTAAGATTTGGAGGCACTTCCTGCTGAGTGAGAAAGTGAAGATTTTCACCGATCACAAAAGCTTGAAGTATATTTTCACTCAGAAGGAGCTCAACATGCGACAGCGTCGATGGTTGGAGCTTATGGCGGATTATGAGATTGATTTGCAGTATCACCCTGGCAAGGTGAATGTGGTTCCAGATGCTTTGAGTAGGCTTCCAGCGGTGATGATGTTGACCTCGCAGTGGAGATTGCAGCAGGATTTTTGTGAGTCTGGCGTGGAGATTGTTCTTCCTGGAGAGGCTTCGTCGTTGATGTACATGCAGGTACAGTCGACGATCGTGGATCGGATTAAGGCTGGCCAGGCTGAGGATCCGAAGCTGGTGAGGATTCGGGAGCAGGTGGAAGCCGGTCTGCGGACTGACTTTTTGATTCATGAGGATGGCTGGTTGAGGTTTGGAGCCAGGTTGTGTGTGCCTGCTGGGGATATTAGAGAGGAGTTGATGGTGGAGGCACACAGTTCGCCGTATTCTGTGCATCCTGGTGGCACCAAGATGTACCAGGATCTTCGTCTGAATTATTGGTGGCATGGTATGAAGAGGAGTGTGGCTCGGAGTGTAGCCAAGTGCTTGGTTTCCCAGCAAGTGAAGGCGGAGCTTCAGCGTACGGCCGGGTTGCTACAACCGCTTCCGATTCCGGAGTGGAAATGGCAACACATCACTATGGATTTCGTGACTGGACTACCTCAGAGTCTGAAGCAGAATGACGCGATTTGGGTGATCGTAGATCGATTGACCAAATCCGCGCACTTTATTCCGTTCCGAGTGGGACAGTCCACTGAGGCGCTAGCGAGGAGATATATGGAGGTAAAATTCTTTTACTCTCCGTTTTTATTTCCTTTTCCTAGTTTGGATAGTGATGTAACGTGAATCGTGCAGGAGGTCGTGCGACTTCACGGAGTCCCCGTGAGTATCGTGTCTGACAGAGACACGAGGTTCACATCTCAGTTCTGGCAGAGTTTGCAGAAGAGTTTGGGTACGCGTCTGAGTTTCAGCACGGCGTACCATCCGCAGACGGATGGCCAGTCCGAGAGGACAATTCAGAAATTGGAAGACATGCTGAGGGCGTGCATGTTGGATTTCAAGGGTTCGTGGGAGGACCATCTACACCTGGTGGAGTTCTCTTACAACAACAGCTTCCAGGCGAGTATTGGCATGGCGCCTTTCGCCGCTCTTTATGGGAGGAAATGTCGATCGCCATTGAGTTGGGATGACGTTGGTGATCGGGAGTTGTTGGGGCCTGAGATGATCGTGGAGGCCGTGGATATCGTCAGGAATATTCGGGAGAGGTTGAGGATTGCTCAGGACCGTTTTAAGAATTGGGCGGATGCTAAACGTCGTCCTTTGGAGTTTCAGCCAGGCGACCATGTGTTCTTGAAGATTTCCCCGAATCGTGGTGTGATTCGTTTCGGGAAGCGAGGGAAGTTGAGCCCGCGATACATTGGACCGTTTGACATTTTGGAGAGGGTTGGCGAGGTAGCGTATCGCTTGGCCTTGCCGCCATCTTTGGAAGGAGTTCACAATGTTTTCCATGTGTCGCAGCTTCGTCGATACATTAGCGATCCGTCTCATGCTGTGGATTTTTCGGAGATTACCGTTTGCCCCGATATGACGTATGACCAGCATCCAGTGCAGATTCTGGACAGGCGTCAGAAATCGCTTCGGAACAAGATTGTCAATCTTGTGAGGGTGATGTGGCGACACGGCTCACCTGGAGAGTCTACTTGGGAGAATGAGGATGAGATGCGAGAGCGTTTCCCACTTTTGTTTCCGGACTCGTGAGTATTTGGAAATTCCGAGGACGGAATTTTTCTTAAGTTGGGGAGGATGTAACGACTGCTTTTCATGTGTTTGGATTTATTATAATATAATATTTGTTTTGGTGGATTTTCTCCTCATGTGTGGTTTTCGTCTCCGTAGTTTTCATTTTCGATCGATTCGTCGTATTTTCTCGTTTCTTCCTTAGGATTGTCGATTTCGAAGTATGTCATTCGTGACGGACTTCATAACGGTCGTATCTTACTATTAGATCAAGCCTAGGAGTCTTAGGAATCGATCCCGGGGCCCCGCGCTCCGTATCGGAACTTTTGGTGCTCATTAGCCGGTATAAGAAGGGGCATCGACCGACTAGATGACGATCCAGTCGGTCGGCAATCCTTCTTGGACCGACTAGTTGGCTTTCTAAATTTCTCAGGAGTTACTGTTTATCGTTAGTCGGTCTAAGAACGTTGGTTGACCGACTAGGTTGCAAACTAGTCGGTCAGCAATGCTTCTTTAACCGACTAACACATCATCTTAATTTTAGTTGAGTTACTGTTTACTCTTAGTCGGTCTAAGAACGTTCATCGACCGACTAGATGCTAAACTAGTCGGTCAGTACTTGTTCATGGACCGACTAACTCTAAATCCTATTTTCGTTCAGGAGTTACTGTTTACACTTAGTCAGTCTGCGTTGGTCGACCGACTGACTAGTTGCCAAACTAGTCGGTCAGTGGTTGCTCTTTGACCGACTAACCAGTGTTGAAACCCTAATTTCTGGGCAGCCGCCAGCCCAACCTATTTAAACCCAACCCAAACATTTTCTTCTTCTCCAACACGACCCAAAACCCTAAAATCTTTCCCCTTGAGCCCCCATCTTCCTCCAAGCTTCAATCCTTCATTCCAAGCCCTAGAATCATCATTCAAACTCTCCATCCACTCTATCTACCTCTCATCTTCCCCCAAAATCTCACCAAATCCATCAAATCCCCAAAATCCCCTAAAACCCTAGTTTCCCCAAACTTCCCCAATCTTTTCCAGATCTGATCCTAGGGTTCTCCGGAGTGTTTCTTCCGCCTCCTCTCGGTAAGAAATCGATCTACCATTGTTTTTATAACCTATTTATAATTTTATGAAACCCTAATAAATTTCATGTTGTTTGGTGTTTGTTTCCCCCATAACAGCGATTTTCCCCGTAGATTGGCATCCGTGTGACGAAGTGGTCGTCATCCCCGGTGCTAGGCAATTGAAACTTGCCACTTAGGGTTTAGGCCATGTTTTAGGCCATTTGCTTGTTGTAGGCGTAAAAGATGCTAGGCGACGAAATGATACTCGCCTAGGCGTAAATTCCGGAACTAGCTTGACAACGAAGCTAGGACCGTCGTTTTACCATGTTGCACAACTACCATGTCATGTTTAATTTTGATTGACGGTACACGAATAAATTGCCATCCATGTTGAATGTCGCATTTGTAGCACACGCTACAATACTTGTGTTTCCTGGCTCGTGCTCCAGAAGCGGGCCATGTGTTGGTTGATAGTCAACGCCCGACCTACTAGTTTCCGGCTAGGCACCCACTATACGTGGGCATAACCCTATGCCATACGTGTTATTCACACTTCCTGGCTCGTGTTCCAGAAGCGAGCATTCCGTGTTCGGGGGTAATGCCCTGGCTCGATACACGTGGAGGGGTAGAGATAAACGGTCACTTGAGCTTAGGAGTTGGCCCGATCAGCCACTCTAGCCAACAGGCAGAATCTCTGTGCACGACGTGTTTACTTGACGTGATTTCCTTGACTTGTACTTGAGCACAGCCTGCGGGCAATAGGGCACTCGTAGAGTGATCCCTTGTACTTGTTCCTTGACATTACATGTCACAACTATCACTTGACACTTGCTACTTGTACTCCCGTTTACTTGTCACTTCCCTGCCTTACTTTACTTGTCATGCATCATACAATAATTGCTAGGTTGCTAGTTTACCTTACCTTCAGTTTCCTTGCCCAAGTCTTTTAGACTTGCTGACATGTGCCCCTTTACTCTTTTGGGTAACACATGTTAGATCCTGAGCCTGAGTACCTTGTTGAGGACGAGGTGTTTGCTGACGCCGAGCCCGAGCTTGTGGTTGACGGGGAGTACGTGGACACTGGGGACCAGTCCTAGTGTCTTCGTTGTGTTTTACTTTTGTAAGACAGTTGTTTTGTTATCGGTGCGTGGCACCCATACTTTGTTCTGTCGTTGCTTGTGTTGGCCTTGTTCTGGGCCTTTAGACTCTTTTCTTTTAGCCTGGTGGCTTTTCTGGATGTTGAACTTATTTTCATGTTGGACAATATTTGAGATGTGAGATTTTACTTCAGTCTCTCCTTTTATTAATATTGTTGTTCCGTTGTGGTTACAGGGACCTGCTTATGTTTTATTGACGCTTATCGGGTTTGGGGCTTCACAGCTCCACTCTCGTGCGGACCTTTTCACGTCTCGCCTCCATTTTAGGGAAGCGGGTCGTGACAGACTTGGTTGATTTCTTGATCGAGGATGTTGCGGGTGACCCGTCCGTTGTTGGATGGACTAGGACCTCCTTGATGTCTGAATGCACGATTGTTGTTCCCCATCTATCCATTCCGATGAGGTGTATGAGTTGTATTGAGCGGTGCATTCTCTTGCCGATCTGCCCTTGAATCTCTAGGGTCCCTATGTGGGATAATTTCCCTTGGGGAAGTGGGATTTGGAGGCGGTGGAAGCTTATTTACTGGAGTTGGGCGTCCAAAGTTTTGCTACACTGCAGCAGCTAGTGGCCTGATGCTCTTTTCGACCTTCTCGGTGAATTGGTCGAACTGTTACTGAGAGACTTTGGGCACTTTGCCCCCTTGATGAAGACGTGGACTCCGCAATGTATTTAATTCAAACGTTGTTCATGTTTTGGTTCTCACTTGGACCAGTATTTGGTCCGGGGTTGCTGGGTCCAGTCGACATTGCTGATACTTCGGGATATCGACTTTTGGTTTCCCACAGACGGTGCCAACTGTTAAGGCCAAAAATGGCGTTAACGGTTTGTGGGCTAACGTGGACCTCGCCTGTTGAGGTGGAGCCTTGTCAAATGGTTGCGTGGGACCCTGGTTAGTAGAACCAGAGTCGTTGATAGGTTGATTTGGTATGTGGTAATCGTTCGACTCACCGAGTAGATCGAGTCTCGCGCTATCGTCGATAGAGATGTGACCTTCTTGTAGAGACCTCTCCACGATCTTCCTGTATCACAAAGAAAAGTCGGGGGGGTCGGATCTGGGTTCTGACCCAAATTCCCTCTGATGCTTAAGTTAGTACGGGCCTTAAGGGATGGAGCTTGGAGCTGCCGAGATCGACCCACAGAGGCCTGTATCGAGTCATGCATCGCAAGCCCTTTAAAGGAAGAAATATTAGGTGGAGTATAGAATGTCAGAGTATCGGGTCTCGTACCTCCCCTGTGTTGTTTGTCTCCAGTGTATTTATAGACTTCTTCGGTCTCTTTAGTGACGTTGGGAGGATAACAATCACTAATTATGGCACCATGATCCTCCCTCTTAATAGGAGTAACCATTGCCCACGTCCCCACTATTTATGAGCTTCCTCCAATCCCCAGTTTGATGGTCGGTAGTGCAACGGTCGAATGATACGTGGGCTTTGACTGAGTTTGCTTCAGGTTTCTTTCGTGGGCTTTATGGGCTTTGGTCATTCGCTGGACGAGTCCCTCAAGTGTCGGCCCAATGACGTAACATCTGTTATTATGTATGCTGGTATAGCAGCTGTTCTTTTGAAGTGATATTGCAAATGCAATGACAAATATGTTATAAGGTTTTTTGTTATGGTATAGCAGATGTCCGATATTTTATGGAGTTATGGAGTTGATACTAAATGATACTAAGTGTTGTCCATTGTATTTTTTAATTGATTTTCTGTCGGAGTTTTTTTGGTTTCCTCTATTTTTTATATGAACTGTAGCTGTTCATTTGTTGTGCATTTGTTCTTGTATAGCAGCTATGGATTCATTCGGTGTCCATTTGTTCATTTGTTCATTTGCGGTCCAGTATTTTATGAAGCTATGGATTTATTTGGTTGGAGTTGAATTATTTGGTTGGAATTGATACTAAAGTATACTCAATGATAAAAACTCAATAATAAAGGCTCAATGATAAAAAAATGTTCATTTGTTCTGGTATAGCAACGTTTGTTTGTAATTGTTGGAGTTGAGTTTTTTTTGTTTTCCAATCTTTTTCATATGTAGTCACTACTACAAAATGGACCTTTAACAGCGCTTAAAAAAGGTCTTTAATAGCGCTTTACAAGCGATGTCTATCTCGCCGCTGCTAAAGGGGGGCTGCTTTTAATAGCGCTTTACAAGCGCTGTTAAAGGGGGGCCTTTAACAGCGCTTGTTTGTGGAAGCGCTGTTAAAGGGGGGCCTTTAACAGCGCTTGTTACTGCAAGCGCTGTTAAAGGGGGGCCTTTAACAGCGCTTGTTTGTGCAAGCGCTGTTAAAGGGGGGGCCTTTAACAGCGCTTCTTACTGCAAGCGCTGTTAAAGTGGGGCCTTTAACAGCGCTTGTTTGTGCAAGCGCTGTTAAAGGGAGGGCCTTTAACAGCGCTTGTTTTTGCAAGCGCTGTTAAAGGTGGGCCTTTAACAGCGCTTGTTTGTGCAAGCGCTGTTAAAGGGGGGCTTTAACAGCGCTTGTTTGTGCAAGCGCTGTTAAAGGCCCCCCTTTAACAGCGCTTGTTTGTGCAAGCGCTATTAAAGGGAGGCTTTTAACAGCGCTTGTTTGTGCAATCGTTCAGTTGCAGTTGCAGAGTACAGCGACGTTTGAGGTCACAATTTGTGACAATATGCGCTTAGAACCTAGATTACATACCATAAGCCAGGCCCCAAATTCAAATTTTTTGCATAAAATCCAAAAGAAAAGAGAAAGATTCCAAACCTCAAAATTTTATTTAACCAAACATTTCTTCAATTTCTTACAAGTGAACAAATGACACCGGAAAAAAAACCCCAATATCAATCTACAAACCCTACAACATTTTTATGGGTGTCTGGATTTAACACCGAAAAAAAACCTCATTCTGGGGTACCAATCGCTATATCCGTCCTATCTTAGCATCTATCATTCCATCTTAATACAAGCACATTCCAGAATTCATCCTAGTTACTAGAAAATATTGGCCCCCGCTCGACCACCAAGCAGTAAGTTACATGACTTCAGTGGTTCGGTTCTTGAGCCTATTTTCCAAGAAGATTGCATGCACGCATGTTCGCACCTTTCACTCTGGAGTTCAGCTCATCTACATCATGTTGTAAATAGCTAGCCACTTCCTTGCCTGCCTTCAAATCAGGAGAGCCCTGCACAAAGATATCATTAGAATTATGCCACATTTTTAAGCAAGGAGGGGAAAATGTACCTAGCAATCAATGTAGCAAGGAGGGGAAAATGCCCTATTCATATAAACAGCAAAAATAGTTTGAACTGATAAAAATTTAGGGGATATACCTAGCAAATGCACTTGCAAAGTGTTTACATTCTCCGATCTCATGGGACATGCATTACAATTTGGCTTGGTTTTTGTACAGAAGACCTGCATGAAACCATCAAGTTATGTGCATTATTAATCAGGATATGAATATAATTTCATCCAGCCTCTGAAAGTCAAGATCAAACCTTTCCAAAAGTCATTTTGTTCCTTCTTGGTGAAAAGCACCGTGTTCAACTCTCACCTCGTTATGTAACTCCACACCCAGCCACACCCTCATCTCCTATTAAAATAATAAAGGTAATAGATAAATAGATAGACCAGTAGCCGAAGGAGCTTCACTGGTCCAAATATCAAGGTGATATAAGAGGTTCAAGTTCCAGGAAGACCACCATCATGTTTAACGGGATTCCACCCCCCCAAAAAAAAAATTGTCAGCTGAGCAAAAAGGGTAGATCTTGTTGTCAGTCCAAGGAATTTAGGCTGAATTATTATTAGTGTATTAAAAAGGTGTTGTTCCGATTTGGCAATTCTACCTCAGTGAAAACTCAAGCATGTAATACGTCTGCCTGTTGTCGACCATAACCCGGCCAGATGTGAATGACCAGTACATAGGATGCACACGTTAATTCCCAGACAACTTCCTCTTAAACAATAAGGATAAGAGCAATGTGTTGAAGCTGCATGTATATATGATTGAGCATAAGGAATATCAACAGAAAGTAATTCATAAAAGAGGCCTCAAAGATTCAAAAGAAGGCTTAGATTACCTTCTTTAGCATGTGCTACATAATGTTACAACACAGATAATAGCTAGGAGTGGTTAATTGCATTAATTCAGTCCATGTTTTCATCAAATAGTATATCTACAGGAACAAAACAGCGGGTAAACTAAGTAGACATGAAAGCGAATGCATGTATACGCCATTACAGATACAAGCTTCACATCATGCACCGATGATGAACATAAGGAGCCAGTAAAAGACATGAAAGCGAATGCATTCATAAATTCTGTTAGCAGAAGAATATAGAAGATAAATGAACTTAAAAAGTTCCTGCATGAGGCATCTTAAAAGGGTGCGTTTGTGAAATTACCTTTGATGCATTCCCAACTAGTTCACTTTGAAGGATGAAAATTCTCTGTTCCGCATCATATGATCCCTTCTGCAATGGACAAGATGGATAATCCCATTGATTAGGAACATCTGATATCATTAAAGATCATATACGGTGACTCAAACAAGAATCTCAACAGTCTATTTAGTATTTACACACTTCTATATTTTCTTTCCTAGCATCCCTTAACGTCATATCAGGTATCACATATAGGCAATATGTCACAGACACGAGAAACAAATAAGCTACCATATTTGTTCCAAAAGAGCAGGATAAAAAGAAAAAGGTTTCGCATACCAAGGTGTGTGGAGAGACAATATCTAGGTATCTGCCCCTAAAGTCAGCCGATCCCCATTCTCCAACTTATGTGTGCATCCTTTAACGTTGTCTATGGAACCACCATAGATATTGATTCCAGGTACCAACTCCTCCATCTTTTCATTTCCACCAGCATGGTCCCTATTAAAACATAATCACTTCAAACTAAGATCTTATGACATGTTCAATACAATTATGAACTTCATGATATACCATTACAAATTACAATCACAACATTAGATATTTTAGTTAAATGTTACTAAAACTTGTAGAATGCAAGAGTATATCATGGTTGAAATTTAGAGAACACTCGATATGTACATCAAGACAGATAATGATAGACAGAAGAATGAAATATAAATGCACGCATGTGGAAATATGTAGAGTCAACCAAATTGGTTTAAGGACGTGTACATCACAATCAACGGTTTAGATCATGATTTCACACATGTATTCCCATAGATGACTAGATATTATGATACAACCCATGTGTATTAGTGTTACAAGAATGTTGATATAAGCTTCAGGCTCTAGTAACATAGTTATAAGATTTCATAAATATGTGTTTTGCTTCATTCTACATTTAATGCACTGGAATAAAAGTAACATAAGACTCATCAATCTCTTTTGTATCTATTCCTTGCTTAATTTTCTTATGAATTCTAATAATTATATTGTATGCAACTGTTTTTGTGCATGTGCATGTGCATGTTCGAATGGTCAGATTACTAAGTTTGCACACTATTTGATTCATGTCCATATTTCAAATGGAAATGTGAATGAAATTTTGTCAAAATATGCAGAAACATATTCAATCAAATGCAATTGTATAAATTTAAAATATTGCATGCCCAGATATCCATAATCACCCAGCCTCAGCTTTTCATTGTATTCATTCATATGCATGGAAACCACATGAAGAAAAGAAATTCAGGTAAGATTTAACAAGAGAAATTTCTTCTTTACCTTGATGAACCTTTGGACTGCTACTATGAATCACATAATCCGACAACCTATGAGAAACAAAATAGGAACAAGTTTAACCTGGACGAAGTCATGCTCACCGAGATATAACAGCTAAAGTAGCCACGATTAGCAATTAAGAGTATACTTACATTGACATAATACATAACAATACTTTTGAACAATTTAAGTAAGATAAAAAGCAAAATTCAAGACTTCAAATCACTCATACATCTAAGATAGGAAAATCTAGACATCGAACAGGAATTACTAGCTGCCGATCTGAAATAAAAATGAAAAGCAAGACACAGATTATTTCGTGCAGACTTTTAAAAAATGATGGTTTAATATCCTAGTAGTGCAGACCATACTGTGTGAGAAGCACAAAAAGGAACAAGTTTAAGATGGAAGAAATTATACTAAGAGAGATATAACAGCTGAGAAGCCAGGTTAGCAACAATTAAGACTTAAAAGAGTATTTTTATGTTGACAAACATATTACATAACAAAAACTTCTGAACATTCTAAGTATAATAAAGTGACAAAAGAAACATCAACATACCTGAAGCTCAAGACTTGATATCACTTGCACTTTTAAGAGAGGAAAGCTACACAAAGAACATGAATTACTGGTTTCCCAATCTGATATACGAAGGAGAAGCATCCTAGATTATTTAGAGCAGACCCAACAAAAAAGGATGATTTAACATCATCACAGTGTATAGATCTTACCCCTGAAATCAAAATCTAAGTATAATACACCTAAAAGAGTATTATTATGTTGACAAACATATTACATAACAAAAACTTCTGAACATTCTAAGTATAATAAAGTGAGAAAAGAAACATCAACATACATTGATGGTCAAAAAAACAAAAAAAATCAGCCAACAAATCAGCAAGATTTAGCAAACCGGTCCCCAGCAACAAGTATGAAGACGGAGATGGTAAACCATATAAAATGGTCAAAACTGAATTAAATTACGTTTGCATGATATTCTAGTGCGGGATAACATGTAATATATTTGGATGATAATCTTCATTAAGCTCGGACCAAGGGGGAATATACATCTCATTAAAATAATTATCGACAAGATGAGTAAATAAATTTTACAACAAAAAATTATCTGCAACTCTTCAAGAGATAGGAGGATGGACTCGAAAAGCCTACTGACGATGCACCCACACGGCTCGCTTTGTTCTTCTCTTCGTTTCCACCTGGGGTGGCACACCCGCTAAAATCAAGAACACGTCCCTCCACCTGCAAAAGATTCCAGGACGTTAACAGGGAAAAAAATGAGCATATAATATTTATTAAAAAAATCATTTACAAATTGCTGGAAAGATTTCAAGACGTCCGTCTACAGCCACAGGCATGCCTATCTGAGACAGAAGTATTGTTGATAAAAAGTGCAAAAATAGAATACATGCGCTATTCCTTCAACGCAAGCATTCTACTTTGAAAGATGTGGTAGTAGATCAGTTTTATGTTTCCTTGCCAGCTGCTTCCACAACTATCTTCACAAAACTTTCAAAAATAAGAAAGCTACAACTGTAATTTTCTTAACCAGCAACTTTCATGTTTTTTCCCCATCCTTGAATATCGCATGGCGATGTTGTAGCATTTCAAAAGGGTTATCAGATAACAATGTCACCACTAGCAGGGGAAACTAAACATAGTACTCGTGCACCCTTTGACATCTTCATGGATATATTTCCATTTGTCAAGCAATGACTTGGCTATTACAGCATCCTTCAACCTCGTTGTCACTCTAGCTTTTTTGATAATATAAACTTCTCTGAAAGCATTCTCAGAGAATATTTTTGAAACTACAACAGGAAAGATAAGCAGACCACATGCAGTAGTGTTCCAATTGTTGCATTTATGGACCTCCAAGCACAACTGGATTTTGAGTCGAAAATCAGGGAACAAAAATAAAAACATTAAGATGAGTGAGAATATATTACCACATTGTTTGACTGCACAGCAAATGTGTTAATGTCTAATTGTTCTTTTAAGCATTTGCACAAACAGTTGGAGTGCAAAAATCTTGAGGTGTTGCCTTTCTTGGTGGGATTCAGATCACAAAACACAATTTTTGTTATAGCCCCTTGGTTGCAATTAGCTTCACCAAATATTCATCAGTATGGGTCTTATTTGTTGCTCTCTTGCTTCGTCCAGTATTTCTATTATGGTCTCCGTTTTCCCCCCTTCAAATTCTCATCTTTACAGTTCCAATTAGAAACATTCACATGAAAAATCATTACCCCTAATTTCATCACCCAAATTGTTAATTAGAATTATGGAGGTTAAGGTACGAACCAACATTTTGCTCAACCTCTAACAAAATCCAACAAAGACGAATTCTTTATATCAGATTACACCGATAATACGAAAAACGAAAATCAATTCATAAACCCTAAGAGTAGGGTGATAAAGAAGAGAGGAGAATCATACCTGGCAGGTGAAGTAACCACCGGAGAGTTGATACGGCGGCCACCGCTGATCGGAGATGAAGATGACGAGAGAGATCGTGAGGTCTTGACTTTGACGGGAAGTTTCTCTAGGGCTTCTCGCACGAAGCAGCGGCGGCGGGAATTTTCAACGAAGCATCAATAAGTTTCAACGAAGCAGCGATCAACGAACCGCGATAAGTTTCTCGCGATCAGCGATCAACGATCAACGACGCAGCGGCGGCGGGAAGTTTCTCGCGCGATCAACGAGCAGAGGCGGGGTTGCTCTAGGGCTTCTCGGGCTTGGGTTGGGCGAGTAAATTTTCTGTTAGAAATTAAGCAAACAGCGCGCGATTACAAAAGGGCTTCGGACGAAATTGCGAACCGCTGAGCGTAAATGTATAATACCTTTCACAGCGCTTGTTTTAAACAAGTGCTGTTAAAGGGAGGCCTTTAACAGCACTTGCAGATACAAGCGCTGTTAAAGGGTGGCCTTTAACAGCGCTTGTTAATGAAAGCGCTGTTAAAGGCCCCCTTTAACAGCGCTTGTTTGTGCAAGCGCTGTTAAAGGGGGGCCTTTAACAGCGCTTGCACAAACAAGCGCTGTTAAAGGGGGGCCTTTAACAGCGCTTCTTTCTACAAGCGCTGTGTATTATCTGTGCCTCTAATACACAGCGCTTGCAGAAAGAAGCGCTGTCTATTACCCGATCTTTAACAGCGCTTGTAGAAAGAAGCGCTGTCTATTCTCCGACCTTTAACAGCGCTTGCAAAAAGAAGCGCTGTCTATTATATGTGCCTCTAATTAACAGCGCTTATAATTGGCAAGCGCTATTAAAGGTGTGCTATTAAAGGTCCTTTTTGTAGTAGTGAGTGCAGCTATTTAGCTGTTGTGGTAATGCAACATTCCTCTTTTTCATTAAACGTCTTATTTAACAATGGGAACCCAAAGAATACAAGCATTACAAGTCTTATTTAACAAAATGGACCCCAAAAAATGTCATTGTATATCACATCACCTAAGAATTTGAAATACACCATTCATCAAACAAAACAAAGGAGACCTAAAAATTGAGAACTTCCTTAATTGGTGCATTTTAACAAACACATGCATTGTATATCACATTACAATATATAATTCCTCTTTGTTTTTGCTATTGATGTGTTTGTAAGGGGCTAAATACTGGAAACCAAAAAATTCAAGCAGAACAACCAAAATTCAACAAAATGGAACCAGCACATTGTCATCACAGAATTTGAAGTATAGAATTCATCAAGCAAAGGGAACAAAAAACATGAGACCTTTCTTAAGTGAGACATTTTAACAAACACCTTCACTGCATATCACATTACAATAGAGAATTCAAATATTACAAAAAGACACTGAAAGTTACAAGGAAGATATTACATTTCCAAACTACAACACATTACATTGACTTCCCCATCAACAAAAGAAAAACAACTACTCAAAATATCACTGACCATTTCAAATAGAACAAAGTTCTATCAATCCTATCAGCTAATACACCTATCTCTTTCCTTATCATCATTCTTACATTATTCCTAGGATCTACAATCCACTTAAAATAATTGTAGCATTTGCAGTGAGTACCCTTATATTTGGGGCACCCATAAAAATCAACTCTCACTGCTTGCATTTCCATACCTTGCAGTATAGGCCACAATAACACTTTCTTGAGCATGTGCTAATGGAGCTAGAAACCTCTCCATCCTCATTGACGTAGCCCGAAGCCATTGGAGTAATCCCCCAGTGCCCTAGGTTTATGGGGGGAAGAAAAAGGAAAAGAAAGAAGATCAGAAATTGAGGATGAGAATAAAGAAAGAAGACCAACTGTGCATCGAAGGAGATAAAGGATGCCGAATGAGATCCATGAAGGAGGGTTGCTGATGCTGCGTGGGTTGTTTAAGGAGCCGCTTTTGCCCGTTGCAATTTGCATGTTGAAGCTTTTGGTTCTTTAAGGGTGTGCAGATGGTGAGAGGGTAAAACGGTCAAACAGTGTATAATTACAACATGCTTAGAATAAACTGTTAGAATATTAACTAAACCAAACTCGATGGACTAATAAGATGTAATGCATGTATTTTATGGACTTACAAGTAAATACGCATATTTAAGAGACATATAACAAAATACGCAAGATTTAAGGGTTGAATGTGTTAAAACCCAGTTTTTTTTTTCCTTTCTGCATCACCCATCATTTTAGTAAAACACCCACCCACCAACGTCGGCACAAAGCCAGCAATTAACTTAATTAACACGTACAGTCAACAAGATATTCGACTTAAGGAGAGAGCATATGCTGCCTTGGAACGGTATGAACGGTCGAGACGGAAAGATACCCGTTACCCAAATCTTGAAGTCCGTACACCGACGGAGCAAAAATGAAAGCACTTGGCAACTTACATTCTTTTCGGGGGCCAACGAGTGCAACCTTGCGGCCAACTTCGACAAAGACAGGCAATAAAATGTATGCCAATGCTGAAAGCATATCCCAATCCAACCGCATCTTAACACCTTCTTCATTACTTGACGCTACCATATTCCTTTCGCTTCTGCATCTTATACAATCCATCTATCTATTATCTATATATCTCATGCTTTAATATCAACTCCAACGCTCTGATGCTACCTCTCTTAATGGCCAGAACATGGGCTTTAGCTCTGGCCATCCTCGTTCTCGCCGTCGGGTTTGCCGCGGCCACCGAGTACATCCGACCGCCGCCCAAAAGGGTCCTCACGACACGGTGCACGAAGCCCGACTCTCACCCTCAACAGGTATACTCCTTTTTCTCCAATGTCCTGTTTCAGGAAATTACACAGCCCCTCAGTCCCTCCGGCTTGTTCCAGGTTCATGTTTCAGCAGTCGGGTCGGATCACATGAGGGTCACCTGGATCACCGATGACAAGCACGTGCCGTCGCTGGTCGAGTACGGCAGAGCTCCCGGAGATTACGGCGCGTCGGCCACCGGCGAGCAGACGACGTATCGATACTTCTTCTACAAGTCGGGAACGATTCATCACGTCAAGATCGGGCCCCTGGATCCCGACACGGTCTACTACTACCGCTGCGGCGGCGCTGACCCCATGTACAGCTTCAAGACTCCGCCCGATGCTCTCCCGGTCGAGTTCGCCATTGCAGGTTAACGGGTCTGATCCGGTTTCGATTTATTGTGCCATTTTCTGGAGGAATTTGAACCATAACTATTGGGACCTGATTGCGCTGCAGGAGATCTTGGGCAAACAGAGTGGACGGCGTCTACATTGAATCACATAAACGCATCCAACTACGACATGCTCCTGCTTCCCGGCGATCTCTCATACGCCGACACGAACCAACCGCTGTGGGACTCATTCGGCCGGCTGGTCGAGCCGTTGGCGAGCGCCCGGCCGTGGATGGTGACTCAGGGGAACCATGAGATGGAAGCATTCCCGATCTTCGATTGGTTCCATCCCTTCGCTTCTTACAACCACAGGTGGAGGATGCCGTACGAGGAGAGCGGCTCGGCGTCCAACCTCTACTACTCCTTTGACGTGGCCGGCGGCGCGGTCCACGTCGTGATGTTGGGCTCCTACGCTGACTTCGGGTCTGGCTCGGACCAGTACAGGTGGCTGGTCGAGGATTTGGGCAAGGTCGACAGGGGTCGGACGCCGTGGGTTGTTGCGCTGCTTCATGCGCCATGGTACAATACAAACTCGGCCCATCAGGGGGAAGGGGAAAACATGAGGAAGGCGATGGAGGCCGTGCTTTATGAGGCTCGTGTCGACATTGTTTTCGTTGGGCATGTCCATGCTTATGAGCGCTTCGTAAGTTCTCCCCTGTTCTAGCAAGCAAATTTCTTCAATTTTCATTGTTGGACTGCATTTGTCAAGTGTCGCCGTTTGAATTTTTGACCCCTCTGTCTTTGTCCTTCATTGCAGACTAGGGTTTACGACAACTCGGCCGACTCCTGTGGCCCAGTGCATATAACCATCGGCGACGGAGGGAACAGGGAAGGCCTCGCGCTCGAGTAAGTTTAAAAAGCCCAACAACTCGCAGTACATATTTCTCTGTCATTGTTGGTGTCTCAAACACTTGAAAAATTCGTTAACTTTGCTATCACATTTGAAGCTTTGAGAAGGATCACAAGTCTGCCCCTCTCTCTCTGTTTCGCGAGGCGAGCTTTGGGCATGGAAGGCTGAAGGTGGTGAACAGAACACATGCTCACTGGTCGTGGCATCGGAACGACGACTCGGAATCCACCGTCAGGGACGAGGTGTGGCTGGAGAGCCTAAGCGCCGCCGGGGCTTGCGGAGGGGGGAGAATCGTTGGGAAACCGTCCACCAAAGACGAGCTATAAGCTTGTTAGGAGTTTAAGCGAAGGACATGATAGTCGACTGATCATACCATCATCCAACTCCAAAAACTACCGAAAAGCTTGGCCACCACTCAAATCTACCGTCCAAAAGCAAGTGTGTATGAAATCGGAGGTTTTGAGATCCGCTGAGTTCTATGAATAAGTCTTGAGCTCTCATTGGAAAAGCCGATGAAAAGATTGGAGTTGTCTCTCTTGCAAACTTGTTTGGGTGTTTTTTAACTCTGTTTGTTATCTTCATAATGTAGACCATTTATTTATTTACCTTGAAAATGTTGGACATATATGATATTTTTAAGGGGTTAATGTAGAGCAGGTGGCACATGATCCATTGGATCATATATTGGATCAGGTGCAAGACACAAAAAGATGGGGCCCCACGAGTACAAACACATGTGGGGCCTTGTACTTCTCACCTTTTTTGTGTCTAAACACCTGATCCAATGGATCAGGTGTCACCTTTTCTACATTAAATCCTATTTTTAAATTCAAAGAGAAATCCTTTATGCTTAGAACCATATTAGAAGTGAACACACTCTTGGATGCGCTTATATTTCTGATACAACCCTCCGAATGAGCCGGGAGAAAAGTGTATCAACCGCTAGGCCCAACGCCTGATGCGGACTATGGGCCAAAGGCCTCAAGAGCAGAGCGAGATCCTTCGGCCCAAGGCCAACACCCAGTGGACCTCGGGCTCTCCGCGATTAAAGAAATCTCTCCTCAAACCGAGCCCGCATTAATGGGCATTCAAGCCACCATCAATGCAGGTGGACGCAGCAGGAGGAACAATGAACGCCATGAACGCAAAGGCGTATTGAGAAGAGGCGTTGACATGATGCTCTCCTATAAGTAAACTGACATGCCAAAGGCCAATGGACCGTGTTGGTGCACTGGTACGGCCCACGAAGCGGTATCAAGATGCACGGCCCAGTTAGAGCCTACAACGTCGACCCAGTAACCAAAAACCCGTCATTAAGGCTAAATAATACTCAGTCAAAGGAATAACGCATTCGACCGTTGGACTTCTGTTGATACTCAGGGAGGAATTAATGGGACCGAGTAAATAGGCACCTGTTATCATCAATCCGGGAGAAAATCTCGTCCTGATCAATGAGGGACGGTTATTCGCAATCAGCAGATCATCATTTATAAATACCCGAAAGGACAATGTAAAGGGGGTCCTAACTCCCAATGTACGGGATCACATACACTTTAACCATCTACTGTCTACTCTATATATTTCTTCCTCCATATATATTGCAGAGACTAACTCAAGGCGAACCTCACTGGCTCGACCTTGACAACCCCAAGATTCTCCTTAAGTCATCATCTAACTTAAGCATCGGAGGGGATTTGGGTTGGAACCCAGATCCGACCCCCTGATGCTTCCTTGTGGTACAGATTATCGAGGCTCAATTCAGTGGGAGGCTTGTATGACAGCATTTCACCATCTGTTAAGGCCAAAATTGACCGAGACAGTTGTCAAGTTGATGTAGACTCGAGATGCGCAGTCGGAGCCTCGTCAGCAGTTAGAGTAGGGCCCTTGGTTGGAAGAACCAGGGTCGAGTGATGGTAGGTGATGATGGTGTGAAGTTCGATCAACCTTCGAGCGGTAGTTGCGTCGATCGTTCGAGGCTGGGAAGCTCAATGTCGACCTTCGACGTTGGATGATGACCATCGATCTACACCACATGGACTCGTTAGGGGGGTCTGATCTAGGTTCCGACCCAAATCCCCTCTGATGCTTAAGTTAGTATGGAACTTAAGAGAGAGTGGGAGCTTGGTGCAGCTCAGATCGACCCACGGAGGTTCGTCTGAAGACTGAAAGCGCAAGCTCGAATGTATAAGAAGTATAAACTGAGAAAGTAGAGTTTTTTGTCTTTGTACCTTGGAATTTGAACCTCTTTCCCTTCGTTCTTTGGTCTATTTATAGGTAGTTTTCCCTTGATGATGTGTAACCGTCCCTTATTGATTTGCGCACGAACTTCTCCAGTATTCGAGTTAACGGCTGTCCATTTACTCGGCCCCATTCACTTTTCTGTGAATGTTAGCGCCAGCCTAACAGCCGAACGACCCATTCGTCTGACTTGACGGTACCCCGCTATGAGTGGGGGTATCGGGTTGCAGATGCTAAATGGATCAGGTATGCGGATACTCCAGTTGGATTCGTACCCATGCACTAACAATGGCCCCTATCATTTGCGCCTCAGAAATCGCGCTGATTGAGAGCGAATGATAAGTAATCTCCTTAAATGCGCACAGTTTTCGAAACATCTGATTTGATTTGTGCCGCCAAAACCCTTTCGCCTTTGGAACGATCTCCTCGTTTCTCGTGGCTGGCCTTGGACACATGTCGCGCATCGGACGTCAGCCGGTGGGATTTCTTCATGTAAAAGAGAAAAGTGAGGAAGAAGAAGAGACCTTTCTGCTTCATCGTCTTCCTTGTTTCGTAAGCTTGCTTCCAGAGTCACCTCTTCGGAGATCGCCTATTCCTTTTCAAGGTATCCCCCATATTCAATTCTGATTCTCTTTAGGTTCATCAGTTATGTTTGCTTCGGTCGTACTGAAGGAGCCGACCTACGATGATGTTGTGGCGTGCCTCCGGCCCCCTCGATGCGTGGAAGTTCTTGGAAAGGGAAAAGGAGTTTGGATTGAGCCAAGCCTTCCCATTCACCGAAGGGATCGGAAGTCAAAGGTCCCTGAAGTCATTGTAGATATGGCCCCTAGGTTTTCCCTCGATCTGACTGCTGAGGTTTGGCATGGTTGCTTCTGTTATCCTTTTAGGGTTAGAGTGCCTAATTCGGATGAGAGAATATGGTTCCCATGGATGAGTGAGATTGGGGTGTATGTTAAAGCTTTTCGCTTAAGACTCTGATTCCCCTTCACCCCTTCATCGTGGAAGTTCTGTGCTGTTCGGAGCTTTTCATCTGTAGACTCGCTCCTCAGGCTTTTCCTCCCTTGGTTGGCTTCATCGAGTTTTGCGAGCTCTGTGGATTCCGTCCGACCCTTGGGCTATTCAGGTATTTCTTTAGGATAATAGCCGACCCTCACCGAGTGTGGTACCATATCGTTGCTCGTCCGGACACGAGGCTCATATACGATCCGACCCTTAGTGGAAGGATACATTTGTGTTTGTCGTCCTTCCTGATCTAGGACCTTTGCTCAATGGTTGGAGTTCTCCAAATCCTAAGCTTGCGGAGGAATTTCGATTATCATCGGAGGAGGTCAGAGCCATGTTGTCGCCGGGTGAGGCTGAGGCAGTGAAGTCCATTTTGGGTCGACCGAGTCAAGAAAGGTCCATTCAATATTTGTTAGATGATCACATGTTAAAAATCCTTCAATGGAGCCCGGGTAATGTATCTCGACTTTATGTATCTTTGCCACTCACGATAATTTTATTCATTGACTGCAGATATGACTAATGGAAGCCGACGAAGTGTTGATTCTAGTATGGACCGAGTTACAGTGAGCAGAAGAAGAAAAAGAGAAGTGTCGAAAGGTCGGGTGTCCGTGTTGAAAGGTCGAGCATACGAGTCGAGGGGTCCGGCCGTCGGTCTCCTCTCCCAATCAACCAGATCTCTTCTTCCAAGGGAGTGGAGATTAGGCAGATCTACAGTGCCTCTTCCCGAGCCTCCTCGAGAGAGGCCTCAAGCCAGGCCCCCGTGTGGCCTGTTGTGCCCCTGGCTTTTGTCGGGGTTGCAGAGCCGTATGTGGTGGTCGACGTTAATGCCGCCAACGTGTTGAGCCGACTAAAGCGGTCGACTAGAAGAGGGAGATGCCCTCACATGGGGTGGAGGAGTATGGAAAGATGAGGTGAGTGGAGGAGGAGGATCCCTTGGGGAAGGGCATGGGGGTCACTCCTCCTCGAGCCTCAGGGGGTGGTGGAGACCCATTCGACGTCTCAGGCCTCCATGATTCCTCTCTGGATTAGTGGCCCTGGGGAGACATCGTGTCGCACGTTCCCTTGGTCGGCTCGATCCCTACGGAGTTTGATCGAGCGTTACTGCTCAATCGGCTTTCGTCTCGATCCTCAGGGCCGGTACAAGGTGACTTTCACCTACCTCCCTTTGCCATTGGAAAGTAGGAGTCGGCCTTGAGGGATTTCGGGATGACTGCACGGTTGGTGGAGAACTCGATTCTCCCGAGGAATCTGGAGCACCTGTAGAGGTTGTACCTCAAAAGGGTGGCCAACTTTTTCGTATGGAGCAGATACCAGGTATGTCACCTGAGTCCTTATTTATCGTCGTCCGAGTCAGTCGTTGTTTTACTAACCCACATTTTTGCAGATGTTCGTTCTCGGAGCCATGCTGCGCCGTCAAGCTACTGACCTGATCGAAGGATGTCAACGTGTGGTAGATGCAGAGCACAAAGCATTCGGCCTCTAGGCTCGGACGAAGGAGGCAGAGGAGGCCTTGGGGAAATCCCTCGCAGATAAGGCGGTGGCTGAGTGGGCGACTTCAGAGGCTAAGGACAGCATGTTGTTGCTATCGAACCTCCACAAATCTGCAGAGCTTCAGTGGTGGTTGGAGAGGTCCCTGCTCGAAGAGGAGCTCGACGCCTCTCGGAAGGAAACGGTCGAGCTTCGAGCCAAAGCTTGCGACTCCGAGAGGTGGGCAGAAGCTTGCAAGGTGGAGGTGGCCGAGCTTCACGCCATAGTGGCAGGGCTTAAGAAGGCCGCTGTGAGGGAGAAGACGGAGCTTACGACAAAGCTTGTAGAGAGATGTATGCACTCGTGACAATTTATCTTTGTAAATATCTTGTTCAATAAATGAAAGCATGCTTTCTGGTAAAATATTGTCTGAGTAATTTCAATTTATTAATTGCTTAGATTATTTCATTGGATTCAAAGTTAGGTCACACATGTTTCGCGATGTAGTTTGCGATTATGAGAAATGTCTTACCAATAGTAGCTTGAATCTAAAAAGCGTTTGTGGTCATAGATGTGTCGAGATAGGGATTTCAGCACATCGGACAGACCATTGTGTCTTAGTCTAGTTGGACTCATAACCATACGACTTGGCGAAATCGGAGACAAGGCACATGTGCTCATTAAAGAATGAGTCCACTGAACGACCCAAAGAAGAGTTATTAAATGGTTAAACATTAACTAAATGTCATTAATAACTCTAAGTGATTAAACATTAACTGAAAGATCTTAGGCAGGGTGACACTCGAAGCGTACGAGCTAAGTAGTGATCAATATAGGATTCGTCTCTTCCGTTAATGTGAAGTTAGTGTCGCAGGTCAATACGCTCTCGGTAAAACCTTGGCCAAGGTATGTTGTAAGATGTACAACATGAATTTACCAGAGACCGACGTATACTGACCATTGCTAGCTAGTGGAGTTGATAGAGTTCCATACCCTAGGCTAGACAAGTGACATAGTTGAGACGAATGGACTAAAACTGCGGAAATCATCACGGTCACAGTCAGATTGATCCCGTCGGCACTCTTACCAACGAGTCAATCACGTAATCGATGATTCTGAAACAGGGACGACACTTACTGCTAGTGGTTACTGTCGTCTAGAGACTTCGAGTCTCAACCTGTAGTAGGGTCAGGCCGTAGGGTCTCACACCGAGTAATATTCACGTCTTAGTAATAGGAAGATCGTTAAAGTGGAATGCATTCGATGCAATGGAATGATTAAACTCACAAGTCAGTTGTGAGATGAAAAGCTAAAAAGTTTAGCATTTGGAACATATTGATACTTGGTATTATATTGACTTAGACGCATGAGAACGAAGGGGACTTCTTGAGAAATCCACATGAAGAAACCGCGTCCAAATCGGAGCTCTAACGAGCCCAGAAACCCAAAAACAGCTAAGGATAGGCCCTTATTGGGCTTACGGGTCTGACTCGCACTTGGCGGCGGGTCAGATCCGCCAGGAAATAACATGTTTGTACTATTTTTTTCGAAAACGAGATTTGGAGTCTATTTTCAACGTTTGAGGGGTCAAATGATATCGGAATTGGATGTCGTTTTTTTCTATGCGATCGTTGTCTCGAGATCATCGATTTGACAGGTTGTTTGAAAGTCGAAACTTAGAAATGGATTTATGGTTGATTTTAGAAGTTTAGACTTCTAGTGAAATCAATCCCTATTGCCTATTTTATTGTCCCACATTGCTCATAGCAAGAGAGGAGGGGCCGGCTCCCTATATAAATAGGGTGGTAGCCCTCCTCATTGAAAAGTGCACCAAGTCTCTAATTAAGGAGCTCCTAATTATTTGAGCAAACTTGATCAAGACTTAAAATTATTCTTTTCCTCTATTAATTTTTCTTGTCTTCCAACCGAGTCCTAGCAAGGCAACGGAGAGGTCCGAATCTGATTCGGAAGTCTACAACGCCGGTTTACTCAAGTAAAACCTTCTACGGCTAGTGATGGGCTCGGAGGCAAGGTGCGGCTTGGGAGGTGATCCAGTTCGCGACGAGGAGCGACGCGATGCGGTTTGGGATGCGGCTCGGATTTTGGAGTGCAAGATGGTGCGGAACATCTTGCCTGTTCCAAGGCAAGATTCCGAGTAAGTTATATTTATTTATGCATTTCATATTCTGTAGTAGTTAGAACTTTTTCGAGTTGGTCAGACCCAACTCGAGTCAGTAGATAATCCTGGCTAAGGGATTTTTTCTTAGGGCAGTAATTATTAAATAGTTTAATAATTGGTTTTTTCCGCTGCTTATTTAAATTTAGATCGTCCGACTTAGGACGAGATGTTTTAAATTAGTCCTAAGGGACCTTGAAAATCCCTACAGTGGTATCAGAGCCAGATCTACTCTGTTCTTATACTGCTTCTATATGAACTGCATTTTTAATTATGTGATAATTAGTTTAATGGCATGTTGTTGTTTATATGATAACACAAGAGGAACTTGTTAGGTTAGCCATTAATGAATCCTCAAATTTTATAAGATTAAATTTGACACCATGCTATAATTTTAAATTGTTTAAAATTGCTTATTGGACGATTAGGATGGCTATTAAAAATTCCTCAAATTTTTATGAGATAATTTTTGAAACCATGCTATAATTTTAAATTGTTTAAAATTGCCTAATGGACGATTAGGATAGCCATAAAAATTCCTCAAATTTTTATGAGATAATTTTTGAGACTCTGCTATGTTTTAAATTGTTTTAAAATGCCTATTAGACGATTAGGGTAGCAGCACATTTATTAAATCCTTATAGTTGATAAGGACCTAATAAAAATCGTCAAACAAATCCATAAAAGTTCGAATTTTAAGGATCCATTAGTTGATAAGGATTAACTAGCATTAATAAAAGCTTTTAGTTGATAGTACGCATATAAATGACAAGCAACCTTCAATGGACTATGATACCGGCCAATGTGCTTGGCTAAGTTTGCTGGATCACCCTAGCTCGACTAGGGGTTAAGTGGTCCTGGCTTAGTCAATTCCCTGGTCGTGTCCGCTGGACCGCAAGGATGCAAATCATTATTGTGCAATGCTGTCAACTATATCTAGTCAAATACGTTAATAAATCTTTTACAAGATAATTCGTAGCCCTCTTTGTTTTAGACGTTGCAATCTGTAGGATCAGTGTTACAGTTGTTGAGCTACACTCAAGCTGTGACATGGTAACCTTACAGAAACCAATTTCTTCATACATGTGTCTTAACCCAAATCATCACATCGTGAATATACCGAGCGCCGACGTAAGTTAGGCCAACGATGTAGTCTAAGACTTGACCAAAACCGACGTGGCGTGAATACACCGAGCGCCGGGGCAAGTCAAGCTAGACACGAAAACAAGGGTCTGACTAGACTAGTCATTGTGATTAGGATGAGCACACTGATGATCACAAATGACTAGGGATAAAAATCAAATATGGAGTCATATTCGATATGATTGACAAAGAGTTCGTCTACCGACAGCCGAGTCGAACGACTTGTTGAGCTACACTCAAGGTCGGGCGACTCAAAGTTGTTGGATTCCTGCTCCCATTTAATATTAATTATGTTTTGGCTTAAACTATCTTTAAATTAATGGGAGAGTATAATTAGATAAAAAACATTCTAATTATATTTAAAATATTTTGAACACATGCTAATTATATGAGTTCTAATCTTTGCAACATGACGAGTAAGATAAATTATATCGGAGATAAGAACTTATTAACTGGTTATAATAAAAATAATGACTGGTCAAAGAAATCTATAGCAGAAAGGGAACAAATGAAGGAAGGACGAGTTTATGCCTTAACTTCTAAAATGCAAAGTGTAGTTCTTTCGGTTAATTCTAATGCATGGGTGTTAGACACCGGTGCAGGTTCTCATATCTGCAATCAATTACAGTGAATGGGAATCATTAGAAAACTCGAAAAGAATGAAATCGTTCTCCAAGTCGGTAATGCCGCAAATGTTGATGTTGTAGCCGTGGGAGACCTTAAACACACATTAGCTGGTGGAGCTAACTTGCTTTTGAAGCAATGTTACTACATCCCAAATTTCCTGTGCAATATTATATCCGTCTCGGCTTTGGCTAAAGATGGTTATAATTTTACTATCAACGGAAATGTCATGAACATTTCTTTTGATGGTAAGTTGCTAGGTTTTGGGACACTTAATAATGGTATATACACTTTAAGCAATAAGTTTGTATTAAACGTTAATACAAGAAAACGTAAGGAGTCTAGTTTTAATGAAACCTATCTTTGACATTGTAGACTAGGCCACATCGGAGAGAAGAGACTCGGCAAGTTACATAAAGAGAGGCTCTTGGGCCTCTCGAATTATGAGTCATTCGACACTTGCGAGTCTTGCCTCAAAGGTAAGACGGCCAAAACTCCTTTTGCAAGTCAAGGGGAAAGAATTATCGAACTCTTGGTCTAATACATTCCGATGTATGTGGGCCCATGTCTACATTAGCCAAAGGTGGATTTTCATATTTCGTCACGTTTACTGACGATCACTCAAGGTTTGGACATGTGTTCTTGATGAAACATAAGTCCGAAACTTTTGAGCGATTCAAAGAGTATCGTGCCGAAGTTGAAAACCAGACTGGGAAAAGTATTAAGATCCTTCAATCAGATCGAAGAGGATAATACTTAAGCCATGAATTCCTTACTTACTTAAAAGACAATGGGATTCTCTATCAGGTCACACCTCCTTACACACCTCAACATAACGGTGTGTCAGAGAGGAGGAACCGCACCTTGTTAGACATAGTGCGGTCCATGGTAAGTGAAGCTGAGTTAACTACTTCCCTCTGGGGCTATGCCCTGAAAACTGCTATATACATTCTAAATAAAGTTCCGTCAAGATCTGTACATATGACATCATATCAGATATGGACCGGCAAGAAACCTAGCCTTAATCACTTAACGGTATGGGGTTGTCCTGCATATGTCAAAAGGCAGAATCCAGACAAACTGGAAGACAAATCTATCATGTGTAAGTTCATAGGATACTCGAGACATTTATTAGGTTATGTCTTTTACCATCCAGAGCAACAAAAAATTGTTGTCTGTAGACATGCCACTTTTCTTGAAAAGGAATTCCTTGTAAAGGAATCAATTGGCAAGGTAATTGATCTGGACGAATGCTCGGAGGAAGGACTCACACAGGAACAAGAGTCGAAACCAGTGGAAGAGTCAGAACTTGACATCTCCCAGCCAGCCATTAGGAAGTCCAATAGGGTTCCTCGAGTCCCCAAAAGGTACTACGTTTTTCTCGTAGACGGTGGGACCGAGGATAGCATCATAGTAGATGATGACCCTGTTAGCTTCCAGGAAGCCATAAAGAGTATAGACTCTAACAAATGGCTAGATGCAATGAAGTATGAAATAGATTCCATGCACGTGAATAAGGTATGCACCTTAGAAAGCGCACCCAAAGGAAATATTCCCATAGGCTACAAATGGATCTTCAAGAAGAAGATTGGTGCAGATGGAAAAATAGAAACGTACAAGGCTAGACTGGTTGCAAAAGGATATCGTCAGATTCTAGGAATAGATTATGACGAGAACTTCTCACCAGTAGCCATGCACAAGTCTATTCGGATCGTACTCGCTATTGCTGCCAACTACGACTATGAAATCGGGCAAATAGATGTGAAGACTGCTTTTTCTAAACGGTGATTTAGAAGAACAAATTTACATGACTCTGCCAGAAGGTTTCGAAGTTAGTGGGAGTGAAGGAAAAGCGTGTAGGCTGCATAGGTCCATCTATGGGCTTAAGCAAGCTTCAAGGAGTTGGAACATCCGCTTCAACAAAACAGTCAAAGAATTTGGTTTTGTCAGAAACGAGGATGATCCATGCATCAACAAAAGGACCAGTAATAATAATTCTTTAGTTATCCTCGTTCTATACGTGGATGACATTCTGATAATAGGTAACAACATAGAGATGTTGAAGTCTGTTAAAAGATAGCTATCAACCAACTTCACCATAAAAGACTTGAGAGACGCATCCTACATACTACGTGTAAAGATCTATAGAGATAGATCTAAATGGATGCTAGGACTCTCCCAAACCAGGTACATTGACACCGTTCTAAAACGTTTTGGCATGGAAAACAGTAAGTGTGGTTTAATACCAGCCAATCATGGAATAACCCTTCCCAAGAAGATGTCTCCACAGACTGACTTGGAAAAGGAACAAATGACCAAGATCTCATATGCTTCAGCTGTGTGATCTATCATGTATTCCATGATTTGTACCAGACCCGATGTCACTTATGCACTAAGTGTAGTAAGTCGATATCAGTCTAACCCTGGAGAGGAGCACTGGAAAGCGGTTAAGACAATTCTTAAGTACTTGAGAAGGACTAAAGACTTGATCTTGGTTTATGGAAGTGAAGACTAAAAGTTGAAGGCTTCACAGATTCCAGCTTTCATAGTGATGTGGATGATAGAAAATCGATCTCTGGATATGTTTTCACTCTCAACGGAGGAGCAGTCAGTTGGAGGAGTTTCAAACAAGTCACTGTTGCAGACTCCACGATGGAAGCCGAATACATAGCGGCCAACGATGTAGCAAAGGAAGCAGTCTGGATGAGGAAGTTCATCAACTAGATCGAAATGGTGCCTACTATTGAAAGTCCAATACCGTTGTATTGCAACAACAATGCAACCATCAGCCTGGTTCAAGAACTGAGATTCCACAAGAGATCCAGACACATTCTTCACAAGTATCACCTGATACGGGAGATCGAGCAGAGGAAGGACATAGATCTCCTTAGAGTCTGTACAGAAGACAACCTAGCAGATGCATTCACGAAGGTGCTGGCACGCGATCGTCTAGAGAGACTAGCGTGTAAATATGGTATGAGATACCAAAATAAATAGGCCTGAGTGCAAGTGGGAGATGTAGAGAGATGTATGCCCTCGTGGTAATTTATCTTTGTAAACATCTTGTTCAATAAATGAAAATATGTTTTCTAGTAAAATATTGTCTGAGTAATTTCAATTTATTAATTGCTTAGATTATTTCTTTGGATTCAAAGTTAGGTCACACATGTTTCGCGATGTAGATTACGATTATGAGAAATGTCTGACCGATAGTAACTTGAATCTAAAAAGCGTTCGTGGTCATAGATGTGTCGAGATAGGGATATCGGCACATCAGACAGACCATTGTGTCTTAGTCTAGTTGGTCTCATAACCATACGACTTGGCGAAGTCGGAGACAAGGCGCATGTGCTCATTAAAGAATGAGTCCACTGAACGACCCAAAGAAGAGTTATTAAATGGTTAAACATTAACTAAATGTCATTAATAACTCTAAGTGATGATTGATAAGTTGGTCCTTAGGACTTGAGATCATTATACGAAGCTGTGCATGAAACGGTATCACTTAGGTCTTAGATCTAGCTTCGAGGCAAGGCCTGCTGAAAGATCATAGGCTGGGTGACACTCGAAGCGTACGAGCTGAGTAGTGATCAATAGATGATTCTTCTCTTCCGTTAATGGGAAGTTAGTGTCTTAGGTCAGTACGGCTCTCGGTAAAACCTTGGCCAATGTATGTTGTAAGATGTATAACATGAATGTACCAGAGACCGACGTATACTGACCACTGCTAGCTAGTGGGGTTGACAGAGTTTCATACCCTAGGCTAGGCAAGTGACATAGTTGAGACGAAGGGACTAAAACTGCGGAAATCATCACGGTCACAGTCAAAGTGATCCCGTCGGCACTCTTGCCAACGAGTCAATCACGTAATTGATGATTCTGAAATAAGGACGACACCTGCTGCTAGTGGTTACTGTCGTCTAGAAACTTCGAGTATCAACCTGTAGTAGGGTCATGCTGTAGGGTCTCACACCGAGTAATATTCACGTCTTAGTAATAGGAAGATCGTTAAAGAGGAATGCATTCGATGCAATGGAATGATTAAACTCACAAGTCAGTTGTGAGATGAAAAGCTAAAGAGATTAGCATTTGGGACATATTAATACTTGGTATTATATTGACTTAGATGCATGGGAACGAAGGGGGCTTCCTGAAAAATCCACATGAAGAAACCGCGTCCAAATCGGAGCTCTTCCAAGCCCAGAAACGCAAAAACAGCTGAGGATATGCCCTTATTGGGCTTACGGGTCTGACTCGCACCTGACGGGTCAGACCCGCCAGGAAATAGCATATTTGTGCTGTTTTTTTTATATGAAAACGAGATTTGGAGTCTATTTTCGACATTTGAGGGGTCAAATGATATCGGAATTGGATGTCGTTTTTTCTATGTGATCGTTGTCTCGAGATCTTCGATTTGACAGGTTGTTTGAAAGTCGAAACTCAGAAATAGATTTATGGTTGATTTTAGAAGTTTAGACTTCTAGTGAAATCAATCCATATTGCCCATTTTATTGTCCCACATTGCTCGTAGCAAGAGAGGAGGGGCCGGCTCCCTATATAAATAGGGGGTAGCCCTCCTCATTGAAAAGTGCACCAAGTCTCTGAGTAAGGAGCTCCTAATTATTTGAGGAAACTTGATCAAGACCTAAAATTATTCTTTTCCTCTATTAATTTTTCCTGTCCTCCAACCGAGTCCTAGCAAGGAGACGGGGAGGTCCGAATCTGATTCGGAAGTCTACGACGCGGTTTTACTCAAGTAAAACCTTCTACGGCTAGTGATAGGCTCGGAGGCAAGGTGTGGCTCGGGAGGTGATCCAGCTCGCGACGAGGAGCGACGCGATGCGGTTCGGGATGCGACTCAGAGTTTGGAGAGCAAGATGGTGTGGAACATCTTACCTGTTCCAAGGCAAGATTCCGAGTGAGTTATATTTATTTATGCATTTCATATTTTGTAGTAGTTAGAACTTTCTCGTGTTGGTCAGACCCAACTCGAGTCAGTAGATAATCCTGGCTAAGGGATTTTTTCTTAGGACAGTAATTATTAAATAGTTTAATAATTGGTTTTTCCGCTGCTTATTTAAATTTAGATCGTCCGACTTAGGACGAGATGTTTTAAATTAGCCCTAAGAGACCTTGAAAATCCATACAAAGCTCACAAAGGCGATGGAGGCTTTTACCAGTGTCTGTGCGTCCGAAAGTGCCCCCTCCCTCTTAGGCCGCAGGCCTTCTGGTTTGGCTTCTTGTAATTTTCTTTCATTCAAATAAATGAAAAACTTTTTGCGAGCTGGGTATGCTTTCGTATTTCTTTTTTACTCGAATACGTGCGTGTGTATGGCCCCTCAACGACCTAACTTCAAATTTCATAGAATCTTCAGGAAAGTTTTGTCATTGATAAGTTAGGCGTATTCAATCGATGAATGTAACCTTTTAAACCATAATCAGGTTTCCTTGGGTGGTGAGGGGCGAAGCCTCTTCGACATATGCATCGAGGGTCGTTCAGTGGCAGGGGGAATCCCTCAGCTTATGACTGACGAGCGTCGTGGGTCGTTCAATGGTGAGGGGCGAGGCACCTTCGACTTACTGTCGACGAGTAATGGAGGTCGTTCAGTGGCAAGGGGGGATCCCTCGGCTTACGGCTGACGACAAGGGTCATTCGGTGGCGAGGGGGGAGGCCCCTTCGACTTACAGTCGAAGAGTACCGGAGGTCGTTCAGTGGCAATGGAGGATCCCTCGGCTTACGCTAATGACAAGGGTCGTTTGGTGGCTGTCACGACCCGCTTCCCTAAAATGGAGGCGAGACGTGAAAAGGTCCGCACGAGAGTGGAGCTGTGAAGCCCCAAACCCGATAAGCGTCAATAAAACATAAGCAGGTCCCTGTAACCACAACGGAACAACAATAATAACACAAGGAGAGACTGAAATAAAATCTCACATCTCATAAATTGTCCAACATGAAAATAAGTCCAACATCCAGAAAAGCCATCAGGCTAAAAGAAGAGTCTAAAGGCCCAGAACAAGGCCAACAAAAACAACGACATAACAAAGTATAGGTGCTACGCACCGATAACAAAACAACTGTCAAAACAAAAGTAAAACACAACGAAGACACTAGGACTGGTCCCCAGTGTCCACGTACTCCCCGCCAAACACAAGCTCGGGCTCGGCGTCAGCAAACACCTCGTCCTCAACAAGGTACTCAGGCTCAGGATCTAACATGTGTCACCCAAAAGAGTAAAGGGTCACATGTCAGCAAGTCTAAAAGACTTGGGCAAGGAAACTGAAAGTAAGGCAACTAGCAACCTAGTAGTTATAGTATGCATGACATGGCAGTTATAACATGAGTGCACAATTAAGACATGGCAAGACAATTTGTACAAGGGGACAATCATCGGGACAAGACAAGAGTAGCCAAGCTACTATCAACCTCAATCAATTCACTATTCACGTTGTTTGTAGATGTTTACGCCTTACAGCTGAATGGTTTCACATTCGCTGATTGGCCGCTTAACAACTACCCCAAAACCCGGAGTTTACGCCTTACCACTGCAGTTGCTGATCGGGCAGACTCCCAGTTGATTGGCCGCTTAACTCTTACCCCCAATACCCACACGTAATGGAGCCAGGGTCCCCGCACATGAGCTCAGCAAGTGAGCCGGGGTTGCCCCGCACATGAGCTCGCATTCTTAAACATTTGGCGTAGGGGTGCACCTAGCCGGAAACAAGCAATTTTGGCATTGGCTATCAACCAACACATGGCCCGCTTCTGGAACACGAGCCAGGAACACAAGCATTTGTAGCGATGCTACGCAATCACAGAAGCACTTAAAGTATGCAATGACATGACAATTAATTCGCGTACCGTTAATGGAAAGTAAACATGACATGGTAATTGTGCAACATGATATATGTCGGAACTAGCTTCGTTGTCAAGCTAGTTCCCCAATTTGCGCCTAGGCGAGTATCATTTCGTCGCCTAGCCTCTTTTACGCCTACAACAAGCAAATGGCCTAAAACATGGCCTAAACCCTAAGTGGCAAGTTTCACTTGCCTAGCACCGGGAATGACGATCACGAAGGTTCGTCTCGCGGATGCTAATCTACGGGGAAAATCGCTGTTATGGGGGAAACAAACATCAAACAACATGAAATTTCATTAGGGTTTCATAAAAATACAAATAGGATATAAAAACGTCAAGAGATCGATTTCTTACCGAGAGGAAGCGGAAGAAACACTCCGGAGAACCCTAGGACCAGATCTGGAAACAAATGGAGAAGTTTGGAGAGTTAGGGTTTTTAGGGGATTTTGGGGATTTGATGAGATTTTGGGGAAGATGAGAGGTAGATAGAGTGAATGGATGGTTTGGATGATGGATTTAGGGCTTGGAATGGAGGAATAGGGCTTGGAGGAAGATGGGGGCTCAATGGGGGAGATTCTAGGGTTTTGGGTCGAGTGGAGGAAGAAGAAAACGTTTGGGAGGGGTATAAATAGGATGGGCTGGCGGCTGCCCAGAAATTAGGGTTTTAACATAGATTAGTCGGTCAAAGAGCAACCACTGACCGACTAGTTTGGCAACTAGTCGGTCGGTCGACCAACGCAGACCGACTAAGTGTAAACAGTAACTTCTGAACGAAAATAGGATTTAGATTTAGTCGGTCCATGAACAAATACTGACCGACTAGTTTAGCATCTAGTCGGTCGATGAACGTTCTTAGACCGACTAAGAGTAAACAGTAACTGATACTAAAATTAGATGATGTGTTAGTCGGTTAAAGAAGCATTGCCGACCGACTAGTTTGCAACCTAGTCGGTCAACCAACGTTCTTAGACCGACTAACGATAAACAGTAACTCCTGAGAAATTTAGAAAGCCAACTAGTCGGTCCAAGAAGGATTGCCGACCGACTGGATCGTCATCTAGTCGGTCGGTGCCCCTTCTTATACCGGCTAATGAGCACCAAAAGTTCCGATACGGAGCGCGGGGCCCCGGGATCGATTCCTAAGACTCCTAGGCTTGATCTAATAGTAAGATACGACCGTTATGAAGTCTGTCACGAATGACATACTTCGAAATCGACAATCCTAAGGAAGAAACGAGAAAATACGACGAATCGATCGAATATGAAAGCTACGGAGACGAAAACCACACATGAGGAGAAAATCCACCAAAACATATATTATATTATAATAAATCCAGATACATGAAAAGCAGTCGTTACATCCTCCCCAACTTAAGAAAAATTCCGTCCTCGGAATTTCCAAATACTCACGAGTCCAGAAACAAAAGTGGGAAACGCTCTCGCATCTCATCCTCATTCTCCCAAGTAGACTCTCCAGGTGAGCCGTGTCGCCACATCACCCTCACAAGATTGACAATCTTGTTCCGAAGCGATTTCTGACGCCTGTCCAGAATCTGCACTGGATGCTGGTCATACGTCATATCGGGGCGAACGGTAATCTCCGAAAAATCCACAGCATGAGATGGATCGATAATGTATCGACGAAGCTGCGACACATGGAAAACATTGTGAACTCCTTCCAAAAATGGCGGCAAGGCCAAGCGATACGCTACCTCGCCAACCCTCTCCAAAATGTCAAACGGTCCAATGTATCGCGGGCTCAACTTCCCTCGCTTCCCAAAACGAATCACACCGCGATTCGGGGGAAATCTTCAAGAACACATGGTCGCCCGGCTGAAACTCCAAAGGACGACGTTTAGCATCCGCCCAATGCTTAAAACGGTCCTGAGCAATTCTCAACCTCTCCCGAATATTCCTGACGATATCCACGGCCTCCACGATCATCTCAGGTCCCAACAACTCCCGATCACCAACGTCATCCCAACTCAATGGCGATCGACATTTCCTCCCATAAAGAGCGGCGAAAGGCGCCATGCCAATACTCGCCTGGAAGCTGTTGTTGTAAGAGAACTCCACCAAATGCAGATGGTCCTCTCACGAACCCTTGAAATCCAACATGCACGCCCTCAGCATGTCTTCCAGAATCTGAATCGTCCTCTCGGACTGGCCATCCGTCTGCGGATGGTACGCCGTGCTGAAACTCAGACGCGTACCCAAGCTCTTCTGCAAACTCTGCCAGAATTGAGATGTGAACCTCGTGTCTCTGTCAGACACGATACTCACAGGGACTCCATGAAGTCGCACAACCTCCTGCACGATTCACGTTACATCACTATCCAAACTAGGAAAAGGAAATAAAACGGAGAGTAAAAGAATTTTACCTCCATATATCTCCTCGCTAGCGCCTCAGTGGACTGTCCCACTCGGAATGGAATAAAGTGCGTGGATTTGGTCAATCGATCTACGATCACCCAAATCGCGTCATTCTGCTTCGGACTCCGAGGTAGTCCAGTCACGAAATCCATAGTGATGTGTTGCCATTTCCACTCTGGAATCGGAAGCGGTTGTAGCAACCCGGCCGTACGCTGATGCTCCGCCTTCACTTGCTGGCAAACCAAGCACTTGGCTACACTCCGAGCCACACTCCTCTTCATACCATGCCACCAATAATTCAGACGAAGATCCTGGTACATCTTGGTGCCACCAGGATGCACAGAATACGGCGAACTGTGTGCCTCCACCATCAACTCCTCTCTAATATCCCCAGCTGGCACACACAACCTGGCTCCAAACCTCAGCGAGCCATCCTCATGAATCAAAAAGTCAGTCCGCAGACCGGCTTCCACCTGCTCCCAAATCTTCACCAGCTTTGGATCCTCAGCCTGGCCAGCCTTAATCCGATCCACGATCGTCGACTGTACCTGCATGTACATCAACGACGAAGCCGCCCCAGGAAGAACAATCTCCACGCCAGACTCACAAAAATCCTGCTGCAATCTCCACTGCGAGGTCAAAATCATCACCGCTGGAGGCCTACTCAAAGCATCCGGAACCACATTCACCTTGCCAGGGTGAAACTGCAAATCAATATCATAATCCGCCATAAGCTCCAACCATCGACGCTGTCGCATGTTGAGCTCCTTCTGAGTGAAAATGTACTTCAAGCTTTTGTGATCGGTGAAAATCTTCACTTTCTCACTCAGTAGGAAGTGCCTCCAAATCTTAAGAGCAAACACAACGGCAGCCAACTCCAAATCATGCGTCGGGTAATTCTCCTCGTGAACCTTAAGCTGACGAGACGCATACGCCACAACATGCCCATGCTGATGCAACACACAACCGAGACCCTTGCCAGAAGCATCGCAAAAGATCTCAAATCCACCGCTGCGATCAGGCACAACAAGAACAGGGGCAGTCGTCAACCTCTCCTTCAGAATACCAAAAGCACTCTCGCAATCACCCGACCAAACAAAAGCAACATCCTTCCGCGTCAACCTGGTCATCGGCTCAGCGATACGAGAAAAGTCCTTAATGAATCGCTGATAATAACCAGCAAGTCCAAGGAAACTCCGAATCTCAGACGCAGACGACGGAACAGGCCACTCTCTGATGGCCCTAATCTTCTCGGGATCCACAGAAATACCATCTCCAGTCACCACATGCCCGAGAAAAGCAACTCTATCCAGCCAGAACTCGCACTTCGAAAACTTAGCATACAACCGATGCTTCCTCAAAATCTCCAACACCGTCCTTAAGTGCGAGGCATGCTCTTCCTCTGACTTCGAATATATCAGAATGTCGTCAATAAAGATAACGACAAACTTATCCAAAAAGTCGTAGAAAATCAGGTTCATCAGATTCATGAAAACTGCGGGCGCGTTAGTTACACCGAAAGGCATAACCACAAACTCATAGTGTCCATACTTCGTCCTGAACGCTGTCTTCGGAACATCTCCCTTCTTCACCTTCAACTGATGGTAACCACTCCTCAAATCCAATTTAGAAAACACCCTCGAACCTCCAAGCTGATCAAAAATATCATCGATGCGAGGCAACGGGTATTTATTCTTGATGGTCACCGCATTCAACTCCCGATAGTCCACGCACATGCGACGCGAACCATCCTTCTTCTTCACCAGCAACACCGGTGCTCCCCACGGAGACACGCTAGGATTAATATAACCCTTCTGCAAAAGCTCATCCAACTGCTTCCTCAACTCTTCCAACTCTGCAGGTGCCATACGATACGGCGCCTTCGAAATCGGCTGCGCACCTGGAACAAGATCAATAGAAAATTCCAAAGCCCGATCAGGCGGCAAACCAGACATCTCCTCGGGGAAGACGTCGCCAAAATCTCGCACCACAGCTGGCCACTCCAACTCCATCTGCATAGCCACAGCCTCCACCGGCCTGGCCCGAAATCTGACAGGACCAAGCGAACTGCTACCACGACTGAACTCAAATGCTGGATGTCTGGGAATCTCGAACACCACCTTCTTTCTCCGACAGTCGATCGTAGCATAGAAGCTCACAAGCCAGTCCATCCCAAGAACTGCATCATAGTTGATGATGTCGTGGACAATGAAATCAGCGAAAAGCTCATGTCCACAAACCACCAACGAGCAAGATTTGCAACCACGATGCACCGAGACCACTCCATTCCCTGTAACGATATTCCAACTCTTGGGAAGAGGGGACGTCGACAAGGAATGCCTCTCCACGAAGCTCCGAGAAATAATGCACATCGATGCACCAGAGTCAAAGAGGACTCGTGTAGGAAATGTGCAGACCAAAACCACACCTAACAAACAATTAACAATCAAACCCTAGTCTAGCAAACAACCATGTTCAAGCAAACAACATAATCTAACAATCAAAACCAGCTTGGAAAGTAACAGCTAGATCGAGGATTACATGCGATAACCTCATCCACAGCCTTGCTCTCCGCAGCGGTCATCAGAAAAGCCTGCCTCCTCGGCGGAACAGCCTGCCAAAAAGCCTGTCCCTGCGGAACAAGAGCTGCTCCACGTCCAGCAGGAACAGACGCTCGATGCTGCAACGGCTGTGCTGCAACGGGTGCCCTCCGTAGCTGATTCGCATGCCGACAATCCTTCGCGACATGGGAAGCATCACCACAAACCAGACACTGGCCCAAAAACTTCCGACACTGATCCTTGTTATGGCCAGGCTTACCGCAGAAATGGCAAGTCTTCAGAATAGGCCCTCCTGGCCTCTTAAACTGAGCAGACTGATTAGGCCTGAATCCAGGTCTAACCACAGCTCTCGCCTGCTCCATAGGCCTCTTCCCAGCACCAACAATAGACCCCCTCCTCTGGTTCACGAGCAGCTCCTGCCTCTTGGCTGCTACTAGAACCTTCTGATAAGACTCCAGGTCAGAAGAGGTCACAAAACTCTGGAGCTCCGAAGCAAGTCCCTGCAGGAACCTCTGAGCTCTCTCCTCAGCGTCCTGTACCATCTTTGGTGCAAACCGACTCAACCTCATGAACTCTTGGTGATATAGGTCCACCGACGAGCTCCCCTGCTTCAAATCGATAAAACGCTGCAGCATCTCTTCCCTGGCAGCTTTCGGGAAGAACTCACCCTCAAACCTGGCCTTGAAGGTAGCCCAAGCTATCGGCTCCACCAACATATTCTCTTCCGCATCCCACCAGTTCCGAGCATTATCCTTGAGTTGCCTCTTTGCCAAATCAACCCATCCAGCCGGGGTGATCTTGGCCATCTTCAGATTGTCCTCGATGTTCCGAATCCATTCATCGGCAGCCAGAGGACCCTCAGAACCATCAAAATATGCGGGACCCAGCTCCCGAAATTGCTTCGCTCCTGGCTCAGAGCGAGGGGCATCCGGAAGAGCCCGGGCAGCTCGAGCAAGTGGAGCATTCTGGACTTGCAGGAGCACGCCCTGCTGCACTTGCATCATCTGCAGCATCATCCGCATCATCTCCCCGTTGGTGGGTTCCCGCTCAGGCTCCTCATCATGAGTTATCGCACCACTACCCCCAACACGGGTGAAACGTCTTCCTGCCATCTAGTGACACAGAAAACGAATCAGATTAGACTCATAGCTTATGACATCGGACGTCGAACTTAATTTATTGGCCATTCTAATATTATTATCGCTCTTCCGATAATCGCAGTTACAGAAGGACCTGCATGGGCCACCAACAAAACCTGTCATGACCCGCTTCCCTAAAATGGAGGCGAGACGTGAAAAGGTCCGCACGAGAGTGGAGCTGTGAAGCCCCAAACCCGATAAGCGTCAATAAAACATAAGCAGGTCCCTGTAACCACAACGGAACAACAATAATAACACAAGGAGAGACTGAAATAAAATCTCACATCTCATAAATTGTCCAACATGAAAATAAGTCCAACATCCAGAAAAGCCACCAGGCTAAAAGAAAGAGTCTAAAGGCCCAGAACAAGGCCAACAAAAGCAACGACATAACAAAGTATAGGTGCTACGCACCGATAACAAACAACTGTCTAAAAAAAGGGAAACACAACGAAAACACTAGGACTGGTCCCCAGTGTCCACGTACTCCCCGTCAAACACAAGCTCGGGCTCGGCGTCAGCAAACACCTCGTCCTCAACAAGGTACTCAGGCTCAGGATCTAACATGTGTCACCCAAAAGAGTAAAGGGGCACATGTCAGCAAGTCTAAAAGACTTGGGCAAGGAAACTGAAAGTAAGGCAACTAGCAACCTAGCAGTTATAGTATGCATGACATGGCAGTTATAACATGAGTGCACAATTAAGACATGGCAAGACAATTTGTACAAGGGGACAATCATCGGGACAAGACAAGAGTAGCCAAGCTACTATCAACCTCAATCAATTCACTATTCACGTTGTTTGTAGATGTTTACGCCTTACAGTTGAATGGTTTCACATTCGCTGATTGGCCGCTTAACAACTACCCCAAAACCCAGAGTTTACGCCTTACCACTGCAGTTGCTGATCGGGCAGACTCCCAATTGATTGGCCGCTTAACTCTTACCCCCAATACCCACACGTAATGGAGCCAGGGTCCCCGCACATGAGCTCAGCAAGTGAGCCGGGGTTGCCCCGAACATGAGCTCGCATTCTTAAACATTTGGCGTAGGGGTGCACCTAGCCGGAAATAAGCAATTCTGGCATTGGCTATCAACCAACACATGGCCCGCTTCTGGAACACGAGCCAGGAACACAAGCATTTGTAGCGATGCTACGCAATCACAGAAGCACTTAAAGTATGCAATGACATGACAATTAATTCGCGTACCGTTAATGGAAAGTAAACATGACATGGTAATTGTGCAACATGATATATGTCGGAACTAGCTTCGTTGTCAAGCTAGTTCCCCAATTTGCGCCTAGGCGAGTATCATTTCGTCGCCTAGCCTCTTTTACGCCTACAACAAGCAAATGGCCTAAAACATGGCCTAAACCCTAAGTAGCAAGTTTCACTTGCCTAGCACCGGGAATGACGATCACGAAGGTTCGTCTCGCGGATGCTAATCTACGGGGAAAATCGCTGTTATGTGGGAAACAAACATCAAACAACATGAAATTTCATTAGGGTTTCATAAAAATACAAATAGGATATAAAAACGTCAAGAGATCGATTTCTTACCGAGAGGAAGCGGAAGAAACACTCCGGAGAACCCTAGGACCAGATCTGGAAACAAATGGAGAAGTTTGGAGAGTTAGGGTTTTTGGGGGATTTTGGGGATTTGATGAGATTTTGGGGAAGATGAGAGGTAGATAGAGTGAATGGATGGTTTGGATGATGGATTTAGGGCTTGGAATGGAGGAATAGGGCTTGGAGGAAGATGGGGGCTCAATGGGGGAGATTCTAGGGTTTTGGGTCGAGTGGAGGAAGAAGAAAACGTTTGGGAGGGGTATAAATAGGATGGGCTGGCGGCTGCCCAGAAATTAGGGTTTTAACACAGATTAGTCGGTCAAAGAGCAACCACTGACCGACTAGTTTGGCAACTAGTCGGTCGGTCGACCAACGCAGACCGACTAAGTGTAAACAGTAACTTCTGAACGAAAATAGGATTTAGATTTAGTCGGTCCAAGAACAAATACTGACCGACTAGTTTAGCATCTAGTCGGTCGATGAACGTTCTTAGACCGACTAAGAGTAAACAGTAACTGATACTAAAATTAGATGATGTGTTAGTCGGTTAAAGAAGCATTGCCGACCGACTAGTTTGCAACCTAGTCGGTCAACCAACGTTCTTAGACCGACTAACGATAAACAGTAACTCCTGAGAAATTTAGAAAGCCAACTAGTCGGTCCAAGAAGAATTGCCGACCGACTGGATCGTCATCTAGTCGGTCGGTGCCCTTTCTTATACCGGCTAATGAGCACCAAAAGTTCCGATACGGAGCGCGGGGCCCCGGGATCGATTCCTAAGACTCCTAGGCTTGATCTAATAGTAAGATACGACCGTTATGAAGTCCGTCACGAATGACATACTTCGAAATCGACAATCCTAAGGAAGAAACGAGAAAATACGACGAATCGATCGAATATGAAAGCTACGGAGACGAAAACCACACATGAGGAGAAAATCCACCAAAACATATATTATATTATAATAAATCCAGATACATGAAAAGCAGTCGTTACAGTGGCGAGGGGCGAAGCCCTTTCGACTTACGGCCGACGAGTACTAGGGGTCGTTCAGTGGCGATGGGGCCCTCGGCCTACGGCTGACGACAAGGGTGGTTCGATGGCAAGGGGCGAGACCCATTTGACTGACGGTCAACGAGTACCGGGGGTCGTTTAGTGGCGAGGAGAGATCCCTCGACTTACAGATGACGACAAAGGTCGTTTGGTGGTGAGGGGCGAGGCCCCTTCGACTTACGGTCGACGGTATGTTTTAGAAGGCTATTTCGAATGATGTCAAAGAACGATCGACTCTGTATTCATCATGAACAGGCATAGGATAAAAGACGAAAATAGATTTCAATCGTTTACCCCGTGTGTACAATCATTGATAATAATTTCGCAAATTCTCAGCGTTCCAGGGATGAGGAAGCTCTCTATCATCTAAAGTTGCGAGTCGGTAAGTGACAGGACCGAGTACATCGATTAGTGTGTAGGGTCCTTCGCACTTCGCAGCGAGCTTCCCCTGCTTGAGAATCTCGGGAGTGAAAGTGGCCTTAGGCAGCACCAAGTCACCTACACGAAAGCTGCGTTCGCGGACCTTTGAGTTGAAATAATGGGCCATGTCACGCCCCGCTTCCCAAAATTATGGAGGCGAAGCGTGAGAAGGTCCGCTCAGACTTGAAGCTACAAAGCTGCAAGTCCGATAAGCGTCAATCAAATTTAAAACTGCAGGTCCTTGCAACGCGAACGAAACAAAGATAATAATAATGAAATGAGACAAAAGAGATATCTCAGAATATCCATAAAATAAGTTTCAACATCACAGAAAAAGCCACCAGGCTAAAAGAAAAAGAGTCTAAGGCCCACACATGGCCAACAAAAGTACAACATACAAAACAAAGGTGCCACGCACCGACAACTAACAACAAAACCTAAAACAAAAGAAACTCAGCAAAGTCACCAAGAAAGGTCTCCGGTGTCCACAAAACGCCTCTTGGACAAACTTGGGCTCAGGCTCAGCGTCAGCAAAACATCACGTACACATCAACGGTCTCCGACTCAAGGTCTAACATGTGACACCCAAAAGAGCAAGGGGCACATGTCAGCAAGTCTACAAGAGACTTGTGCAAGGAAACTGAAAGTAGGCACAAGTAAAGCAACCTAGCAGTTCTAGCATGAATGCAATGACATGGCAGTTAAAGTATGAGTGCAACAAGTAAAGTAAAGTAAAGTAAGGTACGAGCATGGCATTTAAACATGGCATGGATGACAAGTTTTACAAGTAACACTCACTAGTACAAGACAAGTAAAGTAAGCACCTCGTGCACAGAGATTCCGCCTTCTGGCTAGAGTGGCTGATCGGGCCACTCCTAAGCTCAGGTGACCGTTTATCCCTACCCCTCCACATGTATCGAGCCAGGGCCTTACCCCCGAACATGGAATGCTCGCTTCTGGATCACGAGCCAGGAAGTGTTTTTAACAAGTATGGCATAGGGGTGCACCTAGCCGGACAAGAAAACCAGGCATTGGCTTTTGACCAACACATGAGGCCCGTTCCCAGGAAGTAGTATTCAAGGAGTACAAGTACAAGTATTGTAGCGTGTGCTACGAATGCGACATTCAACTTGGATGACATGTAGAATGCAATGCATGGCAGTTAAAAGTGCGTACAGGTAAGGAAGGTAAACGTGACAGTTTAGTATGCATGAACAACAAGTTTAAAGGGTTGGATCTAGCTTCGTTGTCAAGCTAGATCAATTAGGTGACGGATCTAGTTTTGTTGTCAAACTAGATCAAGTAGGCGTCTAGCCAGCTATTATTTCACTGACTAGTCTCTTTTACGCTAAAAACAAGGAAGTGGCCTAAAAACATGGCCCTAAGCAAGATTTGACAAGTTTCACTTGCCTGCATGTACAACGTCTGAGAAACACCGTCCAAGAGAGTCCAGAATCACAATTATCCTACGTGCACAAGTCCACCGGCCTAAAGTCCATATTATTAATCTTGATTAGTGAATTTAAAACATTTAAAACATTTTAAAAACATCAATTTTAGTCTTGATTAACAGGCAATGGGTTGGGGGTCCTAGGGGTGCAAAGCGTTACCTCAACACGACGCGAAAGCTACACCGGCGTCGGGTAGCGACGCCGGGGTTGGAATAAGAGAACACGCTCCAAGTCCTGATTCCAATATAGATTCCTCGCTGGAAAGTTCAGAGCATCAACCGGAGCAACGATTCCAGATTCCAAAGCTAACACGTGCGACGACGGGCTACGATGTGTCGTAACGTCGTACGCAGCAAATCGTCGGAGAGAAAACACCTAGGTGGGGCCTACAGTAGTCATAGGGACCTATGGGGGACCCACAATACCTCTGGAGAACTTGGGGGGCCCACGGTGGCAAGTGGTGCGAGAGTTGGGACGTTGCGACGAACGTCGCTCGGTCGGACACTAGCCTGACCGAGAGAATCTCTCGGTCAGACACAGCGCACGGCGCTGTGCAACGCTGCGGAGCAGGCTCTCGGTCGGTGCGGAGCGGGCCTTCGGTCGGGCGCTTGGGGCGGGTCGGTCGCAGCGCTGTGCGGGCGTTGCAACGTTGCAACGAAGCGGTGATGCGGGCGTGAGCGGGGGAGCGCTTCGGTCGGACACGGGCGAAGCGGGGGTCGATGCGGGCTCTGCGAAGTGGGGCTGTGCGGTGCGGAGCGGGGCGAAATCTCTCGGTCAGACCGAGAGATCCTCTCGGTCGGACACGGAGATTGCGAGCGATGGCTGCAGCGGGTGCGGAGCGGAGCTTGGTGCGGGCGGTGGCCTCGGTCAGACCGAGGGAACGGGGCGGAATTCTTCGGTCGTGCACAGGCGACGGCTGCAATGTTGCGACGAATCGTCGCAAGTGGGTTTTTTTGGGTTTTGGAAGCGGCTAGGGTTATTTTCCTGCGAAAATAGGTCTTCCTAGGGATTGTTTATATAGTGTAGCTGGGTTGACTTGGTCTAGGGCTAATCCTAATGGGATTAGGAGTTTAAAATAATTTAAAATTCAAATCTCACCAACTCCAACTCACCCAAGGCTTAGGTGGGTCCCAAATGAGCTGGAAATTGGTTCAAAAATTATTTAAAACGTTTTAAACTCAAATAAATTTTATTTGGCCGAAATTAATATTAAAATTAATTATTAAAAATATTATAAACCTTGTTAAAAATATAAAAGTGTTCATACAAACTCCAAAAATTATAAAATAAATATAGGGATGATCGTGATGACAAAGTGAGCTAACTAAGAAGACGGATCTCAATTTCGACATCGGACGACGAAACTAAAAATAGAAACGTCTTCCGTCAAAAGTGATAATCGCAACGTCTCATCGAATAAGATTAAATTGTGGGAAAACGACTCGAGAAACGTCGCTCCAAATTAGTGCCACTATTTAATATTCTCAGAGACGTTCACAACGGCATATCACACTAAAGTGTTCACAAACAAACAAAGTCTAAAATAAACACGTGCACGGCCAAAAGCACGTGCACGAATAATGTACAACGAAAAGTGGTCGTTACATCCTCCCCACCTTAGAATAAAGTCCGTCCTCGGACTTTCTAATATATCTAGTCGCTCTAGTAGCTACCCCGATCGTGTCACATTATAATTCAAACCAGGTATAGCCATTACAAGTGCTTATATACGCACTAGGTAGTCAAACATTATCACTACCAACATGTATTTATATATATTCACGTACGTCATTCACTTATACCTAGTATAGTCAGTCAACTTCATACATGTATTTCAATCATATATATAAGCATACATCCCTTATATAACTACTACTTACCTAAACACAAAACAATATTTCAGATACTCATATAAGGATAGTCTCACACTTAGCAATTACAATCATTGCTCTACTTATAGATAGCTACCTATGCACTAACAACATGGGTATACTACCCTCTAATATTTCCTAGTATACATCCAACGCATCAACTCATGTAGTCACACCATACCATAATTAAATCCAGTTTCACTGTATCTAATATATATATTCACCACCACTATAGTTTCACAATATATAGTCATTTAAATGCATGCAATTAGTTCACCATGTATTCACATCACATACGGTCCTATAACTGTATTTACGACACGCCACATATACTATAGTCACCAATAACTATAACTAAGCACATACTTACCCATGCATGGTGCACACCCATACACGCTAACATTTCATTCATACCAATCACACCACTATATACTTAGCACAACTACTCATCTAGTCTAGCTAGTACACATATGTTCACACGGGCAAGTCCTTAGTAATTAACTATACCACAAGACCAACACCTATAACTATATACTGGTGTAGCGACCCACAATCATGTGCGTAACACAACCAGGCACAACGCTCCTATCACCATACATACATCAAACATCGCTATATTCAAACTTCAGACATACACATCAATATACTTAGAGTATACCCACTCAAGCTTGAGTGAGACTCAATACACATATCAGAATATTCTACATACGTAACACTGCATTTATACCTATACCCATACCACTCCAATATATATATACTAGTCATAACCCGTGCCCACGGGCACGGTTCATTTAAGATTCCCCTGCGAAATCTTTGTTCCCCAAAAAATTATTTCCACAGCCAAAATTGTGCGGAACAACAAATTAGCGTAAAAATATTTAGCGGCACGGATGTCTTCGGCGCCGAACAACAAATTCGACACGGTCGCCTTCGACACGGAACAACAAATACGGCGATGGCGCCTTCGGTGCGGAACAACAGATTCGACGTAAAATAACAAATTCAGCACGTGTGCTTTCGACGCAGAAGAACAAATTAGCGTAAAAAATCAGCGCCAGCGCCATCGGCGCGGAACAACAAATTCGGCGCGAGCGCCTTCGGTGTGGAAAAAACAAATTTGACGCGGACGCCTTCGTCGCAAAACAACAAATTAGCGTAATAAATTTAGCGGAACAACAAATTCGGTTCGGAACAACGCGCGAGCGCATTCGGTGCGGAACAACAAATTTGGCATGGGAACCTTTGGCACGGGACAACAAATTAGCGTAAAAAAGTTGCGCGGGCGCCGTTTGTTGGCACGGAACAACGCGTGAGCGCATTTGGCACGGATCATTGGCTCGGGCACCTTTGGCGCGGAACATCGGCTCGGGCACCTTTGGTGCGGAACAACAAATTAACATAAAAAAATTTAGCAGGCGCTTTCGCGGGGGCCATTTGTTGTCGTGGAACAACGCGTGAGCGCATTTGGTGCGTAACAACAAATTCGGCGCGGGTGCCTTTGGCGCGGAACAACAATTTAGTGTAAAATATTTAGCGGGCGCCTTTGGTGCGGAACAACAAATTAGCGTAAAAAAATTTACCGGTGCGAGCGCATTCGGCGTGGAACAACAAATTAGCGTAAAAAATTTGCGCGGATGCCATTTGTTGGTGCGGAACAATGTGCCAGCGCATTCGGCACAGAACATCAACTCGGGTGCCTTTGGTGCAAAACATCGGCTCAAGCGCATTTGGCACAAAACAACAAATTGGCGGACAAAAATTTAGCGGGCGCATTCGATGCGAAACAATACGCGAGCGCATTCGATGCGAAACAACAAATTCGGCACGCCTTTGACGCGGAACAACAAATTAGTGTAAAAGATTTTAATGGACACCTTCGGCATATCAGATGTTACTGTATATAACAGATATCTCGTAAAGACGACCAACATTTACTGTAAATTTGCTTTTTGTTTTCAAATCCTTGAAAAAATCGCGCAAAGCTATGAATTTTTAAGCTGATGTGTACTTAATATAGGGTTGACCAAGTCCAAGTCAAGCTCAATGAAGGGCAAGTGAAGGATTCAACATGATTACATAGGAAGTAGGCACGGGTGCATAATGATGGTCCAATCCTAGCTCCACTTTGGGCGACCTGTTTATGTGCAAGACAATGCAATAATTTATTTATTTATCAAGTTAGTTTTAACTAAACATTTTAATCATTAATACTAACATCGAGATCATCCAAACTGCTCTTAAAATATTAGTTACGTTTTAGGTAAATCTTAACGTTTATTAGTTAGTCAATCCAGATGTTCTTAGTTTTAGTATCAAATATCGAGTATTTGTATATTATCAAAAGAGGGCGTGTGAGCACAATTTACCCTTTAAATTATACCCAAAAAAACAATATTTTTAAAATTAATTGTATTCCCCGCTATAAAATGGTTGCTGCTTCTGCATGCTTTTGTCAATGCTTCTGGGCATAAGCTTAAACGGAATACGTGGCAACAAAACTAAATAGATTAGAATCCTAAATAGCAATCTACTAAATCAAAAGCCCAAATACCAAATTTTGACCCACACCCACCAAACTCTGGGATGGAGATCCCTGCCCATTTTGATTAGACTCTTTCCAACTATCTGAGTTGGATCATGCCGAACTGATTCAACACTCCCTACCTCTCTCTCTCCTCTCCCCCTATTCCCATTTCATCGTCATTAGCTCATTCCATTCATTCTTCTCTCCCTCCCCCTTTCCCAACAGAGAGGGGAGAAGAGAAGGGGAGATGAGAGCCAGGAGTGAGTCTCTTTCTCATTAAACAAATATACATTATCAAATCCAAAGGAAAAACAAAAATACTAATAAAGGCATGAGGTCTCAAGAACAGGATTAAAAGAAGAAAGAAAAAGAAAAAGAGAAGAAGAGTGGAAAAAGGGGCCCCACTCCCATCCACTGCATCTTAATAAATGCTTTACTGATCGATTGCCTCCACACACGCAGTCTCGACTGGTCAAAGACGCACCTTGATATTGAATAAGAGAAAGATCATATTAGGACCAGCCATCCAAGTTGAAGACCGTGATTTTTTCTTCGTTCTGTTTTTCATTAAAAAAAACTCTTTCTCCGAACACATCGCCTGCCAAATTTGACTTTCGAATGCAAGTTAGCTTCCAGGAAGTTCGGTGACGTAGCGTCATGTGAATTTATACATATATATGCCAGACTTTTGGTGCTCGGGAAAAAAACAAAAATAGGTAGAGCAATCTATTTTTCAGGTTAGAAATCAGTAGGTCCTGAGCTGCCCCTTGACCCTTATCTACGAAGGAACAAATCTGTGAAACTATCATAGCTCTACAAAGAGACACACATACATGAAAATTTACTTGGAATGGTAGGAACAGCATGAACGGAGGCTGGTGCATCGCCAACGTCGACATGAGCAGCCAGTTTTATTGTGCAATAAAAGTTAATAGATCTACGCCCCGAGCTTAACAGTGCCAATCGTTGATGAGCAATCTGTATTCATGCCTTCCTCCTCAAGTTATCTCGATAAACGTTGCCTTGCAAAGAACCAACCTTTGAGGGGTAGAAGAAGTAGGTGGTTCGACAGTCACGGCAGAGGTTGATTGTCGTTGAAGCGGTTGGAGCAGCGAGGCCAGGTCCATCTAGTGCGAATTTTGATGTAATCGCCTCCTCAGGGGGAGAAGATGGTGGGACCACCACCGATGGTGGTGGCTGCGAAGCTGTGTTGCTGATGTTAGTGTGGAATTTTTGGATAAGCTAATTCTAGTCATGATGGAAAGAAGAGAACATGGTAGAGAGAGAGAGAGAATGAAGAGAGAAGAGTATTTTACCCAAGGGCACGACCTTTGAGCAGGCAAAAGGCTAAAAAGGACGGGGTATTAAATGGTTGCTTTGCTTGTGATCTGATCCTTGTTAAATGGACGGGGGGTTACATGCCACGGCATCGATCCTTGTGACTCCATGCCTACACGTCAGCGATCCTGGACGGGTTTGTGTTTCTTGACTCTATGTCAAGGGGATGATCACATTGGCTTTGTTGGAAAACATGGGGTTTCGTGTAGGATGCGTGACACTTGGGTTTCCTGTCAAAAAATATTTGATTGCTCTTTGAAATTTAGATGCCGAGAGAGTTGGATAAAGCTAGGGGTTGGTTCCCAAAAGTTAAATTTTTTTTCTCTCACCACTTGATTTTTATAAACACTCATTCTAACCGTTTATTTCCCAAGATTAAATCCCAACCGTCTTTCTATCAACCCCTTTGTCCTAGTCAGCTTGGCCTAGTCAGCCCTAGAATTCAAAAAACACTGTCAAATGTATAATATATATATATATATATATATATATATATATATATATATATATATATATATATATATGTCTACCAATACAACCATATGCAGACCATAAGTCAATCACACTTAATATTTAGTCAGGTAATACTTACATAGTTCAATCACTCTATATACCATAATAATAATAATAATACAGACATCAGCACACGTATAATTATAATACACTCCCTAATACATGCATACGCATTCATCGTATAGTCACACACATGTAACATATATATTCACACCATAGCCTACTACCTATAATTAGTATACTAACACATCTACACTCACATAATTATGATGTGCAATAGTCGTGTATACCTCACGGTATGCACGCACACAACATCTCGTAAAAGCAAGCAATACCAATCAAAATTATAATCCTACTACCATATGTATATCACCTATATACTCATGCATCAAAACATAACTGCTTACTCCTAAGCACAATTCATAACTACGTACGAGTAAGCACTCATACGTACAAACATATAGGTCATATAATAGGCCTACTTACTCAACTATACTTACACCCATTATTATCACACCTAGCATACACATAGATTTACCAATCATTTTATTTCAACCTTTACAAGTATCTCTAACTACGTACACTCCATTAGATATTCCAACACTAACTCTTATATACACAGGCATCCCTAGTATGGTATAGCTAACCACATACAAATCTATAAATAATAACATACAAACAACTTCATAATATCACGAGTAACTCCGCGTATATATATATATATACGTACACAATAGGCAAGCATCAATATACTATGGGGGGGGTACCCTCATTCAACCCACGGACACAACCTAGGTACGTGCACTACGACTACCTCACAAGGTCCAAGGTCTACTAACAACTTAGAGTTGACACAGACATTGGCGGGCACTAAAGCCTAAGCAATAAAGGGAGGTCGAGGACGAGAGCGTGACGAGGGTAGGATCGATAAGCACGAATCCAGATAGGATGTATACAAGGAGACAGCTTGGTTAGGGAAAACTGTGATTCACTGGTGAATGTTTAGGTAGGGGAAAGGGAGATGTAGTGATACTTATATAGGATAGAGGAAGGAAACGGCGTAAATAACATAAACTAAAACACGTGAAATTGAAAGCTGTTGTACTTCAAAAGTTGGAATCCTCGTCTTGTATAAAAACATTTGGAGGTCGATAAAACGAGTTGTTCAAAATAAGTTTGAGTCGAATATTCATAATAAGAGAAAATGTTTTAATGGCTTATCGCAAATCATTAAGAAAAGGAAGTAAATCATTCACACGAACCTTAAGAATGTAGTTTTTAGAAAATATTATACGGCAGTAATTTAATATAATTTGGCAAAATTTTTGGAAATTCAAAGAATGAAATTAAAGTAACTGAAGAATTTAAGCTTGTGTTAAACGCTTTCAAAGTCTTTAAGTCATGGAAAGAAAATTTAAAATGATCAATATTGGAACTACTTTTAGAGGAACCAGGATGTGCAAAAATTAAAACTGGTTTACACAAAACCCTTAGCATACGAGCACAACGAACCTGGTACGGATAAAAATAATTGAAACTCATTTTAGTCTAGCAATTTTTCTAAAAGCATGTATGGTGAGCGGAAAGATATTAATAATAATTTGGTAGTAGAATTATCAAAATTGGTAGCAAAGCTTTAAAATCAAATCATGGAGGGTCTAAATCAGGAAGTGGTTATGAAAATAGTAATTTTGCAAAAATCTGAAGTAGCGAAAACGACGAGCAAAAACCAACTTGCTGAAAGCTGAAATTCCATGTGTCTTGAAAGTATATTAAAGTAAACACGACGTATCATTCGTATAACACAAATAAGAAGGAAAATTATAAATCGAATTGGGCAAAGAAAAAGTACGGTTCAGAATAGAATTAATATATGAAGGGATAACACATTTACATAAGTACGAAAAATATAGGCTGGAAAAATATTATAAACTAGTGTTCAAAAATTCCGACAAAAGTTTTAAAATTTTAAATCAACGAAGGAGGATGAAGTATAAGTATATATACATTAAAATTTGGAACAAGGTTAAACTTCGGAAAGGAGGAAGTCGAAAAATACTTTCAGAAGATTCAAGATTTGTAATGGAGAGGTTCAAAAATTGACGACGATCGTCAAGAGGCGATCTCGTGAATCGAGGCAAGGAAAATGGTCAGATGATCAAAGCATACGTACGCCTAGGATATGAATCAGGAGAATCTACGGGGAAACTCCTACGGTCGATCAACTAAATACCAAGAACTAAGCGCTAAGACTTTCTAAGGAGCTAGACGGTAATGAAATGCGTTCAGCTTGGTCCGAAATCGATGAACCCAAACGAACGACTGAAGGAAATTCTTGAAGTCTAATATGGTAAGAGGTAGACAAAGACCACTAAGGTAACTCCTACGACGATTAAATCAATTGCTGACAGGGAGTCTAACTAACAATCAGAGGCCTCTAACTAGTAAGCACAGACGTCTAACTAAGTCTTCTTATCACCTAGTGTCCTAAGAAAACGACTAGACTCAGGGCTTATGACTCGGATGTTGCAATTTATTTAGTGAACATTCCGTTATTATCGTTGTTTCGTTAATTCGCAATTGCAAGACCGGACCTGCATGGGCCACCAACAAAACCTGTCACGCCCCGCTTCCCAAAAATATGGAGGCGAAGCGTGAGAAGGTCCGCTCAGACTTGAAGCTACAAAGCTGCAAGTCCGATAAGCGTCAATCAAATTTAAAACTGCAGGTCCTTGCAACGCGAACGAAACAAAGATAATAATAATGAAATGAGACAAAAGAGATATCTCAGAATATCCATAAAATAAGTTTCAACATCACAGAAAAAGCCACCAGGCTAAAAGGAAAAGAGTCTAAAGGCCCAAACATGGCCAACAAAAGTACAACGTACAAAACAAAGGTGCCACGCACCGACAACTAACAACAAAGCCTAAAACAAAAGGAACTCAGCAAAGTCACCAAGAAAGGTCTCCGGTGTCCACAAAACTCCTCTTGGGCAATCATGGACTCAGACTCAGCGTCAGCAAAACATCACGTACACAGCAACGGTCTCCGGCTCAGGGTCTAACATGTGACACCCAAAAGAGCAAGGGGCACATGTCAGCAAGTCTACAAGAGACTTGTGCAAGGAAACTGGAAGTAGGCACAAGTAAAGCAACCTAGCAGTTCTAGCATGAATGCAATGACATGGCAGTTAAAGTATAAGTGCAACAAGTAAAGTAAAGTAAAGTAAGGTACGAGCATGGCATTTAAACATGGCATGGATGACAAGTTTTACAAGTAACACTCACTAGTACAAGACAAGTAAAGTAAACACCTCGTGCACAGAGATTCCGCCTTCTGGCTAGAGTGGCTGATCGGGCCACTCCTAAGCTCAGGTGACCGTTTATCCCTACCCCTCCACGTGTATCGAGCCAGGGCCTTACCCCCGAACATGGAATGCTCGCTTCTGGATCACGAACCAGGAAGTGTTTTTAACAAGTATGGCATAGGGGTGCACCTAGCCGGACAAGAAAACAGGGCATTGGCTTTTGACCAACACATGAGGCCCGTTCCCAGGAAGTAGTATTCAAGGAGTACAAGTACAAATATTGTAGCGTGTGCTACGAATGCGACATTCAATGCATGGATGACATGACATGGCAAGTAGTAAGGCGTACAGGTAAGGAAGGTAAACGTGACAGTTTAGTATGGATGAACAACAAGTTTAAAGGGTTGGATCTAGCTTCGTTGTCAAGCTAGATTAATTAGGTGACGGATCTAGTTTCGTTGTCAAACTAGATCAAGTAGGCGTCTAGCCAGCTATCATTTCACCGACTAGTCTCTTTTACGCTAAAAATAAGGAAGTGTCCTAAAAACATGGCCCTAAGCAAGATTTGGCAAGTTTCACTTGCCTGCATGTACAACGTCTGAGAAACACCGTCCAAGAGAGTCCAGAATCACAATTATCCTACGTGCACAAGTCCACCGGCCTAAAGTCCATATTATTAATCTTGATTAGTGAATTTAAAACATTTAAAACATTTTTAAAACATCAATTTTAGTCTTTATTAACAGGCAATGGGTTGGGGGTCCTAGGGGTGCAAAGCGTTACCTCAACACGACGTGAAAGCTACACCGGCGTCGGGTAGCGACGCCGGGGGTTGGAATAAGAGAACGTGCTCCAAGTCCTGATTCCAATATAGATTCCTCACTGGAAAGTTCAGAGCATCAACCGGAGCAACGATTCCAGATTCCAAAGCTAGCACGTACGACGACGGGCTACGACGTGTCGCAACTTCGTACGCGGCAAATCGTCGGAGAGAAAACACCTAGGTGGGGCCCACAGTAGTCCTAGGGACCTATGGGGGACCCACAATACCTCTGGAGAACTTGGGGGGCTCACGATGGCAAGCGGTGCGAGAGTTGTGATGTTGCGATGAACGTCGCTCGGTCGGACACTAGCCTGACCGAGAGAATCTCTCGGTCAGACACAGTGCACGGAGCTGTGCAGCGCTGCGGAGCGGGCTCTCGGTCGGTGCGGAGCGGGCCTTCGGTCGGGCGCTTGGGGCAGGTCGGTCGCAGCGCTGTGCGGGCGTTGCAACGTTGCAACATTGCGGCGATGCAGGCGTGAGCGGGGGAGCGCTTCGGTCGTACATGGGCGAAGCGGGGGTCGGTGTGGGCTCTGCGAAGTGGGGCTGTGCGGTGCGGAGCGGGGCGAAATCTCTCGGTCAGACCGAGAGATCCTCTCGGTCGGACACGGAGATTGCGAGCGACGGATGCAGCGGGTACGGAGCGGAGCTTGGTGCGGGCGGTGGCCTCGGTCAGACCGAGGAAACGGGGCGGAATTCTTCGGTCGTGCACAGGCGACGGCTGCAACGTTGCGACGAATCGTCGCAAGTGGGTTTTTTTGGGTTTTGGAAGCGGCTAGGGTTATTTTCTTGCGAAAATAGGTCTTCCTAGGGATTGTTTATATAGTGTAGCTGGGTTGACTTGGTCTAGGGCTAATCCTAATGGGATTAGGAGTTTAAAATAATTTAAAATTCAAATCTCACCAACTCCAACTCACCCAATGCTTAGGTGGGGCCCAAATGAGCTGGAAATTGGCTCAAAAATTATTTAAAACGTTTTAAACTCAAATAAATTTTATTTGGCCGAAATTAATATTAAAATTAATTATTAAAAATATTATAAACCTTGTTAAAAATATAAAAGTGGTCAAACAAACTCCAAAAATTATAAAATAAATATAGGGGTGATCGTGATGATGAAAGTGAGTTAACTAAGAAGACGGATCTCAATTTCGACATCGGACGACGAAACTAAAAATAGAAACGTCTCCCGTCAAAAGTGAGAATCGCAACGTCTCATCGAATAAGATTAAATTGTGGGAAAACGACTCGAGAAACGTCGCTCCAAATTAGTGCCACTATTTAATATTCTCAGAGATGTTCACAACGGCATATCACACTAAAGTGTTCACAAACAAACAAAGTCTAAAATAAACACGTGCACGGCCAAAAGCACGTGCACGAACAACGTACAACGAAAAGTGGTCGTTACAGGCCACACTTCCTTTTTGTTCGATAAGAGTCGCTAAATCCCATTCGCAGACCTTGTCCACCAGTTGTAGGTTGAGCTCGAGGCCTTCTAAGTTTCTTTCTTCATCATAGTATTGGAGACGAAGCGGTCGCTCATTGACCTCTACTGGGACGACGGCTTTGCATCCGTAAGCCAACATGAGTTGTGTTTCCTCCATCGAGGTTTTGTGGGTAGTTCTGTACGACCATTGTATGCCGGGGATTTCGTCCGGCCAAGTCCCTTTGAGCCTAGTTATTCCCTTTCGTATAGGCCCGAGGATGATTTTGTTGGCTGCTTCTACTAAACCGTTCGACTGAGGATGGGAGACAGAGGCGAAGTGCAACTTGATCTTTAGCTCTGAGCAGAAGTCTCTGAAGCCGACGCTGTCGAACTGTGTCTCATTGTCCGTTACTATGGATTGTGGGATGCAAAACGACAAACGATGTACTTCCAGACGAAGCCTCGAGCTTTTGGGACAGAGGTTCCGCCTCGATTCACTTTGTGAAGTAGTCGATCGCCACTATTAGGTATTTCTGTTGCCTACTCGCTGGCTTGAATGGGCCAAGGAGGTCTAGTCCCCACTTGGTGAAAGGAATTGAACTGACGATGTTGATCAAATCAGTTGGTGGGGCCGAGCTGATCTATGAAAACTTTTGACAGGTCAAGCACCGTCGAACGTATTCGACGGCATCTTTGAATATCGTTTGCCAAAAATACCCTTGTCTCACGGCCTTCAAAGTTATGGATTTTTCCCCGCAGTGGTTTCCGCAAACGCCCTCGTAGATCTCTTAGATCACGTAGTGCGCTTCCTGCGGGCTAAACATTTAAGATAAGAGAAGATGTCATACCTATCCATCGTCTTTTGTACAATGAACCATCCAGCATGACGAATTGATAGGCCTTTTGTTCTAGCTTTCGTGCTTTCACTGGGTTGGTCGGCTTCTCTTCTGTGTTTAGGTAACGGATTATGGGATCCATCCAATTGATCTCTTGGTCGAGGCTTAGCAGCTCTTGCGCCAGCTCGTTGGGATGGAGTAAACGTTGTACATACACGGTCTGACCGAGTCCCGCAGGGAAGGAGGATGCAAGCTTCGACAAGGCTTCAGCTCGATGATTCTTCGACCATGGCACATGATGAATTTCCACGCGTGTGAACTTGGCGAGCTCTGCTTTAGCGACTTACATGTAACTCTGTATCGAGTCTTCGCGGGCCTCGAAGGTCTCGTTCAATTGGCGGACGACGAGGCTGCAGTCGTTAAGTAGTTGGACCACTCTCGCCCCTAGGGCTCGAGCCAATCGGAGTCTGTTGATGGCCACCTCATATTCAGCACCATTGTTTGTGGTTTGGAAATCGAAGCGAAGGGCGTATTCGAATATATTGCCCGCTGATATTTGGACAATTATTCTGGTCCCACTTCCAGCTTGAGTGGCCGAACCGCCGACTTGTAAAATCCAGGTTTCCTCATCTTCAATTGCATCATTCGCTCCATTTGGTGGGTTGATACTTGTTAAGGACACATTCAATACGGAACAACAAATTCGGCGAGGACGCCTTCGGCACGGAAAAACAAATTCGGCGTTGAACAACAAATTCGGTGTGGGCGCCTTCGACGCGGAACAACAAATTCGGCGTTGAACAACAAATTCGGTGTGGGCGCCTTCGACGCAAAACAACAAATTAGCGTAAAAAATTTAGCGGGCTCCTTCGACGCGGGAAATTATTCTCATCTTATTGCCTCGTGCGTCGAAGAGACGGTAGACCCCGGGTTGATACAAAGATCATTCGATCTGTAGAATTAAGTGCAATTTAAAGTTTTTTTCCCAAAAGCATTAATTGCGTGCACTCTACTATTTCCAAGAAACTTCATTCTCCAAAAATTTTCAGTTCCACAGAAACTTTCATTTTTCCAAAAATATTTTTTCCTCCAAAACTTTACACAAAATCGCATCTCAACCATTCATTACTTAATATTAAATCTTAGTCGTTCTTCTATCAACCATTTTGTCCTAATCAGTCCTAGTATTCAAAAAGAGCCATCAAATGTAGTATAGATTAGAGCGGGATGACATCTTTCAAAAGCTAAAATTTTCACCCTAATTGAAGATTAGTAGTTTACCGACATTATACGCATCCGACAAAGGGTCTTCAAAGTGTGCGTACTGCGTATCAGGATTAATTTAGAGAACGACTCCCTGCACCGATGACTTCGGTGCAGGGAGGTGACGTTTTCCCCAAAAGAGAAAGCAAAAGAGTAAAAGAGGGGTTGATTTGATTTTTATTTGATTGTTTATTGCTAATTTTGGGAGGTTGTCACCTCCTCACACCGAATTTTCGGTGTTTATAGCAATAGCCTTAATTTACTACGCATACGCGTTTCCTACCAACAATACACCAACCAATTGGAAAAGGCAAACCACTCACCATTAATTAATAAATAAATAAAAACAAACAAAAGCTTTAAAGAGGGGGTGAAATTTTTATAAGCCAACTGTCAGGCAGCTGAAAAGAAAGAGAGACTGCAACAACTTTTTATATTCATCGTCCTCCGCCACCTTAATCCATTTTTTTTCTTTTTCATCTAAATAAAAAAGAAAAAATTAAAAAAAATTAAAAGCACATCCACAGGAGCCACCAACAACCGCGGTATCTCCGGCGACGGACAGGTAGGCTCCCACGTAGGGCATCCGACCACAATCACAGCCGGCAGATTCCAGACAGCACCATGAAATGAACGAGACCACCAGCCGTGAACCGACGTCCTCAGATCTTCTCGAGCTTGTCGGCCTTGATCACGGGGTTGGCACGTGCGATCGCCTCCCTGCCCGCCGCCTTGAAGTCGAACCCACACGCGTGCTGCTCCGGGTACCGGTGGGCCCCGCAGTAGGTGGACCCGCACCTGCACTTGAACCCCGTCAGCCCCACCTTCTTCCTGCACGCCGAGCACCGGTTCGCAGGCGTCTGGACCGCCGCCGCGGCCGGCGTCGCCTCCTTCCTCTCATCCGCGGCATGCGACGTCAGCGTCAGCGAGGCTCTGACGTCCGCAGCCGTCTCAGTTACCGCCACGGAGGAGGAAGATGACACGGACGACGACGACGATGACGCTTGAAGAGATTTCTCGACAGCGAACTTAGCCGACGAGGCCTGGTCTTCCTTCAGGCTGAAATCGCGGTAACATTTGGAGCAGAGATTTAGGGTCGCCGGGCTCCCAAAGAAGCCGCAGTTGTTGGCGCAGAGGCGGTGACCTTCTTGGCATCGTTGCTCTTCAGCCATCTCCACGACGAGATCGATCGATCAAACAAGCTGAGATCACATCAAAACAAAACCAAATTCAGCATAAATACGATCAACTTCTCATCAGAAACACTCGGATCTAAAGAAAAGAATACAGAATCGAGATCGCAGAGGAAAAGGATATCCAAACATAGATCTACACGCTACCGTTTAGATCAAGAAATCTTTTCGTAAGCTCCAAGAGATCGATTAAAAAAATTTATAAAGACAGAACGATAAATTAAAAAGAAATTTTACCTGAAAATTTAGATCTGGAAAATTCACAGCCCAGGCTGGAATCAAATAAATAGAGAAGAAGAGAGAGAGAGAGAGAGAAAACGAAAAGATTTTTTTTCTATTTTATTTATTGTTTTCGGCTTAATTTTAATTTTGTGAGATAGAAAGGCTAAACCACGGGAGCGGTGGAAAAACCACCAGCTGTGTTTGTAGCTCGATGAATGTGCCATCTCCTGTCACCTTCGTCCTTTTATAGGAATCCTACTAAATTAAACAGACCGTTTATGACTGTTATTTACAATGGTGTCATTGTCAGACTCGTCCGCGTAACGCTTTGAGGCGCAAGGCGGCGACGGCGGCCATCTCAAAGACTCAGCGTCAACGGCGAGTCTCACACGATGAATGGTGGTGGCTGGCATTTTGGTAATAAGTGTTAAGGGGTGGAGGTTATAGAGGGAATGATCGCTGACCGAAGCAATCCTCGTGGCGGGGTGCCAGTGGTCCGCCTCGTGGCGGGTGAGTACAGGTATATCGTTCGCACTTGAGGCTTCTTACACGTTTGTTGGTTTTATGACACGTGTACTTGAAGTACGTGGGAGCTGAGCTGTTTTGATACGTGGCTGGAGGCTATTTTCATGTCGGCTAGCTATTGGACACTTGGGACGTCGAATATTATTATTTTTTCCTGAGTGTTCACAGACGTCTATAACTTTTTCTTCTGTTTTTTTATCACCATTATGATATGCCCTCATCTAATAACTGTTGCATTATTTTTTAAATTTTATTTATTTATTCACGAAAGTACACACTTATGATTTTGGGTGGACGTTTCGGATCCGATTTTAAAAAATAAAATACAATAATAACAATAATAACACCACTAAAGGACTGGAACTTTTACCTCTACGTGTTCAATTCAGGCCCCTTCTAAAAATTCATGGCACCGAACTTGACCGAGTGCACGGTGACTATGTTCTTTCCTTGTCCTCATCTGATATTAATCCTGTTGCTGAATTGGGACGGTCCATGAAGTGGTTATCCGAAGATTCTGAAGAAAGAAGCCCACACAAGCCAGGGCCCAGGAGGTGTTGTAAACAAGGCCCAAGAAGTTCACATAAAAAGTGAAACGTTTACCTAGTCGAAGCTAGACCACGTTTTGTACATTGAGCTTCCAAGCCTTACATGGATAATTAATAATGGACTTATTAATGGCGGGATAAGTGGACAACAGTTATGCCTGTTTTTCAGAGACAATCATGCCACCATTACAGCAGAGCCACTAACAACACAGAAGGAAAACCCTCACCTATAAATGGTCTTAATAACAATGGGACCGGGGGAAACTCCAGAGATATTAAGCACTAGGTACTCTGACCACTCTCTTTCATTATCTTACACTTCACATTTCTTCCTCTATAAATCAGCGTGATAGAACCAAGACGATTTCCGGATAGGTCAGCCTTGGCAGCCCCGAGTTACTTTGGATTCTTTTACTGACTTAAGCACAGGAGGAATTTGAGCCGAAACCCAGATCCGACCCCCCTGACGACTTGTCTGTGCTGCAAATAACTCGGCAGTCAGCTCAGTAGATAGCTCAAAGTTCGGTCGGGCTTCATCCGATAGCTCAGACTCAGCTCTCTGGGACTCGGATCTAGTCATCCTTGGGCCCTACCCATTAGCCGACGGAGCACCACATCATCGAGACGTCCTCGTCAATTCCACCTCACTATTTGACAAAATCAATCGTCAACAGTTGGCTGTGAACACTAGAGTCAATATCCCAGTTACCAATAATGTCGACTCAACCCACCAACCAGGGGTCCACGGGACCATTCAATAAACTGTACCCTGATGCCCCGATCATCGAGGAAGATTCTGGATCTTCTTCTTCTCCTCAAGGGAGGTCAGAGCCGCATCTATTCACGCTGCAGCAATTCCAAGCGTTCTTGCAAGCAGTCAATGCTAACATTCAGTCATTGACCACCGTCATTGAGCGACTGGCACGCCAACCGTCTCAAGTAGTCGCCAGGCAACAGCTCCACACCGTAGCATTGGGCACCGGGGCAACAGTCCTCACTAAAGAACCAAAGAGATGACAAACCAAACTTGGAGTGACATGTCATCTCTCTGACATATGCCACTACATCGCCTTGGCACAAACCTGATGTCACTGACCTCAATGGGGGTTGTGGTGGCGAAGGCAAAAACCGCTCTAACGGACATAAGGATCAGAGGCCCTCTGCCAATGGGAGGACCTCCCGACGTCCTACTCAAAGTGATGTGGAGCTGGGAAAGGCTCGTCACACACATGATCATAGTCGTGATCCTCCCCAGCAACCTAATGCTAGGCACACGCATAAGAGCCGAGGAGGCGGCCCTATAATGACCTTAACGCGAATATACGCGTATTAGTACGTATTTTTAGGATGTATGTATACGTATAAAATTCTTGAGTATTTTTATAAACTATTTTAATAAATTTTAAACATCAAATGGTTTTAAAAATATGAAGTAGATGAGAGAATACTTGTATATTGAAGGGTATTATGTATTACAACATGTATTCTTATTTAATGAAAAACAAAATCTCAAAAATCCCTAAATTGGACACCTCCACTTATAAGTGTCACGAGCCCCTTAATCCCCACTGTAACGACTGGTTTTTCATGTATTTGGATTATCTATATTATATATATGTTTTGGTGGATTTTCTCCTTGTGTGTGATTTTCCGTCTCCGTAGCTTCGTTTCGTTCGTTTCGTTGTGATTCTTTAGCTTCTTCCTTAGATCGTTGAGTTTGGAGTGAGTCATTCGTGACGAGCTTCATATCGCTCATATCTTAGAGATAGGTTGATCTTAGAAGCCGTAGGAATTTTCCTGGAGCTTCGCGCTTCGATTCGAGACTTTTCGTGCACTTTAGTTGGTTCAAGAAGGGGGACCAACCGACTAGATTCCAATCTAGTTGGTCAGGTACTCTTCTGGAACCGACTAGTTCATTAAGTCAATTATTCAGGAGTTACTGTTTACTCTTAGTCGGTCTAAGAACAACCACCGACCGACTAGATGTGAAACTAGTCGGTCAGAACTTGCTCTCAGACCGACTAGTTCCTTTGATTAATTTCACCTAAGTTACTGTTTATCGTTAGTCGGTCTAAAAACATTTTTCGACTGACTAGGTTGCAAACTAGTCGGTCAGCCATTGTTCTTTAACCGACTAGTTCATTGACCATTTTGACGACCGAGTTACTGTTTGCTCTTAGTCAGTCACAGTTGGTCGACCGACCGACTAGTTCTTAAACTAGTCGGTCAGCAGCTCTTCTTTGACCGACTAAATGACCCAGTAACCCTAGGTTTCATTTCCGCCGCCGTTTCATTTCCTATTTAAACCCTTCGATTCTTTTACTCTTTCTTCATTCTTCTGAGCCCATTTCTTCCCCAAATCATCCTCTAACATTCCCCAAGCCCTTCCTTCTTCCTCGGAGTTTCCTTCTCGCCATTCTTGCGCCGGCCACCTCCCTTAGGCCGCTGGCCAACCCCAAAACCACCAAATCCCAATTTCTTCAGATTTTCTCGCCATTTCTAGATCTGAGCCATAGTTCTTCGGATCGTTCTTCCGTTGCCGTGCTTGCTCGGCATCATTCTTCCGCTAAGATACGGTAGTAAATCGATCCTTTAATATTCTCTTAACACACATGGTGATTTTTGTTAAACCCTAATAAAAATGGATATTAGACGTCGTAGATTCGATTATAATTCTGGATTGGTTATTGTTCTGATATTGTTTTGCCATGGCAGCGATCTCATCTCCGTAGTTTAACTTTTTGTGACGTGCCTCGTTGATCGTCATCCTTGGTGCCAGGCAAGTGAAACTTACCACTTAGGGTTTTAGGCCATGCCTTAGGCCATTTGCTTGTTGTAGGCGTAAAAGAGACTAGGTGACGAAATGATACTCGCCTAGGCGCATATTTCAGGATCTAGCTTGACAACGAAGCTAGATCCGACTACTTTTAATTATTTGCACTTGCTGTCATCCATGCATCTTACCTGCCATGTTTAAATTCAATTAACGGTACGCGAATTATCTGTACATGCCATGCTATCCATGTTGAATGTTGCATTCGTAGCACATGCTACATTACTTGTACTACTTGATCCGGCTAGGCACATGCTTTTAGCGGGCACAACCCTATGCCAAATACACTTCCTGGCTCGTGATCCAGAAGCGAGCATTACGTGTTTGGGGGTAAGGCCCTGGATAGATACACGTGGAGGGGTAGGGATAAACGGTCACTTGAGCTTAGGAGTTGGCCCGATCAGCCACTCTAGCCAACAGGCGGAATCTCTGTGCACGACGTGTTTACTTGACGTGATTTACTTGACTTGTACTTGTCCGTGTTTATACTTGTAAAACTTGTCATCCATGCCATACTTGCTACTTGTTACTTGCACTTTACCTTGCTTGTTACTTCCATCCTATACTTTCCATGCCATGCATCATACTATAACTGCTAGGTTGTTAGTTTACCTTCCTTTCAGTTTCCTTGCCCAAGTCTTTTAGACTTGCTGACATATGCCCTTTACTCTTTTGGGTGACACATGTTAGATCCTGAGCCTGAGGTTGCTGCTGAGGACGTAGTGTTCGCTGACGCTGAGTCAGAGCCCGCGTTCGTCGAGGAGTTTGAGGACACGGGAGATCAGTCGTAGAGACTGTTTGTGTTGTTGTTTAGACTGCTTTAGTTGTCGGTGCGTAGCACCAATACTTTGTTCGTGTTGGCTTTTGTTGGCCATGTTTGGGCCTAGACTCTTTCTTTTAGCCTGGTGGCTTTTCTGTGATGTTGAATATTATTGTGGACAAATTCTGAGATTGGTTGACTTTTATCAATCTCCTTTGCCATATTATTATTATTATTTTTGTTCCGTTTGCATTTACAGGGACCTGCATATATTCAGATTTGACGCTTATCAGGCGTGTAGCTACACAGCTCCACGTCTGTGCGGACCTTCTCACGTCTCGCCTCCATCTTTGGGAAGCGGGGCGTGACACCCACCAACTCAAAATCCATGGGGCTAGTTAGGAGAAAATTAGGGGAATGATTAGGATCTTGGAGAGATTAAAAAAGAGGAGAAAAAAATTGGAGAAAATCAGAAGAAGAAAAAGAAAAATAGAAAGAGTTCTCTCTTTCCCTCTCCCTGCTCACGCACACAAACACCGCCCCTGCTGCCATTTTTCCTCAAGGCAAACAATCCAGGCCAAAGCCATAACTCATCTCTAAACATAGCACCTTTGAAGAAGAAAGAGGGATAGCATCAGAGGGTAATCAAGGATTAAGAAGGGCCCCAGATTATTGAAGGACAAATTCAGGTATGAATCTAACAAAATTAGATAGGATTTCGTTTTAGAATCGATATGCGTTAGTTTAGTTAGCTGTTGATGGAAAATGGGTTCTGCTGCAAGTTCAACCATATATAATTCTCTTTATAGTGAGCTAAAAATTATGAAAATATATATAATATGGAGATCTTAAGAAGTCCTCTACAATTTTCGTATAGAAATCATGATCTAATTATGTTTGTACCGTGCCTACACCCATGATCTATGCCGTAGTGACAAATTCTGTCAGAATCTACACCCTTTCACTAAAACAAGTCGAACTCCCACTGTAGTGACCCAATGATTATGATTTTGATCAATTTGGAAGCCCAACTTCCATATTTACAACTTTTGTGTTTTGCTCTTACTGAGAATCTGATTTTAAATTATTAGAAACAACAGATCTTTAGGGCACAACAATTCTGTTCAAAAACAGAGTCGGTATCTTGTGGAGTTTAACCCATATTAATTAGATCGTTAACTTTAAATTTATGATATTTTGTATATGAGTAGAAGACTACATTCTCTACAACTTTAATTTAGAAAGTTTTTCCAAATTCATAGCCGAAATAGGTGATAACTTTAGGAATTAGTTAATCGTCGTAAAATTTACAGCAAGGGGTACCCAAACTGTCGTTTTGAGATAGCAACTCCTTTGCTGGTCCAGCTGTCTAGAGTTCAACCATCAGGCATCTGGAACAGTGGTCCAGACGTCTGGTTGCTGAACTCCAGAAGTCTGGTTGACCAAGCCAAAATCTTAGTGTTCTCGGTTTTCAGAAAACCATCCTCTGCGGTTCGTCTGTATTCAAACTGACGTAAGTTTTTTTGTAATGAGAATTTCTTATCTATTCAAAGCCCATTAGTTAGGAAATTTTGTTAGCTTTCTAATACATCTTGAATTATCCTAATCGCAATTAAATTGAGAGAGTTATGCCCGTTTTAGTGAGCGTTCGTTAGTCTGGACATATTCTGCCAGACGCTAAAACGTCTGGCCAGTCAGCTCATTAGTGTACCAGACGCCTGGACCTTGTACTCCAGATGTTTGGTCAACCTCCAAACTCTACCTATTGAGTGAATAGTGCACCATACACATGGACCATGAACCCCAGACGTTTGGTAGACCCCTAAAAACTATCTGTTGAGTTAAATAACTGCGTTTCCTGATTTTTGTCATACTTTGTTGAATCGTTTATGGATTAAAATTCTCATGTTAATGATGTGCATCATGAAGAAATGTTTCCATGAAATTTCAGTTTATATGCTTGATTTATATTGTTAAAGCCAAAATTGACGATAACGGTATTTGGGCCGACGAGGACGCTTTCGTTGGATTGATCCTTCGTCGGCTGAGAGAGGGGACCCGTGAATGAGCGTTTCTGGTTCGAGGAAGCTAGGATCGGACTCCACGGATGGATGTTGATCTAGCTTCGTGGTATATCCATAATCCTTACAACATGAGAAGGTCGTTAGGGGGTCGGGGTTGGGGCCCGACCGATTCCCCTCCGACGCTCAAGTTAGTCTACAATGGACGAAAACATATAGAGCAATATCCACAAAAAAGGAAATTAGAAAAGGAGATCTTAGCATATTTTAGTGTGTGACACTTCCCCCTTTCCTCTTTTCGTACCCTGATATTTGTCCCTCTCATTTGCTTTGTAACCTCCACCCTCAAAATGTGGCCACTAATTTCTCCATTAGTGGACTTTGAATTAGTCATCAAAGGGTGTAACTCCCCCCATTATTCTGGCTATTCACTCCACCAATTAAGACCATGAAAGTGGGCCACCATGAGTTTTGACTTATTCAACCCAAGAGTAATGGGTTATGAGGGAGGTTAGGTTGAACCAATAAACCCAAATGCTTTGGGCCACGAGCCATCTTCGTCCAGCCGGTAGAATTTATCTACTTGCTTAATGGTTGGGCCCATGTATTTAACAATGGCCTCAATCACCCGAGTTCAACTGATTGTGAAGGTTGAGGTCAGTGATGTACTTAATCGAGAGAAAGAATAAACTTTGGTCGATCAGTTGGGTAATGAAAAGAATGTAGTTCGGTTGCGAGGGGGTGGCCATTTCGTCTTACGGCTGACGATGAGGATTGTCGTTTGGTTGCGAGGGGGTCCCCCCTTCAGCTTACGGCAGACGATGAGGATTGTCATTCAGTTGCGAGGGGTTGGTACCTAGGCTTATGGTTAATGACGAGTGTCGTTCAGTGGCGAAGAGTTGGCTCCTCGACTTACGGCTAACGACGAGTGTCATTCAATGGCGAGGGGTTGGCCTCTCGGCTTACGGCTGGCGACGAGTGTCGTTCAGTGGCGAGGGGTTGGCATACCGGCTTACAGCTTACGGCTTACAGATGACGATGAGGATTGTCGTTCGGTTGCAAGGGGGTCCCCCCTTCGGCTTACGGCCGCCGATGAGGATTTTTGTTTGGTTGCGAGGGGTTGGTACCTCGGATTACGGCTAACGACGAGTGTCGTTCAGTGGCAAAGAGTTAGCTTCTCAGCTTACAGGTGTTGACGAGTGTCGTTCAGTGGCAAGGGGTTGGTCCCTTGACTTACGGCTGACAACGAGTGTTGTTCAGAGGCAAGGGGTTGGCCCCTCGGCTTACGACTGACGAAGAGTGTCATTCGGTGATGAGGGTTGGCCCTGCGGCTTACGGTTGGCAACAAGTGTCGTTCAGTGGTGAGGGGTTGGCCCCTCGGCTTATGGCTGATGACCAAGGAAAGTCGTTCGGTTGCGAGGGTCATGGCCCCTTCGTCTTACGTCTGACGACTAAGTAGGGTCTTTTAGTTGTGGGGGATTGGCCCCTTGGCTTAGGGTGGACGACTAAGTAGGGTCGTTCAGTTGCGAGGGGGTGGCCCCTCGGCTTACGGTCGACAATTAAGTAGGGTCGTTCAGTTGCGAGGGGGTGGCCCCTCCGCTTACGGCTGACGACCAAGTAGAGTCCGTTCAGTTGCAAGGGTCATGGCCCCTTCATCTTACGGCCGATGACTAAGTAGAGTCATTCAATTACGAGGGGGTGGCCCCTCGGCTTACGGCTGATGACTAAGTAGAGTCGTTCGATTGTGATGGGCATGGCCCCTTCGTCTTACGGCTGATGACTAAGTAGGGTCGTTCAGTTGCAAGGGGGTGGCCCCTCGACTTACGGCTGACGACCAAGTAGAGTCGTTCATTTGCGAGGGACATGACCCCTTCGTCTTACATCCGACGAATAAGAAGGGTCGTTCAGTTGCGAGGGGGTAGTCCATCGGCTTACGGCTGACGACCAAGTAGAGTCGTTCGGTTGCGAGGGGCGGGGCATGGCCCCTTCGTCCTACGGCCGACGACTAAGTTGGCTTCTGGTGTTGCTCGGTAAGCTCGATTGTTGCTTGATTGATCCAAATAGGATTTTGGGTCAAGCGTTGAAGGAATCGTGCCGTTGATGGCTCGAAGAATGAAGTTGGAAGCCGACATGCTCAGATTTTCAATGATGCATTCCCTTAATCATGTTGTAAGCATGCAGGTTTCAAGTTTGCTTTCTAGAATAATTTACCTCAATAAATGAAGTCGAGTTTTGATGTTTATGGGTTCCAGGAATGGGTCTTTGGAGTCTCAGGTTAACGTGACCATCGCCCCTTGGCATTCGTGAGATTGCAATCTTTGATCGCGAATCGACATTTATCGCATTGATCCTACCGAAGGAGGGATCCACCTTGCTCCCGACCTTTGTGTTAAGGTCACCATTTATCGGCTACCCAATGGTAGTTGCTCGAAGCTTGGAACCATGGTATAGCTCCGATTTGAGGAGAGTTCAGATTGGTGCTTTGAGTGTTTAGTCGGAGGATGCCTTGAATTTTGGCAGCCCCGTCAGACTTGCTTTGAGCTTGGAGCTTAGCTTCTGCGTTCACAAACAGAGGTATAGTCATTATTTCTTTTATTTGGATAAAAAAAGAAAATTCATGAGAAGACTGAATGAAATTGGAAGCTCGATTGAAGCTCTGTGTTTCAGATCGAGTCCCAGATCGAGTTTCTACGAAGTGGTCGGGGTCTCTCGAATGGAGTCCCCCAATTGAATTGGTGTCTCGATAGAATCTTTCGATAAAATCGGTCGAACGAGATCTCAAATCGAGTCCATCGACTGAACCCTTCGAACATGCTTATAGATCGAGTCCCTCGATTGCTCGGACGGTGTCACCGCTCGGCACTCGAGGAGGCAGAAGACTCGGCTACCGAGGGACGAGCTCCGATTCAAACAACATAGAAAGAATGAGCGTCTGTCTGCTTCTCAGAGTCGGGCGGAATCCATCGAAGAATTTGAGCAATTTTGTTGTTCGAATTCTAATGGTGGAAGAGCTGAGCTGGAGGCAGTGTTGATTGTGCTTGGATGACGGAAGCTTTGTCGATTGGGAGACACAAGCTTTGGTTGGAGCACAGCTTCATTGAGTTTGATCAGAGCCGAAGAACTGGATCAGCATCGCTCAAGCTCGATGGGAAATAGATCTTGGGGATCCTCAAGCTCGATCAGAGGAAAGCTTGCTTGAATGAAGGCCGGTCACTTGACCTTTGGTGGAGGTACGGCATTTTGTGCCACCCGATTCCCTTTGAGTGGAAAATGAGGAAACTTGTTGAGGAGAAATCATCCGAATAAAAGATCCTTCATGGGGCTTAGGAGACAAGGGATGAATGAGCTCTAGTCATCACCGATCGCCTGAGCGCCGGTCGTCACAAGCTCCGATATGCTAAGAGTTCTGATTTTCAAGTTGTTGGATCTCCTGTCACAATAAATACACGAGGGGGGGTTGATAGTGTATATCAAGACGATATTGCGAAATTAAAAGTAAATAAAAAATTGCAATTAGAGTGCGAAAGTAAATGAACACAATCTAGAAAATTCCAAACGCAAATACAGAGATTTATACTGTTTCGGATCCTTGTGATCCTACGTCCAGTCCTCTTCCCCGTAGAGATTTGAATTTACTATAACACTTGCTCCCCGCAAGCAATCAACATACAAAGATGCCAACACTCCCCGTGTTGCAAACTTGTACAATCTCTTCAACAAGAGATTCACCAAATAAAGTAAAGAAAGAGTATGAAACAATATCACCTATAGCCTTGATAATGTTTGGAATTATAACGCAAGGAAGGTATTGAATCTCCAAGGTTCTGGATACAGACTTGTGATAGAACAAACTTGAAGATTGGACTTTCTATGGAGGAAAAATTTCTGCAAAGATTCCTCTATGAAAATCTGAAAATCACTCACTTTCTAGAGAGAGAGTGTGTGTGTTTGTGTGTGTGAATTTTCGTGATTTTTAGGCAGGGGTCTGGGGGTCTATTTATAGCCCAAAAAAGGTAGTTTTTGAACGTAGGACAAGTGCCTAAATTTTCAAAAAATTCTGAGAAATTTTTGTCAAAATTAGTCGACTAATGGATGACACAAGTCGACTAATAGTGATGCTAATAAGAAATTTGACGGTTGAGTCAACCTTTTATGAAAGGACACTAAGAACTGCCAGAAACTGACAAACGGTTAGATTTTTGTCCGTTTGTAGTAGTTTTAACTATCCTTGGGTGGTTATATAATTTTAATATTAAATTTGAAAAAATAGCTGTTAGAATAACTACATTAATAACTGACTGGTAGACTAACAACTTCTGTTGGTCGACTAAAAATTTGAAATTTAGGATTTTGAAAAATAATGAACCTGATGACATAAAAATATGTTCAGAATTTTTTTTTTGGAATTTTCTGAATATTTTAATAATTAAACTGGTCGACTAATCGGGATGACTGGTCGACTAATTTAGTCATTGAGTTCATTTTTTGATGACGGAGATAGATCATCATCAAGGCGTTTACATTCTAAGTATATGAAAAAGCAAAAATAAAGATTACATCTCTTTTTACAAGATACAAAATCTCATCGATATGCTTCGTATTGTAGTGGATGCTTCTTGCAATATGTAGTCATGAAGATTGTCTTATCTGAAATGTGTAATAATTGAGCTATAAAACCTACATAGATAAAGTTAGTACACATGAAATAATATGTTTGTATCATCAAAACCTTATGAAAGGTTATGAGTTTCCAACACAAGCGTGATCTGACCGGAACAAGCTCAACGTGATCTGATCATCTGAAGCGTCTGGGATGACCCTAGCTGGGTTGAAGCTCCGACAAGACTCTGGTACGAGCTTCTAGGAGCAGGAATCGACCTATAACAAGGCTTTGGCATTGAGCTTCGAGGTTCCACGAAGCTCTAGACTCAGGCAGCGAGCTCCATTTTGGGTTGGAAATCAATGGAACGAGAGTTGTGAAAGCTCGATATGTGAAGGCCCATTCCTTCTTCAAGATTGATGCCCACAAATAGTTGCTCGTTTGTGCTTGAAAGCGGGAAATAGATTTTGATCGAGCCCCGCTGATATATTGTGACTTCGATTGATGATGTGGGGGTCGCCAGAGGAAAGCTTGTGTGAACTGAAGCTCGTTCCAGGTTCGACGGGACATGTGCTAGGTTGGCGAAAGCTTGGCAGCCTCCACTTTGGCAGATCGACGGGCTGCAGCCTCGATCTTGGTCGACGAAGTTGAAGACGCCTGAGGGGAGGTTCACGAGATGCCACTCTGGTTGATTGATGGGTCGACGAGTCGTCGCCTCTATACTTGGGCAAAGTCCAGGCCTTGATCTTCCATCATCTCCATGGGGTTGACGAGTCGGTGCCTCCACGGCAGGGTTGTTGCTTGGGAGCCTTGGTGGGTCAACGATCATTGATGGGTCAGCGAGCTCGGTGAGTCGGAGCCTGGGTCTCTGAACTCGAAATCTGGGTTGACGATGAGCCGAGCAGCACTATCGAAGAGCTTGGAAACTTCTGCTGCTCAAACTTGGTCGTCACTCAGGAGCTCGATCCACTGAGGCTCGGGTGAACTTGAGGGAACTCGAAGGTGATTGAGCTTGCGCTGGGAAGAGCTCGGATGCTCGGGCCGTACTCTGACATAGTTGGGAGACTCAGACCAAGTTTGGATGGAGCTTGTAGCTTCGGACGAGGCTCTAGTTAGTCGAGCTCCGTCGGATCGGAAGCTTCGTCGGGTTGATCGACACGGATTTGTCAGAGAGGTGAACTTGGTTGCCTTTGATGCCAGAGTCGGGTCGATCGACCATCGTTGAAGGCAAAGTGAAGCCATCGATCCTGGCATTGGGTCGATCAGCTTAGATTGGGGGAGGAATCAAGCTCAATAGGTCGATTAACTCGAGAAGGGATCTCTCGTCGTGGTGATCGACTCGGATTGGTCTCACTCGGCGGTGGCGAGGACGAGGGGTCTTCCTGCGAGCATGTCGGAGGCAAGCTTGAATGTCTTCGAGCCTTACTCGGCAGTGGCGAGGATGATGGGGCTTCCTGCGAGCATGTCAAAGGCAAGCTTGAATGTCTTCGATCCTTGCTCGGCAGCGGTGACGTATTCTCTCCTCTTCATTGGGCTCGAAACTCGAGCCGCATGTATCTCCATGGAGGCTCGAGTTGGAACAGTCGTCGTCGGATCGGGAGCTTTACTGGATCGAAGAGCTTTGAACGTCACAGGATCACTATCGTCGCTGTCGACTGACTTGTTCGACATGACAACCTTGGTATAGCTCGATGCTTCGAGTCTTAATATATCTCAAACAAACAGCCATCTAGGCAAACTGTGTATCAAAGGGGAAATACCAGACAATAATCAATGTACGAGTTTAATTTCCAACGATAGGAAAAAAATCCAACCATACAGAGAGAGAGAGAGAGAGAGAGAGAGAGAGAGAGAGAATCCGAATCTGATTGTTTGAGATTAATCAAATGAAATCAAGGAGGTGTTGTAAATTACGCTTGATGGTGGTGATGTTATTGTGTGTCTGCTCAACACCCTCCAAAATTATCATCTGGAAAAAGAATAATCGGGGGTGAGTCGGCATAGTCTTCTTGTTTGGTAGAGATGGGGATGCCGACTCAATTTTCCTACAGACGGTGCCAATTGTTAAAGCCAAAATTGACGATAACGGTATTTGGGCCGACGAGGACGCTTTCATTGGATTGATCCTTCGTCGTCTGAGAGAGGGGACCCACGAACGAGCGTTTTCGGGTCGAGGAAGCTAGGATCAGACTCTACAGATGGATGTTGATCTAGCTTTACGGTATCTCTATAATCCTACAATATGAGAAGATCGATAGGGGGTCGGGGTCGACCGATTCACCTCTGACGCTCAAGTTAGTCTCCAATGGAAGAAAACATATAGAGCAATCCAAAAAAGGAAATTAGAAAAGGAGATCTTAGCATATTTTAGTGTGTGACACTTAGCCTTCCCTAGAGATCTGACCTCCCCTTTCCTCTTTTCTTACCCTGATATTTATCCCTCCCATTTGCTTTGTAACCTTCCCTTTCAAAATGTGGTCACTAATTTCTCCATTAGTGGGCTTTGATTTAGTCATCAAGGGGTGTAACTCCCCCCATTACTCTGGCCATTCACTCCCCCAATTAAGGTGTTACGCTATAAAAGCTGGCTTAGTTGATAAAGGCCCACTCAAATAACCCATCAACAATCCTCATCAATGAGGACCAGTTCACCAAGACTAAAAGAAGCTTGCCCAAGCAGAGCGACAAGCTCGCCGTCCGAATCGAAGAGAAGAACCCTCCGGCTGACTGCACACATTCTATGCTAACTCGCCCCAAAGTTGCTCGCCCCAGAGTAGCTTGCCCCGGAGGCGGCTCGCCTACCTCTTCGCCCCGAAGCAATCCGCCCAAGAAGGGAGGCAACTTGCAACAAATATCACTGTCAGTCTCACTACAGACAAAGTCTGACAAAAGCGCACCTGGCCGCTTCGCCACCTGACAGCCTGTCGAAAGCACGCCTGATATTTACGGCTCTGACAGCCTGATGCACCTGACACCACCTGACACCACCTGACACCATCAATGCGGAAAATATCTCTGACACCGCTCGCCACCTTATCGCTTCACCACTCGGGTGCTAGCTGGATGGATTTGACAGCTGACAAGATGGCAAGCAACCGCCTCTCAGCCCTATAAATACCCCATCTCCTTCAATGAGAAGGGGGCTGGTCGGCTGGTCAGTTAAAACATCTAACATATCTACTTATACCAAAGGCCTAATATCCTCCATATATTCGCGCCTTCCACACTAGTTTACCACGCAAGCGCCGATCTGCCTCTAAGATCACGCTGCTTGTCCGACATTCTACAAGCAGTCATCAAATGACTTAAGCATCGGAGATGCCATGGGCAGACAGCCCGCCCAGCCTTTCTGAAGAGTTGCTCACCTTGCAGGAAGTTTGCTCAGCTACCAACAGACGTGCGACCTGCAGCGACCTTCGTCAACTGAAGAGCGACCTTCACCAACTAGAGGGCGACCTACTCCGATTGACGGGTGACTTTGTGATCCTCATCTACAAATCATTTTCAAATCGTGATTAGCCTCATCATCACCCCAAAACACTTGTAATCATTGTGCCCTTGATTACACACTTCAATACAAATTCATTGTATGCGGATTTATCCCGCAACAGTTGGTGCCGTCTGTGGGAACTTATGGTCACACCCATGACAATTACCATACACTTTAACACTTTCCTAACCATGGAAAACATCCCATAGAGGACGAGCCACATCCTCTCAGAGGGACTTCCCCGACAGATGTACCCCTTGAGGGGACGGCGGAGGCTATCGATGCCTCACCCAAGCCATTCACTAAGGCTTTGAAGCCTTTATAAAGATGATAAACGATTGAGGTGTGGGTGGGGCCGGGATGTCCACCGTCCCCCTTATACCTAGAATGTGAGGTGCAATCTTCACCTCCAGATCGAAGAAGAGGCGGCCGCCCAGCAAAAGGAGCCCAAGAAGAGATATCGGCTCCACAAAGACGTCTCGATGCGGACATCAAGGCCGCTCAACATAGGCGGCTCAATGAAGAAGCTGTTGCTCAACAAGCGCTTCCATAAAGCTCCAACCCCAAAATCGAAGCTCCTCCGAGTAGGTCGACTACGCGCTCTAGGGCACGAGCCCTCGCAGGACGACCTGGAACGTGAAAATACAGGTCTTCCTTCTCTCTCACCTACCGTTAAGTTTCGACTCACATGCTCTTCAGACTTTTCTTGTGAGAAAAAGCCCTAGCTCAGGGTCGACCTAATCGCAAAGAGCGAGCTGTCTTGCTGCAAGCAATGATCTTGGGCAGGTTTCCGAGTCGCGTGCTCGAAAGGTCTCCATGGACTGGAGACGAGCTACGCACCTCGACCCCTCCCTACCAAAGATTTGGGGCATGCCACGTGCTGTGCCCTCGAAAGATGCCAGGGGCATAGGACCCCCAGGGGTGCTGGAAGTGCAACGACCTTTACTCACCCTCTCGAAGTCCTCCGGGGCAGGTCACGGCCTGACTACCCATAGTAGGTCGGGCCTCGCTACCCAAACCGGAGAAGAGAGCGAGCTATCTCGCAGTAAAGTTTTGGGACAGGCTTCCGAGCTGTGCCCTCGAAAGGTCGCCAATGGCTTGGGGCAGGCTGCGTAACTCAACCCTTCCCCATCAGAGACCCAGGGCAGGCTCCGAAACTGTGCCCCCGAATGGGCACCCTCAGATTGTACTCGACAAAGGACATCCTCCCCCGACAGGTTGACCATGGGTCCGGGGCAGGTTTTCGGACTGCGCCCCCACATAAACTAGGTTTTATTCTATCTCCGATCTGTGTCGTTACGTTTCGATTTACATACTCTTCGAGTTTTCTCTTGTGTGCGAGAAATCATATGTCGAGATCGGGTCGACTATGCGCCCCCGGTTTTATTCTATCTCCGACCAGTGTCGTTACGTTTCGACTTACACACTTTTCGAGTTTTTTCTTATGTGTGAAAAATCACAGGTCGAGATCAGGTCGACTATGCGCCCCAGGTTTTATTTTATCTTCGACCCGTGTCGTTACGTTTCGACGTACACACTCTTCGAGTTTTCTCTTGTGTGCGAGAAATCCTAGGTCAAGATCGGCCCGATCCTTGGAGGCGAGTTGACTCGCCAAAAACCACACCTCTGGGGCAGGTTTCCGAGTCGTGCACCCAAAAGGTCTCAAAGGGCTGGAGACGGGCTACGCACCTCGAACCCTCCCTACCAAAGATCCGGGGCAGGCCACATGCTACTCCCCCGAAAGGTGCCAGGGGCATAGGTGACGTGTGTGTATATTTTACATATTCACGCACGTCTTCTTTGTGTTTTTCCATTATTTTCTGCCGTCTCGTATCCGTTTTATCGTATTTCCTTGTTTTCTTTCACTTTTTCGTGTTTTTGCGTGTTTGCAGAAGTTTGTCAGCATAGGGGACACATAACGAAGATATCATAAGTCCCCGGAGCAATAGGAGGAGTCACGCGTGATCTGGGGGGTCAAACGACAAAGATTTCTATCTTTCAGCCCCCACCCGATCGGTTGGATACATCCAACCAATCGGGTGATGCATGCGTGCACGACCCAGACAGCCGTTGAAGCAACGTGGGCATCAACCGACCGGGTCGTCGACCGGTTCAGCCCGACCGTCCTTTCGAGAAATTGAAGCTGAACTCCAACCGATCGGGTGACCTTCACCTGATCAATTCATCTGTAGCCGATTCCCCCCAAGAGATGACCCGGAGAGCTCACTCGACCGCCAGTAGACCGTGCCAAAATGTCAGAAGTTTCTGTCTTTTTGGGCGACAATTCCAAACGATCGGTTGATTTATCAACCGATCGGTTCACCTGATGAGCTCAAGATCCACACGGCTAGAAGCTTCCGCCAACCGATCGTGTCGCCTGACCGGGTGAAGTCCTGAAGAGCGCTGCCAAAGAACGAAGCAGGTCACCCGATCGGTTGATTCTTCACCCGATCGGTTGATTCTTCACATTATCGGGTGACGTCGTTTTCTATATATAGAACCCCTAGGTTTCCAGAAACAGGGGCTGTTGTATTTTTTCTGGTTTCTTTCCATTTTGTGACGGCTGGAATTTATTTGATATTTGTAAGTCATCTGATCTTTACCAAACTTTAATATAGTGTTATTTGTATTGCTTTTACTACTTTTCAATCGCTGGATTATGTTTTTAACGGTCGATTTTCATTTAGATTGCTTTTTACCTAAAATGTGTGAGTAGTTCCCAAATCTGGGATTTTGGTGGAAACCCCTTAGTGGGTTCTCCCTAATGCGTCCATAGGACTAGGAAATCGATAGGGATTAGGAATCTATTGGTTACGATGGGTGTTTCATTGTCATCGGCGGGAAAAAGATCGCCTTTGACCGTTGGGCTAAGGGGGAATAAACTTGGCAGTTGACTCCCTAGCCATAGCTCACGCCCTTAGCATAGACATCGAATCTTAGCGCGCGGGAGCGGTAGGATGAGATGTTGGGAATCATCATTGCGAGCTTAGTGATCCCGGAGTCGGTCAGTGTTAATGGACATGGGAATGCCCACTGACCGAACCCGGGTAGTCCGGCGTATCATCCTGGGCACCGATCGGAATATCGGGCCCATGTGACGCTGGTATCACTCTTAGAGGCAACGTCTCACCATTAGACCCTAATTCCGATCGTCATCCTATCCGTCGGTCGTATTAGCGGGAATCACATGATAGGGTGGAAACCGAAGTCCCGGATTTTCCTTTATATTGTTTATCCCTCGCACTCTATTTCTGTGACAACCCATCTACCGATTCGGGCTAGCTCACCCATGGGGTGAATTTGGTCCTTTCTGACACAAGCACAACCACGCCTCCCTGAGTTCGACCCCCAAGCCACACTACAACACCGTGCGCTTGCGGTTATAAATATTTAAATCTCACGCCCCCAATCCAATATTGCACTTGCATGATCATAAAACACGAGGGGGACGTCAAGCTTTATGGCGCCGTTGCCGGGGAGGCAACGTGCTTGTTATTTTTGGATCTTTTGAACCCTTGAGTCTAGCTCACATCTCTATCTTGCGATAATTTTCGCATTCTTCTTTTTCATTTTCATTTTCATTTTCTATTTTTATCTGTTTCTTTCCCACTTTTGCTTCACGGGTGTTTGTTGCTTTTAATGCGCAGGAACACAAGGAGTCTTGACGACTTGATTCCTGTTGATCCTGAGATAAACGCCACCCTAAGGCGTCTGTCCACAGAGAAGAGAAGAAGAGAAGAGGCTGAAGCCATGGGGGAGAATACCCCACCGCATAAGTCCCTGCTGGAGTACTTGATGCCATCCATTGAGTCCACCTCCGCCATCCGACCTCCTGCTATTACGGTACAGAGCTTCGAGCTTAAGCCATCCTTAGTGACATGGATCCAGCAGGATCAATTCTCTGGGGCACCCATGGAGAGCCCCATCGAACATCTGGACTCCTTCCTTGAGAAATGTGACACATTTCGGATTAATGGAGTCATAGCTGAAGCAATCCGTCTGAAGCTATTTCCCTTCTCTCTGCGGGATAAGGCCAAGCAGTGGCTAAGGGGAAAGGACCCGAATAATTTCAACACCTGGGAGAAGCTTTCGAATGCGTTCTTGATGAAGTTCTTTCCTTCGGGGAAGACCATGAAACTGAGGAGTGAGATCTCCTCATTCTCCCAAGCCAGCCATGAGTCCCTGCATGAGGCTTGGACAAGATTCAAAGAAATGCAGCGGAGATGCCCTCATCACGAGCTTCCGAAGTGGCAGATAATTAATCTGTTCTATAACGGACTGAGGGATGATTTAAAATCTTCGATGGACGCGTCGGCTGGAGGGTCATTTATGTCTAGGAGTGAAGAAGATGCCGGACAAATTCTTGAAAACATGGCATCGAACAATGAGCAGTGGTGTGACGAGAGAGCCACACCTAGGTCTGGGGGTATCCACAGGGTCAAGGACGTCGACAAATTATCCAGCAAGTTTGACTTGCTGTCGACCCAGATCTCAGCACTGATGGTAGGGGCCGGTGGTGCCGGTACACAACAAATTGCGACGGTGGAAGCAGAAGTCATGGGGGACTTCGAGGGTGGTGACATCTCACCACCATTGGACCAAGCGAGCATAGTATTCTACAATCCTATGGGAAATGCGCCGTATCCACCACGGACTGGCTCCAATCCGGCCTACTCTCTAAACAACCGGAACCACCCCAACCTTAGCTACCGGGCACCGTATCAGCAGCCACCTCCTCAGCAACAGCATCAGCTAGTATATCAGCTGCCTAGGCAACCACAGTAGTAGTTTCAACAGTAGCAGCCTCCACAACAGTATCAGCAATATCCCCCAAGGAACCAGCAGCCCATTCAGCAGCAGCATCAGCAGTATGGCCAGCAGAGGGCCATCTCTCCGGTTGAGTCCCTCTTGACTCAATACATTACCAACCAGGAGAAGATAAATTTGAAGCTGGAAATGGGGCAAAGGGCTCTCACTGACCAGGTAACCTAGCTGGGGTTACAAGTGGCGAACCTTCAAAGGTCCCAAAATCTATTGCCGCTACAACCGGAAGTGAACCCGAGGGGAGCTAACCAGACTTTGGCACTCACGCACGAGCATGCGAATTTGTCCGCTATCGTAATGAGGAGCGGAACACAAATCCCCACAAGAGTGCCCGCCAAGGAACCGGAAGCATCGTTGGTCGTAGAGCGACCAATTGAAAAAGCCGTCGACAACGGTGCTTCGTCGCCAAAGACTACGACTCCGGAGGGAGTCCCTGAAGAGGAGAAGAAGGACGAGGATGGGAGCCTCAAAGTATTCAAGCCCGTTGTGCCTTTTCCACAACGACTGGCCCAAGCAAAGATAGACGAGAAGTACGGCAAATTCTTTGCCATGGGCAAGGATCTGAGCTTACAAATCCCCTTCCTCGAAGCTATTGAGACAATTCCCTCCTACGCAAAATTTTTAAAAGATTTGGTGACAAGAGGGTCCAGGAAGGAAAAGGTCGTTCTAACGGCGGAATGCAGCGCTCTCATTTAGCAGGCGAATCCGCCTAAGATAAAAGATCCGGGAAGTTTCTCCATCCCTTGTTTGATTGGGGAAGTGAAAATCCATGTTGAGTATTGATTCCCCGGATTTGGTTTTGGATGATGAGCAAACATAAATATCGTGTACTAACTGTTTGTGAGCGCATTTATGGAGATCGTCGCCAAATTTATATGAACATCCAAAGCGACGTCTCAAGACTTCTCAATACGCGTGATCGTGTGCTTGAAGCTTCGTTGAAGCTCAAGGAGCAATATTGAAGTCAAGAAGAATGAAGATTGAAGCTTTGAAGACGGTTCGTCATGTATTTTTTATTGTCTTCTAGTTTCATAGATTAGAATGTTAAGCCTTGAGTAGGACTTACATTATTATCTTCATTTCGCTCATATCTTAGAGCTAGGATTATCATAGAAGCCATTAGAATCTTTCTCGAAGCTTATCGCTTCTTCACTCGGCTTCTAGTGCATCTTAGTTGGTTCATGTAGGAGTACCAACCGACTAGATGACGATCTAGTCGGTCGGCAACTCTTTATGAACCGACTAGATGTCCTTGCTCATTTCAGCTCATTCCCTGTTGATCAATTAGTCGGTCAAAGAAGGTTCACCGACTGACTAGATGACGATCTAGTCAGTTAGGAATCCTTCTCAGACCGACTAGTTATCATTGCCTCTGTACAGCCTGAGCTACTGTTACAGTTAGTCGGTCAAAGCACAACGACCGACCGACTAGTTGAGAAACTAGTCGGTTAGAAGTTGTTCTTAAACCGACTAGCTGTACTTGTTTTTCAGCTATCTTGTTTTGACTCTTAGACGGTCAAATAACACTCACCGACCGACTAGTTGTGAAACTAGTCGGTTGGCAAGTCTTCTTAGACCGACTAGTTCATATTGCCTGGAAATCACTCTTTTGGCTGTCGAGCTGTTAGTTGGTCCATGTTGAATCACCGACCGACTAGTTGATGAACTAGTCGGTCAGTGATCCTTCTTAGACCGACTAGTCTGCTTCAGAATAAAGCCGTTAGAGCCTTTAATGACTCGATTTCTTCTCTCTCTCTCTCTCTTCTCTATCCTATATATACTTGGAGGGGGTTCTTCAAGGATATTCAAGGATGATTATTAGAGATTTTTGAGAATCAAAGAGAAGTAAATAAACTCCATTCTAAAGCTTTCTCTCCTCACTTGAATCTCTCTCTCACTCTTATTTCCAAAGAGAGATTCATTGATTGTGAGCCTTCCAAGCCAAGGAGCTTGAATCAAGGTCATCAACTCCACCCTAGGCTTCCATTGCTGGTCAACTTCTTGGAGCTAGGGTTTGGTGACATCTTCTTTCCCAAAATCCATCTTTGCCCTAATTTGGTAAGATTTACTCAAGGCATAAGATTTTGTGGTAAGTGTTTCTTTATTTCATTTCAATTGATATTGCAATTGTGTCTCTTGGTTGTGAGAGAGTGTGTGATCCCGGGTTGTGGGAGGCACATGTTCATTGTGTATGATTTGGTCTTGTGAAGGTTTTTCACAAGAATTTCATAGTGCAAAATCTTGAGGTATGGTTTCTAACTCAAGTATCCGGAGGGGATCCGGGTGGTTGGGACGTAGGATCACCGGAAACAAGTCGGGGAGACTTGGGTGGATCCGAACCCGTTACATGCTTTGTTTGCGTTTGTTAATTCTTGTTGATTGTTGTTTATTCCGCATTGTCGTTTGTTTATTGCACAATAGTTAGGAATAACTCTCTTAATTATTTTAAGTACTATTCACCCCCCTCTAGCACGTGTGCAGTAGCTTCACAGGGCACTACAATTGGTATCAGAGCCAAGGTTAAAGCTACAAGTTCAAAGCTATGACAAACAACGACTACAGCGTCTTCAAGGACTGTGTAACGGCCGCTTTCCGACCGTTCGTATTTTTTGCGTGCACGTGCTTTATTGTGCACGTATTTTATTTGGTTATTTCTGAGCTCTGGCATATGCGATGTGATATGCCATTGCGATCGTTTCGGGGTGTTGGACTTTATTGTAATTTTCGGGAACGTCGTTTCATGGCTCGTTTTCTCGCAAAACGACTTTGAACGATAGGGGCGTTTTAGTCATTTGACTCAAAATGCCGTTTCCAATTTTATGTAAATTCTTGGTAGGCGTTACACACGATCGGGCTTAGTAGATCTGTGCGTCTCGTCTCCACGATCGTCCCGGTATTTTCGGATTATTTTCCTGACGCCTGGATTGCGAGATATCACCCAGAATAGCCTTGACCGTCGATTTTTCCCCAATCAGATTCAAATTTCGAAATTTGTTAGCCAATCTGGCTAAACCTCTTTTTAAATCATTTTAAAATTTTTCCTAAACTGTTTCGCTAATCTCCCCTAGACTTACCCCAACCCGTACGCCCTCCATCCATATACCCCTCTCCCATTTAACCCTTAACACATGTCTATTTAGCAAACCCATATTATTATATAATATTTAACCCTAACCCTAGCCTTAACCCTAATCCCTAACCCTAAGTATTCTGCAGCCGCCACACAAATTTCCGAGAGAGAGAGAGAGGCCCTCTCTTCTCCCTCTCCCGTACACAAAATCCCCCCTCGTCTCCGCGGCCCCTCTCGCATCCACGGCGAGGCGGCCGCCGTAGACCGCCATCCGCTCCTCCGTGCCTCCCGATCGCCGGCCCCCGCCTCCTCGGCCACTCCCCGTGCCGTCTCGTTCCCTCTCGCTCTCAGCCGCCGAGCGCCGATCGCCCCAAGTCCGATCGCCAACCGCCGTGACCGGATCTGCCGCCCATGCCTGCGATCTCGTCGTGGCCCTCGCATCGAGCGGCCATCTCCCCTCAGCCCGGCTCCCCGCTGTCTCCCTGTCGCACCGCCGTGACCGCACAGACCCCGATCACGGCGAGATCTCCTCCGTCGCTGCAGCTCCCCGCTGCCGCCACGATTCACCGCCCTCGCGCCCCGACGCCTCCGCACGACGCCGCTCCGGCATCCTCGAATGTCGCCACCGTGCCTTCCTTACAACCCCGCGACATCGGAGCGCCACCGTCCCCGCTGCACAGCCACCGCAGGTCACGCCGCTGCTGCGCTATTTTCCGACCGCCGTGAACCCCGATCTCTGCCGCCTCTCCCTCTCAGCGTCTTCCCCCGCTGTCGCCACGATCCACAGCCGCCACAGCCGCAGTCCCGTCCCCGATCGCCGGTGACCTCGCTCATCGCCGCGGTCCCGATCCCGTGCAGCGCTTCTCTGCCGTTGTAGCTCCCCGCTGCGCCGCCCTCATCCTCAGCAGCGCGCGCAACCCTCAACACCGCCGCTCGCTCCTCACCGCGGTCGCCTGAGCAGATCTCAGCGTCGCCTTTCCTCGCGGTCTCTCCTCAGCCCGCAGCCGCCGCGATCCACTCGCCTCCACCGTTGCAGCCGCACGACGCAGCCTCCACCGCCGCTTGCTCCGCTCCCCTCTCTCACGGCCCCTCTTGCCGCCGCGGCCGTGCCTTCATCCGCGCGCAGCGCTCCCCGCTGTTGCCGCTGCCGCCTGTTTCCCGATGCCGCAAGCCGCTGCACGAGACACCCCGCAATGACTACTAGGCCGATCGGCCCTTGGACTGGCAATCCAACGGGTTATCGTCGCCGTTACGCCCCATAGCTCGCTGTTTTGCCGTCAGACTGACCGTGCTCACTGCCCGGACGAGTCTCATTACGCTACCCATAGTCGAGACAACGTAGACACCGCATGGCTCACGATCTTCCGGCATCGTGATCCGTTACCGTTACCGTTGCCTGAGAAGTTTCGTTGCGCTACCCGCAACCGAAGCAATCTCGACACCGTACCCATAGCCGTGACATCTCGGCTGCGCTACCCGCAGCCGTCACAATCCTGAGGCGATCCCGAGACGACCTCCACTGTGCTACCCGCAGTCGGGGACACGAGCACCGCCACCGTTTTCAGACTCGACGCCAGATTAAATGCACGTTCCTCACACCAGGTTGGTCCCCCTGACTCGTAGCACAACCCACACCATAGAGAAACTGAAAACCTAACTAAAATCAGCAACTTAACTCATTAAATTTACTTTCTGCCCCTTAAAACAATGTGGAACTGTAGAATCGACGAATGGACTTTTTGACTGTGCACATAGGATAGAATCGTCGAATAGGGCTGAACATCAAAAATGTGACTTCTGACGATTAGGGTAGTCCCGATAACCTAGACATGAACCCTAATAGGAATTTCTGAAAACGAGGCCTGACACCGTCGACGTGACACTATTTCAGACGGACTTTCGCTGACGAGACACTGGGACGAGACGCTCCCGGGAGACGACGCACTCGCCACCGCAGGCAAGTGTATCCTACTTGCACTTTCAGCCGTGCTTAGGCCTTAGTTGATTAGAACTGATAACTGTGAACAAATAGAATCGGACGTGAAATGATAGCGTCCGGGACGACCCCTGACGGCTCAGACTTGACGACGAAGTCTGAGCCTGACAACGACAACTTTTGACATCGTAGGGCTATCATGTGTGTGCGTGTGTGTGGACACCCTAGAATAACCCTTCCCGTCTTGTCACGTTCCGTCCCGTCTTGCACAGCCTGCGGGCAATAGGGCACTCACCAGTGAGTGGGTGATCCCTTGTACTGATACACAGCCTGCGGGCAATAGGGCACTCGCCAAGCTAGAGCGAGTGATCCCTTGTACTGATACACAGCCCAGAGGGCAATAGGTCAGTCACCAAGCTAGAGTGAGTGATCCCTTGTCGTGATACACAGCCTAGAGGGCAATAGGGCACTCAACAAGCTAGAGCGAGTGATCCCTTGTTGTGCTTGTCTTGTCTTGTCATCCTTGGGGTTTGGGGTTGGGTTGAGCGTGTGCACAGTAAGAGTGTCTGATCCCCCTCGAACCGTAAGGCGTGAACCCTTTCGTGTCTCACTTGTCTTGTCTTGTCTTGTCCCGTCACTTCCCGACTTGTCTTGAAACCTATAGGTTAGTCCCGTAGTTGGTAGCACACGCTACGACTACTACTTGCTACGCTTTACTTTCCTGCTGTGCTACTTTCTTTCTTTCCTCCGTTATAACCTCAGCATGCTAATCAACCATTAAACCGTTGTTAAATAGTCGATACACTTGCAGTTTGGTCTGACCCTTTTTGTAGACCTTAACTGACGTACAGTTCCTTCTTTTGGTGCTATACGTCAGGTGTCGAGCCAGAGTTAGTGGACGCGGCAGACTTACCAGAGTACGTGGAGCCGAGGACGTCGACCCAGAGTACGTGCCTGACGAGGACCAGTCCTTGAGGACCTTTCAGTCGTCACTTTTCAGAGGTCACTACTTTTAGTTTGCTCTTTCAATAGTTGTTGCCATGCTTAGGCTTCCTCTTTTTAGACTTTGTACTCGCTGGATATTATTTCTCTATATTAATGAATGCAAACTTTCCTTCTGTACTTCTGTTGTTTCGAACTTTATAAATGCAAGAACCTGAAATTTTAAAATGATACCCCTACAGACGCTTATTGGGCCCGAGCTTCACAGCTCCGGCCTAAGCGGGCCTTTGTCACGCTTCGCCTCCGTATTTTTGGGAAGCGGGGCGTGACAGGTTTTAGTGGTGGCTCATGCAGGTCATGCAAAAGTTCGGAACAATAAAAGTACCGCATTCATTTAATATCCACGTACAAGTCTGAATTAGGTTCCCAGTCTTAAATGGTAGGAAGGCTTAGATAGACACCCAGGTTGACAGTCTGACGCCTTGGTTAGGAATTATTCATCCTCGTCCTAGAATACCTTTGTAGCCCCCACTTGACTCTGACCGTGTTAGATTTCTAGAGCCCTTCTTTTGAGTCGTTCGCTTGGGTCCATCGACTTCGAGCCCAGCAGAACGTAACCTTGATTCTCTTAGGAACCTTCCCTTAGATCCTAATTATAGTCTAGCTCATTAGGATGTCTTAGAGCTGAGTTATCCTGATCTTTAGACGACCCGATGACTAGAACCCCTGACTTCTAGCGTCCCTTTGATCATTACACTTTTGTGTTATCGACCATAATGTTCCATTGTAACGACCAGTAATTTTCAACAGTTCAATTTACGTATTATACGTATTTTTAAGAATAAATTTTACATTACAAATGTTAGTCAAGAATTTTCTAACAAAACTGACTTTAAAAATTCTTATAAAAATATTTTAGAGTACTAGACTTATCGTATTGTATTTTAGCAATTTCAGATTTCCTCAAATACCCAAAACATTTCTGTTAAAATTCATCTCCCAAAATTACCGTTTTGATTCGACGAATTTATTTTCTATTCAAACACTTTCAAAAAATTTTCAAACTCCTGCAGTAGCATCCTATGATCATTTAGGGCCTCCCACATTAATTTCATAATTTTCGGATATCATTTCAGTAGAGAACCCGCAAAACCGCTTTCCAAACGTTTTGGCCAAAAACTAGTATTTCCGTAGCCCAAACCCTGAAACGAACTTCGTATTTGCCATCCTCGCGACGATACGATCCCATAGGTATGTTTTCGTAATTTTTCGAACATGTTTAATGTCAGGGGCAAAAAATCGTAATTTCATGGTATTTTTACTAACTACCGTTTTACCAAACCCTAATTACATTAACCCTAGCTAACTTACCCAAATCAGGACTTAAACGTGGGAGAAACACGTTTAAAGTTTTCTTCGTTTAGTCAATACTCTCTACCTAATCACTACCTAACACCATTAATATCATTGACTAATTTCATATTAAACTAATTACCAACTTGTATTTAATCCTCATCTTCTCCCTTGGGTGTCACACAGAAACCCCAACCCACGTTCTCTTCGACCCATGCACGCACCCTCTCTTCATCGTCTTGCCTCGCCCAAGAACCCCGACCCCCATCATTCTCTCTCTCCCAAGATCATCGTTCACACCCTCACCATATCACTCTATCTCTCTCCCCGTTATTTTCAAACCCAAGCAAACCCCAGGCCAATCCCCCCTCTCTCTCTGTTTCTCACTCACCCTCCCCCTCGTTCTCTACCTCTCTCACTCCCTCACCCACGGCAAACGCCGCTTCCCGCCACTAAGGGGCTCGACGACGCCACGACGCCGTTCCACCCTCGAGAACCCCGACCCCGAAGCAGCTCGGCCCTCCGCCGCCGTCACCGTTCGTTCCGACGCTCCGAGAGCCCAAGGCAACCCCCCGAGTGACAGTGCCTCCGATTGCATCCGCCTCCTTCAGCTAGCACCGCCACGGCCTCCTCCTTCCACCGCCCGATCGAACCCACGCCCCCGCTCTCCCACGCTTCCTCCCTACGCTCCGACGACCCGAGCTCCTCCGACGAGCACCACGTCGCAGACGAGCCACCCCGCCGTCCTCCGGTGCTCCGCCGCCGCCCAGCACACGCCGGCGAAGCCCCCAGCCTCCTCGCCGGTCCGTCGCGAGCTCCCGACGCCGCCGGCGCCGCCCCGTCGCTGCCCACCGCCGCCGCCGTCGCTCCGCCCCGTGCCGCCACCACAGCCCGCCGCCGAGGCCGCGGCCTCCTCCGCCGCCCCGAGCACAGAAGCCCTCGCTCCCGCCGCTGCGATCGAACGGTGGGTATGCGAATTGCCTCGATGGCAATTCCGTAAATACGGAATTAATTTCGTATTTTCAATTTTTAATTAATTAAAAATAGGGTTAAATGGTTATAAATACATAACTAATTATACAGGGGCCAGAAAAATGAGTGGATAGTCCCAGAAAATCAGAAACGACATTTCGGATCCAATGGCGCTAGTCTCACTGCGATCGGACGCCTACTTATTCCGGAATGATTTTTCGAACCTAAAGATTAAATAGGTTTAAATCGTTCTAAAAATCATAACTCGCTGTTTTCACTCACAATAATATGTGATAAAATTATATGTGATAATAGACTTCGAGACGGTCATTTTGACTGTTCATTCATGTAATTCCGACTTGTATTGCTCCCGTAAGAAATTACGGAAAATACACGTCACTTAGGTATTTTAGGGTTTTAAAGCTATTTTTAAGTTTCTAAAAATTATAAAAAACTACAGAAGTTTCTGAAAATTCTCCCCTCTTGCAGTAAAATCTAAATAATTATTTTAGGTTTATATAAAAATTTTAAATATTTTCCGACACCGTTTTAACGAGTTTAAAAATCAAACTAACCTAATTATTAAATAGAAAAGGTCGTGTTTTTACTAATTAAGTATTTTGTGTTGCAGGTCCGGACTCTGGTGTACCAACTTCTGAGGAAGCCCTAGATCCGCTTCCGGCTTACTACAACGGTATTAATTTTGGTAAGTCGCAATAGGTTCTAACCTTAGAAATCTAGCCACTGTGCTCGTACGAACTTGTAGCACCGCACTACTACGTGCTCGAAGCACGGAAACATACGCCACTTTCTTGTGTTGGACTTGACTTGGAACATTTCGTGAAACGATCATGTAAAGAACTTATACTTGACACAACACCGGGTTTTGGGGTAACTCATAGTTTGCGAGAGTACGGGAGTGACTAGAGTTTGGTCTACCTGTCCTGTCGCCTGTGTTTCGGCGCCCTGTCCTGCTGCCTGCGTTTCGGCAAACCATACTGCTGCCTGGGTACCGGCATTCGTCTGGGTAGCACCCAGGCAAGAGACGAACTGAACGGTCACATATTGTACTCTCCGACTTGAGTCACGTAGTTCTAGTGGAGCTTGCACAGTTACTTCTTTACAGTCATGCACTTTACTTTCTGCACTTGTAGCACTTTACTTTCTGCACTTGTACAGACACTACACCGTACTTTACTTTACCTCTGCTTGTCATACTTGTACAGTACTCCTTTTCTTTGTTTAGAATCTTTGTGACTTACCTTCGGTTCCACTTGTGGCACCGACAGACGAAGATCTGGTTGAGGATATTGCTCCAGAGTACGAGGAGCCTGTGTACGACCCAGAGACTGCGGAGTTTTAGTGACTTTTCTGTTGGAGTGTGTATTGTACTATGTATTTCCTTTTCTGCATTTCCTTTCAGTATTTCCTTTCATGTATTGGTGTGAGAGAGAGATGGTTGTTGTTGTACTTTAATTTGGACTGTAATAATGTCTGTAAGCTGGTTTGAGTGTTGTTGGTACATCTCTGCGTTGTGACTATGCTGATTTCACTGGTAAACTGCGGAACCTGCAAATAAATCAAATAAGTAACGGGCCCCCGAGAGCGGGTCGTTGCAAGTTTGGTGGCCCATGCAGGTCCGTGCAAAATACCTCGTGAACAGTGTAGTAAAACCAGGATGTATCGTATACGATACTCGACTAAGCTGACATTTCTATGGATGCAGGTTTGACACTCGAAAGACGGACGGGAACATCTCGGAGAGCCCCAATGGAGTTGACCTATCCGACCTTAATAAAAGTCATTAACAAAAAAATTTTGATAGGATTAATTAGTCGTTAATAAAAAATCTTCTGTATCGGTGGCACTCATATGAATGATGATCTTCCTTCAATGGACCATGATACCGGTCAATGTGCTTGACTAAAGTCTGTTGGATCAACCTAGCTAGACTGGGCATAAGTGATCCTGGCTTAGTCACTTCCCTGGCCGTGTCCGCTGGACCGCAAGGACGTGAATCATGATTATGTGACGTCATCGATCTTATTCACTACCAACCTCCCTTTAAGCCTGATGACCTTTCATTTGACATTCTTAGAATCTTTCTATTTCTAGTTTGCTTGAACCCTAGCCACGTTTATTTTAAGGAGGGTAGCGTTCGAATTTTTCGATCATCAGAAGTTCGAGCTCCTCAGCAGAAGCAGATCGAAGGACGTTCAGAAGTACTCGAGGATGATGCTGGAGATTTTGAGACGAGCCAAACGTCGCGTGCACGTATAGGCTGTTATGTTTTTGAAACTCTTATTTCTTTTCTAACCCTGCTCCCATCTTGTACCCGATTTTTCCACGTGTTGGAATTCTTTCCCGCCTACCACCTCCCCTCATTATTGCCTTTGTCCTCATCCTTGCCTCGAGCCCCGTTCCCGCCTACCCTACACTACCTACCCATGACTTTCGATGCCCCCTATTTATTTCCTTTGTCCGCTTCCCCACCTCGATCCCCGTTCCCGCCTAACACCGACGACTTTCGATGCCCCCTTCTCTTTTTAACCCCTCTTCTCCTTCCTTCCCAAGCCACCCCATGGTTCCCTTTTCGCTCAAATATCGACTCCCTCCTCCTCCCGGCCTCTTCCCCAAGCGAGCTCGCCATCTCACCCGAAGCCCCGCCAGCTTCTGCTCCACTCCACTCCATCGGAAGTCCCTGCCATGGATCGTCAACCAGCCGCAACTCTCATCGCCGAGGACCCGCAACCACCAATGGCCCTTCGACGTTCTGTTTTGGGATTTTTAGCCTTGGCAACAACCCTCGTTGCCACCTTCGCTACCGCTATGTGGCTGAGATCTTGGGAAGCCGTGATCCTTGGGCTTCTCTTGAGTTCTCTGCCCTGGGTCTCACCCAGGTTGATATCCCGTTTAGGCTTCCTCTTGCGTCTACTCCTTTTGATTTGCGGAAAAGCGTGTTTTTGGTTGTTCATTTGTTGGGTAATGTTGGGTGTTGCGAATATCGAGTATTGGTCTACGGAAGGAATGATGGCAATGGTTACTGGTATGATATTGGCCTTGGGTGTTGAAGTTGGATGTAGGCCTTGTGCTTGGCTCTGGATGAGAGCATGGATCTTACCTTATTGTGGGATATTATGGCGATTGACGGAAGGAATGCTAGCAGGGAGTACTGACTTAGAATGTTGGCCTTGTACTTACCTTTGGGCGGTGATTTGGACGTTAGCATATGGTTGGGCATTATGGAAATTGATGGTGTTGGTACCCGTGGATTAGTCGATACATGCTATATTATGAACGACATCTGTGGCTAGACCCAGTTGGTTACCAGTAGCACGAATAAACTTTATGATCTTTCGTTTTTATAGCTTGCTACTGGCTTATCACCTCAGGTTCCAAGTTCGAACAGATGTTGTCATCATAATAGCCCTCATTTTCATGTGGTGTTATTATCTCATGTTAATTTTAGTCTACCTGAGAAGTCAGAGTAACTATTGTGATGATACTGAAATAGTTACGAAAGCTATGGTGATGTTAATAGTATATATTTATCAGTAATATATCTCTTATTTTCTTGATGCTATAATATCATATCATATTTCGTTTTATTTACAGCCTAATTTACAAAGATTACCATCTTTTCTATCTTTTATTTGCTTGAGCTTCTTCATAACATCAACTATTTGTTTCAAAAATATTTTTAAATTCCGAGGACGGAATTATTTTAAGGAGGGTAGAATGTAACGACCAGTAATTTTCAACAGTTCAATTTACGTATTATACGTATTTTTAAGAATAAATTTTACATTACAAATGTTAGTCAAGAATTTTCTAACAAAACTGACTTTAAAAATTCTTATAAAAATATTTTAGAGTACTAGACTTATCGTATTGTATTTTAGCAATTTCAGATTTCCTCAAATACCCAAAACATTTCTGTTAAAATTCATCTCCCAAAATTACCGTTTTGATTCGACGAATTTATTTTCTATTCAAACACTTTCAAAAAATTTTCAAACTCCTGCAGTAGCATCCTATGATCATTTAGGGCCTCCCACATTAATTTCATAATTTTCGGATATCATTTCAGTAGAGAACCCGCAAAACCGCTTTCCAAACGTTTTGGCCAAAAACTAGTATTTCCGTAGCCCAAACCCTGAAACGAACTTCGTATTTGCCATCCTCGCGACGATACGATCCCATAGGTATGTTTTCGTAATTTTTCGAACATGTTTAATGTCAGGGGCAAAAAATCGTAATTTCATGGTATTTTTACTAACTACCGTTTTACCAAACCCTAATTACATTAACCCTAGCTAACTTACCCAAATCAGGACTTAAACGTGGGAGAAACACGTTTAAAGTTTTCTTCGTTTAGTCAATACTCTCTACCTAATCACTACCTAACACCATTAATATCATTGACTAATTTCATATTAAACTAATTACCAACTTGTATTTAATCCTCATCTTCTCCCTTGGGTGTCACACAGAAACCCCAACCCACGTTCTCTTCGACCCATGCACGCACCCTCTCTTCATCGTCTTGCCTCGCCCAAGAACCCCGACCCCCATCATTCTCTCTCTCCCAAGATCATCGTTCACACCCTCACCATATCACTCTATCTCTCTCCCCGTTATTTTCAAACCCAAGCAAACCCCAGGCCAATCCCCCCTCTCTCTCTGTTTCTCACTCACCCTCCCCCTCGTTCTCTACCTCTCTCACTCCCTCACCCACGGCAAACGCCGCTTCCCGCCACTAAGGGGCTCGACGACGCCACGACGCCGTTCCACCCTCGAGAACCCCGACCCCGAAGCAGCTCGGCCCTCCGCCGCCGTCACCGTTCGTTCCGACGCTCCGAGAGCCCAAGGCAACCCCCCGAGTGACAGTGCCTCCGATTGCATCCGCCTCCTTCAGCTAGCACCGCCACGGCCTCCTCCTTCCACCGCCCGATCGAACCCACGCCCCCGCTCTCCCACGCTTCCTCCCTACGCTCCGACGACCCGAGCTCCTCCGACGAGCACCACGTCGCAGACGAGCCACCCCGCCGTCCTCCGGTGCTCCGCCGCCGCCCAGCACACGCCGGCGAAGCCCCCAGCCTCCTCGCCGGTCCGTCGCGAGCTCCCGACGCCGCCGGCGCCGCCCCGTCGCTGCCCACCGCCGCCGCCGTCGCTCCGCCCCGTGCCGCCACCACAGCCCGCCGCCGAGGCCGCGGCCTCCTCCGCCGCCCCGAGCACAGAAGCCCTCGCTCCCGCCGCTGCGATCGAACGGTGGGTATGCGAATTGCCTCGATGGCAATTCCGTAAATACGGAATTAATTTCGTATTTTCAATTTTTAATTAATTAAAAATAGGGTTAAATGGTTATAAATACATAACTAATTATACAGGGGCCAGAAAAATGAGTGGATAGTCCCAGAAAATCAGAAACGACATTTCGGATCCAATGGCGCTAGTCTCACTGCGATCGGACGCCTACTTATTCCGGAATGATTTTTCGAACCTAAAGATTAAATAGGTTTAAATCGTTCTAAAAATCATAACTCGCTGTTTTCACTCACAATAATATGTGATAAAATTATATGTGATAATAGACTTCGAGACGGTCATTTTGACTGTTCATTCATGTAATTCCGACTTGTATTGCTCCCGTAAGAAATTACGGAAAATACACGTCACTTAGGTATTTTAGGGTTTTAAAGCTATTTTTAAGTTTCTAAAAATTATAAAAAACTACAGAAGTTTCTGAAAATTCTCCCCTCTTGCAGTAAAATCTAAATAATTATTTTAGGTTTATATAAAAATTTTAAATATTTTCCGACACCGTTTTAACGAGTTTAAAAATCAAACTAACCTAATTATTAAATAGAAAAGGTCGTGTTTTTACTAATTAAGTATTTTGTGTTGCAGGTCCGGACTCTGGTGTACCAACTTCTGAGGAAGCCCTAGATCCGCTTCCGGCTTACTACAACGGTATTAATTTTGGTAAGTCGCAATAGGTTCTAACCTTAGAAATCTAGCCACTGTGCTCGTACGAACTTGTAGCACCGCACTACTACGTGCTCGAAGCACGGAAACATACGCCACTTTCTTGTGTTGGACTTGACTTGGAACATTTCGTGAAACGATCATGTAAAGAACTTATACTTGACACAACACCGGGTTTTGGGGTAACTCATAGTTTGCGAGAGTACGGGAGTGACTAGAGTTTGGTCTACCTGTCCTGTCGCCTGTGTTTCGGCGCCCTGTCCTGCTGCCTGCGTTTCGGCAAACCATACTGCTGCCTGGGTACCGGCATTCGTCTGGGTAGCACCCAGGCAAGAGACGAACTGAACGGTCACATATTGTACTCTCCGACTTGAGTCACGTAGTTTTAGCAGAGCTTGCACGGTTACTTCTTTACAGTCATGCACTTTACTTTCTGCACTTGTAGCACTTTACTTTCTGCACTTGTACAGACACTACACCGTACTTTACTTCTGCTTGTCATACTTGTACAGTACTCCTTTTCTTTGTTTAGAATCTTTGTGACTTACCTTCGGTTCCACTTGTGGCACCGACAGACGAAGATCAGATTGAGGAGATTGCTCCAGAGTACGAGGAGCCTGCGTACGACCCGGAGGCCACAGAGTTTTAGTTACTTTTCTGTTGGAGTGTGTATTGTACTATGTATTTCCTTTTCTGCATTTCCTTTCAGTATTTCCTTTCATGTATTGGTGTGAGAGAGTGCTGGTTGTTGTACTTTAATTTGGACTGTAATAATGTCTGTAAGCTGGTTTGAGTGTTGTTGGTACATCTCTGCGTTGTGACTATGCTGATTTCACTGGTAAACTGCGGAACCTGCAAATAAATCAAATAAGTAACGGGCCCCCGAGAGCGGGTCGTTACATCCATCATAGCTCTTCACGATTCATATCCTACACATATTCTTCAAGCGATCATTTTCCTGTCTCCCGATTCACGTGATCGTTTCCTGACGATTGTCGTCGATCCTTCAAATCCCTTCCTTGACCAATTCTGCTTCCTCTGAAAGTATTTCCGAAATTTATTATTAAGTTTTTCGCTCAGCTTAATTTCTTTGAAAACCCCTATATTATATATTTCAAAATTTCTTGTTTTTCGGTTGAGTTAAAATTCTTTCATTGATCTTGAAACCTCCCTGGTCGTAAAATTATTTTACTATCTCGTACCTATTTTCAAATCGGCATCTTTCGTGTTTCAGTTTTAAACCTTGTTATCAATTCTATAATCCAATATATATATATTACTTTTCTAAACTACAAAATTTTGCTAATCACTTACCGCACGTACTTTTAGGATATTTTCTAAACCAAAGAGAACCTTAAATTTCTTCTCGTATATGTATAAACAGCCCTATGTTCTTCGTGCTCATACTTCAAGAATCCTTGTTTAAACTTACTTTCATTTGCAAAACAATCGCTATCTCATCCTACTTTTATTTCTTCATCTAAAATTTTTTCCAAACCGTAAATTTTTTTATCGTCTGCTTACTTTTCCCTACATATTTTTTAGTATAAAAGTATTTGATATCATATTTTACACGTAATTCTCCTTTCATCTATCTAATTATTTTGAGAAATATTTTTGTCCCATCCAACCAACTATCTCATTATCCCGCCTTATTCGAACTCGTTCCTTCCGATTCATTTCGTTACACTCCTGGTTTCTGTTTTTCCTTAGGTTGTGTAGACATTAGTCCTTGTAGTTGTCTATGTTATCTCCGGTTTAGGAGTAGGCCCTTTGGTAGGTGATGTCGTAGTGGTGCATGAGTATAGGTAGAGTGCGTAGACCTGTATGAGTGTGTGTTCTTTAGGATCCCGATGATTGCCTTTTGTGTCTTGAAAGTGTACTCAGTGTTAACCATGATATGCTTGAAGTTGTCTGAATGACGGTATTCATACTTATATGAATGGTGTCATAGCAGGCAGTTCCTTAGACTTAGTTTTAGTTTTAATGAATGGTTTATCAGGGCTGTATGTGACTGTATCAAAACTTTGTTTTCTTTTAAACTAAATCTTTATAGTTTTTGAAATTAGCTCACAAGATCACAAATCAATTATCCTTCCTCATCCATTACCACGACTCCACACGTTTTTCCAAATGTTTTAAAAATGTGTCACTAGTTTTAAGGTTCCCTTTCTCTTCTCTCTCTCTATTCAGAAATGTTATGTTATGGTTGTTATAGTTTTGGGACTAGCAATTATTGTTGTAGGATTTTGTTTGCGGGTAGGCTCAGGGAGAGATGAGATTTGTTATAGCAATGATTAACCGATTTTGGAACAATAGGATATTGGAATAGATTTCTTTCGGATGAAAGGAATGAGCTGTCCAAGACTTATTTATAATACCAAGGTATGACGGACTCAATGGAGAATTCTGGTTGAATGAGATTATATGCGTAAAGATGAGAACTTATCAGATTTGAGGCTTAGACAAATGGTAGATAGGGATGGCTAAAGAGTATGGTAGGAGTTAGGGTGATAATGAGATTGAGTAGAGCTTTTATTAGCATCGAGACTTGATTGTTGAGTTGACGTGAGAAGACATTGGGAGTAACACGACGTGTTGATGATAAATTGATGGTTAGGTAGTCGGACTTAATTTAGGTTGGGATTAGGATAAGATGTGATTCTGATGGCTCAATTATTCGGCGGATAAATTTATGGGAAGATATGACAAGGAATGTATTGAGCACACGTCGATTGTTGATTTGCGAAAGGTATGATGAGGTAGACAGATGTTCGTCTTGGATTGGTGGTCGACTAGAATATAAGTTTAGCAATTGATTAATATTGGGAAGAGATTGAGAAATTTAAAGATGTTATGGAGCGATGATGTTTAATGGAGTGGTATGGTATGAGGAGATGATTATTATTCTGTTATGAGAACTTGGGGTTGGAAATTTGAACAGAGTGATGAGTATATAGTTAAGTGTTAGGATGTGAGATTAGTCGTGGCTTTATCCAGTGAAAAGAAGGGTTATGATGAATTTTATTTTTGAGGAACGATGTGGAAGTTATAGGATTATAGATCATTTGATATCATCGTTATGTGTCCCCTACGCTGGCAAACTCCTGCAAACACGTTAAAACACGGAGAAGTGAAAGAAAACAAGAAAATACGAGAAAACGGATACGAGACGGTAGAAAATAACGGAAAACACACAAAAGAAGACGTGCGTGAATATATGAAATATAAACGCATGTCAGGCCACCCCTTCGCTACTGAACGTCCGACCTAAACATCGTCAGCCGTAAAATGAAGGGCCACCCTTTCGCTACTGAACGACTGACCTAAACGTCGACAGCTGTAAGCCGAAGGGCCACCCCTTCGCTACTGAATGATTGACTAAATGTCGTCAGCCGTAAGAAGAAGGGCGACTCCTTAACTACTGAACGACTCACCTACCAAACATGGTCAGTCGTAAGATGTGTTGGATATGGAAGACGTTTGTACACCCTTGTGGGGGATGTACGAGGGAATACGGACCTCGAACGTCGCGTACACGAAGTCGTGTACAAAGGGAATCTGTTCCCTTGCGGAGAGGATCTCTGGATGAGTGGGAAAGTCGCATTATATATGCATAAGTGCATGCGACATATGGCTAATAAAGGGGGAATATCTTAAGCTTATGTTGTACCATGCATATGGTACAACTTAAGCTTATAATGTGCCATGTATCATGGTACACCTTAATTAAGTTGTTCCAAAGGAACAACTTACCCTAAAATAACTACCTTGGGGGCTATAAATAAGACCCAAGGGTAAGCCATTTCTTACACCATTTGCATGAAATTCATGCATGCATCTTCATCCTAGCGAAGCTCTGCAGAAATCCTTTCTCTCCCTCTTATCCAAGTTCTTAATCTAAAGTAGAGATTTAGATTGTGGATTAGTAGCCTTACTCCGTTCGTGAGAAGACTCGATCCGTCGTGGCGAATCCGAAGGCGAAGTTCGTAGACTACCGTGCCGCATACGCAAGCGTAAGTCTAAACTTCATGTTATCGATCCTAACTCTGTTTTGGACAGGATCCTACATTGGTATCAGAGCCATACGGGTTCGCCCCGGAGAAACTATGAACGAGTCGTTGTCTTTTTCACGGATGGGTATCCTACCATTACGGATATGGTAGGAACTCTTCGTGACGGAGAGAACGCAGCGGTTGTTCTTTTCACGTTAGGGTCTTCTGTCATTACGGATATGGCATGAACTCTCCGTGACGGGAAGAACCGACCGTTCATATCGTCAAACTCGCTCTCTTCATGGATTCTGAGTCTCCATTCATAGGGAATGGGCGCTCTCTTCATGTGGAGCGCGCAGTTTACGAATTTTTAAAGAGGGTTCATTTTTTGGCACACGGCCATTGGAGGACAACTACTTCCTCGACGAACGGGTACTTCACCGGAGAAGAAGGTGGTGGTTATTCCCATCGGGGAAGATGAATTTTTTTGTGCATGTGCACCATGACCAAATGGGTTATGAAGGCCATGCACCCCCCTCCCCATGCGGAGGGGGTTGGCTATGGCCAATAACCACCGCGGCAACCCCCTCCGGCGGGGGTGTGCGGCCTCCCATGAAAGGGGAAACCGGCCATGGCCAAAGGGCCATGACCAGTCAAGGCAAAAAATGCCATGGCCGGGCCATGGCCGGCCGGCCTTGGCCGGCCATGGCCATGGCCGGCCGGCTCTGGCCGGCCACGGCCAGGAGCAGAAGGCCCTGGCCGCGGCCAGGGCAGGGGCCCTGGCCTCCCTGGCCGAGGCCAGGGCAGGGGCCCTGGCCCCGGCCAGGGCCTGGCCGAGGCCAGGGCAGGAGCCCTGGCCCCGGCCAGGGCTTTGCCGCCTTGGCAGAGGCCAGGGCAGCGCCCTGGCCTCAGGACAGGGCCCGGCCGCCCTGGCCGAGGCCAGGGCAGAGGCCCTGGCCCCGGCCAGGGCCTGGCTGCCCTGGCAGAGGCCAGGGCAGCGCCCTGGCCTCAGGCCAGGGCCGCCCTGGCCGCCATGGCCGAGGCCAGGGCAGAGGCCCTGGCCTCGGCCAGGGCCTGGCCGCCCTGGCAAAGGCCAGGGCAGCGCCCTGGCCTCAGGCCAGGGCCTGGCCGCCCTGGCCGAGGCCAGGGCAGGGGCCCTGGCCCCGGCCAGGGGCCTCTGGCCGAGGCCAGGCCAGGCAGAAGGCCTGGCCGGCCTCTGGCCGAGGCCAGGCCAGGCAGAAGGCCAGGCCGGCCTCTGGCCGAGGCCAGGCCAGTGGCCAGGCCGGCCCTGGCAGTGGCCAGGGCTGTCGCAGGCCGTCCTTGGCCGGGTGTCGGACTGATCGGCACTGGCCGGGGGAAGTTTCAGACCAATTCGGCAAATGCCTTGGTCGAACTAGCCCATACGGGGCCAAACGACAGTCGTCTGCATCAAAATTCTCTCATACGGGGAGAAACGCCTGGATCCATACGGGAGCCAGCGACGATAGTTTGCAGAAAATCCCAAAAGGGGGATCCGACCTAGGCACGGCTACGGCTCATTCCCGACAAATGGTCAGGAAGTGTCGAATATTTCACTAGTATCATAAGGGTACTAAGTTGAAATATAATTTTTTGAAAAATACGTTTTTCATACGTTTTGAAAAATAAGTTTTCAAAAACACTTTTCCGCTGCAAAGTACTATAAGAGTACTAACATTTGATAAAGTGAGGGAGAAATATTGAAAGTTACTCTAGATGGTGATTGGAAACAAAGTGACCTTTCCGATTCTAAAGTAACATCTTCAATATTTTTCGAAAGTAACTTATCAAATTATGAATATCATTCCAAGTGGGAGTTGATTTTAGAACTATCCATATGGGATATTCTATTATCATTTCAAGTGGGAATTATATCTGAAAAATACGTTTTCAAACTCGTTTTCCGCTGCTAGTACTATAAGAGTACTATTGTTTGATAAGTGATGGTGGAATATTGAAGGTTGTTCTAGATGGTGATTGGAATCGAAGAGACCTTTTCGATTCTAGAACAACATCTTCAATATTTTTCGAAAGTAACTTATCAAATATAATATAATTCCAAGTGGGATTTGAATTTTTAGAACTATCCAAATGGGATATTCTATTATCATTTCAAGTGGGAGTTATATTTTAAGAATTTTTATGCAATGTTTTGATCAAACCTTCGGTTTTGTGTCTTTTGCAGCATTTTAAAAGTAAAATGTCTTCCGCTTCAAAGAATATCGTCGCTGAGTTAAACAAAGGTGAAAAACTCAACGGCGATAATTACAAACTTTGGTCCATCAAGATACAATACGTTTTAGAGGAGCAAGAAGTGCTCGAAACTCTAAAGAACGTAATGATTGAACCTGAGTTGGGCACTACGGCCCAACACAGACAAGACAAGGAAGCTTTTGATGCTTGGTCTCGGAAGAACATGATAGCGCGCATTACGTTATTAAGCAGTATGGCTGATGACATAATGCGCATCTTCCGAGAACATGACCTAGCCATGGACATATGGTCCAAGCTAGAGGAGAAGTTCGGTGGCACATCGGTGTCCAAACTTCGCGCCTTAACTATAAAGTTCGATACATATAAGAAACGTCCAGATCATTCCATGGGGAAACATCTGCGACATATGGCGAACCTTATATCAGAGTTAAAGGACGCAGGTCATGTGCTCACGGATGAGCAACAAATCCAAGCAGTCATACGTTCCCTACTAAATGGGTGGGACCAAATGAAGATGCATCTCACTCACAATGAGAGCATCAAGACCTTCAGCGACGTTTCCAAGCACCTCGAATTAGAGGAAGAGCGGCTTGCGGCTGCCAAGCCAAGTGCAGAAGTGCACATGGTTGCTAGTTCCTCACACGGGGGAAAGAAACGTAAAGATCGTTTGAAGTCTTCTAATGAACGTAATAAGCAACCTGAGTCTACCAAGGAACCCAAACATAAGGGTGGGCACAAGAAATGGCACAAGAAGAAAGACTTGAAAAGGATCAAGTGCTTCAAGTGCAACAAGCTCGGTCACTATGCTCGTTCGTGTACGAGTGGAAGTGACGAGGTAACTTGTAATACTAGTAACATATGTGTTTCTAGTTCAATATTTCTTGCGGAATCTAATCCATTATGGGATAATTGATTCAGGTGCCACCGACCACATAGCAAAGGACAGACGGTCCTTCGTGGAGTATCACCGGATACCCCAAGGAATGAAGTGGATCAATGTAGGAAACAACACACGTGTTGTAGATAAAGGCGTTGGGAATTGCAAGCTAGGCTTGGACAACGGCCACACTCTCCTACTTTATGATGTTCTCTTCATTCCATATATTCAAAGGAATATTAATACTGTGGTCAATTTAATGGGTCTTGGTTATAATTGGTTCCTTCATGATTGTAATATGGACCTATTTTGTAATAATTCCTTTATTGGTACTGGGTTTGTATTTAAAGGATTTATTGTAATGAGTACAATGTATGATTCCTCATGTAATGAAAATTTCCTTATTGCAAATTCTAAGACTTATGAGTCTGATGTGAATTGTTGGCACGCAAGGCTTGGTCATATTGGACCAACGCGTATGGATAGACTCGCCAAACGTGGTCTTCTATCCAATGTTTCAAAGGTTGAAATGTCGACCTGCGAACATTGCCTTGTGGGGAAATCTTGTCGCAAGCCGTTTGGAACCGGCACAAGGGCCGAGGTTCCATTACAGCTTATCCATTCGGACATATGTGGTCCGATGAATGTCAAGACAAGACGCGGAAAGTCCTATTTCATCACTTTTATTGATGATTTTACCCGATTCGGACATATCTATTTGATATCCCACAAAAGTGAAGCTTTGGCTTGCTTTAAAAACTATATGAGTTAAGTGGAGAATCAATTAGATCGCAAGATTAAGGTCTTGCGAACCGATAGGGGCGGTGAATATCAATCAATAAGTTTTAAGGAACTCTGTGATGAAAAAGGCATAGTACATCAGGTAACTATGCCTTATACTCCTCAACAAAACGGTGTTGCAAAAATGAGAAATAGGACTTTAATGGAAATGGTCCGTTCAATGATGGCGCAAGCTAACTTGCCAATCACCTTTTGGGGAGATGCATTATTGACGGCCACTTTCATTTTAAACCGTGTACCCTCGAAATCAGTTAGCTCCACTCCTTATGAGTTGTGGAACCAAAGGTCTCCTGACTTAAACATTTTGAAACCTTGGGGTTGTGCATCCTACGCACATATTTCCTCCCATAAGTATGGCAAACTTGGGCCAAGGGGAAGGAAACGTATCTCTATACGATACGCAGAAAACTCCAAAGGTTATATTTTTTTGTTAGTCAGGAAGACAATGGTGGGCTAATTGAGTTTGAGTCGAGGGATGTCACTTTCTTGGAAAACAAGTTTCCAAGACAGGGCGAGATAAGTCAGGACTTATCTTTATTTGAGATTTATGATCAAGAAGGATTACCTCATTCGAGTGGGAGAATTCTTGGTGAAAACGAAAATACGTTTCAACCTTCACCAATGGATTATACGAATGACGATTATCCTATTCCATACGGGAATAATGATCCAAGTGGGAGCAATTCTAACGACATTCCAAGTGGGAGTGATATTAGAATTGATCTAAATTCGAGTCAACAAGGACTTGAAGAAATCTCAAATACAACGTAGTAGTCGTACAAGGTTGGCTCCTCTAAGATTTGAGGTAAACCTTTATGACTTTACTACAAGATGATGACAAGCCTGCTACTTTCAAACAGGCCGCATCATGCCCTGCGAAAGACAAATGGATGGAAGCGATGAAGGAGGAATTGAAATCCATGCGAGTTAACCAAGTCTGGGACTTAGTTAACTTACCCAGAGGACATAGAGCAATTGGGAACAAATGGGTTCTCAAGATCAAGCATAAGGCTGATGGCTCTATTGACAGATATAAAGCTCGCCTTGTCGCGAAAGGTTTTACGCAACAGGAAGGGATAGACTACGAAGAGACCTTCTCACCTGTTGTGCATTTTACCTTAATTCGCATGATTCTGGCAATGGTAGCTTGCTTATACCTCGAATTACATCAGATGGATGTAAAGAATGCCTTTCTCAATGGAGAATTGGACGAGGAGATCTATATGGAACAACCAACAGGGTTTGTAAAAGAAGGAAACGAACATAAGGTTTGTAAACTTCGTAAGTCCATATATGGTCTTAAATAATCCTCGAGGCAATGGTATATACGATTTCAAGAAGTTGTCTTATCAAATGGATTTTTCCATGCTTGATGAAGATAACTGAGTATATATCAAGAGGATTAAAAGCAAGTATATTATCATGTCTCTATATGTAGATGACATTTTAATAGCCAGAAATGACAAGGGCTTTGTGATGAGTATCAAGGCTTGGCTTTCATCAGTATTTGAGATGAAAGGCATAGGAAAAGCCGCATATATCCTTGGAGTTAAGATTTCAAGGAATCGTTCGAAGAAACTTCTTTCTCTTTCACAGGAGACTTATATAAAGAAGGTTCTAGAACGATTTAATATGCAGGACTCAAGTCCATTGATATTCATATAAGCATATGCGATAATTTATATCTGGAATCGTGTCCAAAGAACCAAAAGGAAAAGGAAATTATGGAAAAAGTTCCATATTCCAGTGCAGTTGATAGTCTTATGTACGCTATGGTGTGTACGAGACCGGACATCTGTTTTGCCGTTGGAAATGGTAAGCTGTTACCAATCCAACCCAGGGCAAGAACACTGGAAAGCGGTTAAGAGGATAATGCAGTATCTTAAAGGAACTGTAGATTTGCAAAAGACTATGATAAAACCAAGAAGGTAGACATAAGGTACACATCTACGCATGAGATGATAGAGGATCAGCTTACGAAAGCGATCCCCAGAAATGTGTTTTATAAACACTTATCATCCCAAGGATTGCGTATGAGCTGAGTTGTACCAATGTATATTCCCATGTCTAAGAAAGATCAAATTTAATAAAAGAATAAGTTCTTTTTCAAACATTGCATATGAATTCCTTAAGAAATGTTTGTGTACATTTTTTGAAATCTCAGCTGAATTGTGTGTATGTCGGACAGATAAAGGTTGGCTCTCTCACATGAGCAACCGCCTTATCTTATCAGATGGATAAGATAGAGATGAGACTAGTTTAAAGTCAAAATCATTAGACGAATGATTTAGAGTCATGACTTAAACAAGATAGTCGAATCAAAGATCTGCATCATATGGATGCTTACAAAAGATCTGAGATCTGTATCACAAGGATATTTGAAAGAGATCTCGTAGGATTTTTAAATCCTATCTGTCTTATGCAGGATGATAGTCCGTGAATATTTAACGAGTAGTAAAGGGACTCAAAAAGATAGGCACTGTGGTGTCTGATCTTTTCATCCGTACAACATCATTAAGACATACTCTCCCTGGGAAAGGAGTGATGTTGTAATACGTGTTCATACCACGTATGCATTTCGACCACTGAGTTAGTAGCAATAGTGTTTGCTATTATGTGAGACTCAAAGGCCATATGGGTCTTTACTCTTACCCTCAAGGACTCCAATTGGTTCCTTTAGATTTGACGAAATGATCGCTATCTTAGCGTGTTACTTATGAGCTATAATAATTCGGCTCGGCGGGGCACGTTAGAAAAGCGAGTCTAGTCAAGATCAGAAGGTTCGCAAGAAGAGGAAGATTGATTTCATATTCGCATTTGGACTTTAATGATTCAAAGCTGGCCAGCCAATTGTAATCCAGATGGGATTCAATTGTTGAATATAAAGTATAAGAAATATGAAGAAATAATCTAGGGTAAAGCATGCGTTGAACTACTCAACTTTGCACCTTCGAGGTCGTTGTGTATCTCTAACAAGTGCACAACAACAGACTCTACGCGCATGACGGTCGCACGGTCTATTTCTCGGTATGATAGATGAAAGAACTAAGGGAAAGACGTTCTCTTACAATCCCCTCAAGTGTGAGTGGGAGATGTTGGATATGGAAGACGTTTGTACACCCTTGTGGGGGATGTACGAGGGAATACGGACCTCGAACGTCGCGTACACGAAGTCGTGTACAAAGGGAATCTGTTCCCTTGCGGAGAGGATCTCTGGATGAGTGGGAAAGTCGCATTATATATGCATAAGTGCATGCGACATATGGCTAATAAAGGGGGAATATCTTAAGCTTATGTTGTACCATGCATATGGTACAACTTAAGCTTATAATGTGCCATGTATCATGGTACACCTTAATTAAGTTGTTCCAAAGGAACAACTTACCCTAAAATAACTACCTTGGGGGCTATAAATAAGACCCAAGGGTAAGCCATTTCTTACACCATTTGCATGAAATTCATGCATGCATCTTCATCCTAGCGAAGCTCTGCAGAAATCCTTTCTCTCCCTCTTATCCAAGTTCTTAATCTAAAGTAGAGATTTAGATTGTGGATTAGTAGCCTTACTCCGTTCGTGAGAAGACTCGATCCGTCGTGGCGAATCCGAAGGCGAAGTTCGTAGACTACCGTGCCGCATACGCAAGCGTAAGTCTAAACTTCATGTTATCGATCCTAACTCTGTTTTGGACAGGATCCTACAAGATGAAGGGCCACCCGTTCGCTACTGAACGACAGACCTAATTGTCGTCAGCCGTAAGATGAAGGGCTACCCATTCGCTACTGAACGACTCACCTAAATGTCATCAGCAATAAGATGAAGGGCCACCCCTTTTCTACTGAACAACACGCCTAAAAGTCGTCAGCCGTAAGTCGAAGGGGCCACCCCTTCGCTACTGAACGACTCGCCTAAAAGCCGTCAGCCGTAAGTCGAAGGGCCCACCCCTTCGCTACTGAACGACTAACCTAAAAGTCGTCAGTCGTAAGATGAAGGGCCACCCCATCGCTACAGAAAGTCTCACCTAAACATCATCAGCCATAAGACAAAGGGCCACCCCTTTGCTACTGAACGACTCGCCTCAAGTGTAACAGCCGCTTTCCGACCGTTAGTATTTTTAGCGCGTACGAATCTTTTCGTGTGCGTATTTTATTTGGCCTCTTCTTGGATCCGGACTACACGATGTGATATGCCGTTGTGACCATATGGAAGAGTAGTTATTTGTGGGATTTTTGGTGAACATCATTTCACGGGTCGTTCCCCCACAAATCAGATTGGATTGCAGGATCATTGTAGCTTTAAACTTAGTCGTCGGATCTTTTATTTTTTGTTCTTTCTTCGTGGACCAAACACGCGATTGACCACTGTACCCCCAAGCCTCTCTTCGTCACGATCGTCCGATATTTTTTTCGTAATTTTTTGACACTCCTAGCCCACCCAAATCACTAATCAAGATCGAGCCCGTTTAGCCTTAATCACTTTTGAAATTCAAATCCCTAATCAAATCATTAGAGGATCTATACGTATCATGAAATTGATTCTGCATCTACCCTCACCCAGTTTTTTCCCACTTTGTACACCACATCACTTACCCTCTCTCCTAGTCACCCCTTAATTATACCCCCATTTCAACTACTTTTAGCTACTCATCTTTATTTTAGAAACAACCAGCCCGTAACCTAAGGAACCCATGCAAACTCATCTCTTGGCCGCCCCCTTGCGCCTCCCCATTTGCTGGCGGCCACCCCCAGCACCCCCTCTCCGGCCATGTAACGGCCTGTATTTTCCCAATACTTTTGAATTAAGTATTTAAAGTAATTTCATTTTTAAAGGTATTTTGTAATGGTTTGTCAGGAGTTTTACTGATTTCAAAAATTTCTTATACAAATATTTTTGAAGTACCCGACAAGTTATGGAGTATTTCAGTAAGATCGGGTTTCATCAAATACATCTAAAAGATCTGATAAAAATTCATTTTCAGATATTGCCGTTTTGGCTCAATGAATTAATTTTCTATACAAAGATCTTCAAAACGTTTTTGAACTTCTACAATAGCATCCTATGATCATTTAGGGCTTCCCACATTAATTTCGTAATTTTCTGATATCATTTCAATAGAGAACCCGCAAATCCGCTTTCTAAACGTTTTGACCTAAAACTAGTATCCCCGTAGCCCAAACCTTGAAACAGTCTTCGTATTTGCTATCCTCGCGACGATACGATCCCGTGAATATGTTTTCGTAATTTTCCGGACATGTTTACTAGTAAGGACAAAACTGTAATTTCGTGTTTCTAAGTGTTTTACTAATTACCCCCTTTACTAATTACATCAGTTAATTGTTTTACCTACCAAACCTACCCGTTATTCTCCCCTCCCCTTCACTAACCCAGGCACGCAAGCACCTACTCCCTCTCTCTTTCACTAAACCCTATAAAATCAACCCCAGGCTCTCGAATTAAACCCCACACAGATATCTCTCTATCACTCTTCCCCCTCTCAATATTAACCCACATTACTCTCTCTCTCTCTCTATGTTGCATTTCGAAACCCAACTGATCAAACACCCCGCGAGGCCGCTGTCTCCCTCTTTCACTCTCCCGCTCTCAGACCCCCGAACCCATGCTCACACCCATGCCCGCTGTGAGCCCCCAATGACGACGACGCCGAGCATGGCAGCCCCGAGCTCCGCCGAGAGCCACAACAACCCCACTGCCGACTACGATCTTCGAGCCTCGACCACCGTCCTCCGTACTCCGAGCGCCTCCGTCGCCTCCCGCCGCGTCCGACGACGCCCTCAGCCCGCTGCACGACCCTCGACCACCGCCGCTTCAGATGACCACCGCCCACCGAAGCTTCACCGTCGCCGCTTCGAGGAGACCGCACGCCGTCCCCTCAAACTTAGGCGACACTCCCCCATTCTCCTCCGCTGCCTCTCTGAAGAGAGCCCATCACGACAGGACGCCGCCCCACTGCCTTCACTGTCGACGCCACCCTCATCCATCGTCGCCACCGCCTCACTCCGGAGCTCGCACTGCCGCCGCTCCGCCATCGACTCCCGACGTCAAGTACCCCCGAACACGCCGCCGTTTGCCCCAACTCGCCTCGTGCTTCTGCCGTCTCCATCCACCGCCTCTGCCCCCGACGTCGCCCCACCACCGTGAACCGCCGCCACAGCCTCCGAGGCCGCCGCAGTCCCGCCACCGTCCTCGCCATTCTGACGTCGACAGCGGGCTCCCTAGCAACGTAAATAACGAAGGGTGAGAACTCGATGGCATTTTTGTAGTTACGAAGTAATTTTCTTATTTTCGTATTTTAATTAATTATTAATGGGTATTTATGGTTTTAAATTCATAACTTAAAATATAGGGCCCAGAAAAATGTGAGACTAGCTCCAGAAAATTAGAAATAATATTCTGGACCCAATGGCGCTAGTTTCATCTCAATCAGATGCTTAGTTTTTCTAGAATTAATTTTTAAGCCTAAAATTTAAATACGTTGTTTTCGTTCAAAAATCCGTAACTTGTTATTTTTACGTAAACTAACATGTGATAAAAAAATAAATGTTATATTACTCTTTGAGACGATCGTTGTGACACCTCTCTTGCAACATTCCGATGTAGATTGCATCCAGAATAAATGTTTGAATAAATACATTACTAATTGAAAAATAGTTTTTAAATTGTTTTTGAGCTTTTAAAAATTCTAAAAATTACTATAAGCTTTATAAAAATATTCCCTCTTACAGTAAAACTATTTTTATCATATATAGCCTATATAAAAATTTAGAACTCTTTTCATCCCGTTTTAATCAGTTTAAAAATCAAAACGATCGAGTTTAATAAATAGAAGATAGAGTGTGGTTTAACCAATTGTTTCTTGTGATTGCAGGTATCAATCCTCGTGCACCAGCTCTTTTAGCTCCAACCTCGTCTTGCCACGACGAGCTCGATAAAGTAAGTCACGACATATTCTAAACTTAGAAAACTAGTCTACTGTTCTTGTATGAACCCGTTGACACCCATATAGCCTCGAACGGCTATTTGACTTGAACGGAACAAGAGACTTAACCTAATAAGAAAGTAATCAACTAAAGATTACTTTGCCAACTTTCAACTTTGGTGGTTGTAGCACGCAGCTACCAACTTGGGTAACTTGTGTGTTAAACCACACTACCACGTGCTCGAAGCACGGAGAAACAGTTTTTGGTGTTGGACTTGTCTTTATCCTACTTTTTGGTTTTCAATGAGAAAGTCAACCAGTTGACTTGGTTTGACTAGTAACATGTGGAATATCGTGTGGAACATCATGTGGAACATCCGGTAAAGAACTTGCACTTGGCACAACACTGGGGTATTGGGGTAACTCATAGTTTGAGAGAGTACGAGAGTGACTAGAGTTCGATCTACATGTCCAGCTGCCTGAGTTTTGGCATACCGTCCAGCTGCCCTAGTGTAGCTTGCACAGTTATTTTCTTTACAGTACATGCACTTTACTTGCCTTACCAGTACAGTCACCGTACTTTACTTGCCGTACTTTTAGCTACAGCAGTTGCCTGTTACAACTACACTTTACTTTCTACACTTGTACAGACACTGTACTTTACTTTCACTTTGGTCTGTTTGTATGTTGTTACCTTTGTCATACTTGTACAGTACTCCTTTTCTTTATTTAGAATTGTTGTGACTTACCTACGGTTCCATCTCCGTGGCACCGCATGCGACGTACATATGGAAGCAGATGCCCTTGAGTTGATAGCGCCAGAGTTTGACCCTGAGACCGCAGCTTTCAGTGTTATTTTCGCTATGTACTTTTCTTCTTTCATGTATATCTGTTGGGACATCTTGTACAGTATGGATTGTAATAATTGGACACTATTTGGGTATTTTTGTACATCTCTGCATCGTGGCTATTTTGGTTTCACTGGTTAACTGCAGAACCTGCGCAAATATCAAATAAGTAACGGGCCCCCGAGAGCAAGTCGTTACAAGTTTGGTGGCCCACGCAGGTCCTCGCTAACTACCTCGTGAACAATATAGCAAGATCAGGATGTGCAATATAAAATACTCAAATTAACCTCGAGTATGGGATGTCTCGAGTGTTCACCTGTATTGGATATACGGGTGAAGTGTTCTTATTACCCAGCTTCCTTGATCTTCCTTGATTCCCATCATCTTCCTTTGAACTCTTAACCCTTGCTTAGTAACTCGTGTTCCATTCTTGGTTATACCCTCTCTAATAACCTCTTTTGCTAGCAGTTATAGTGGTTTTTCATAGGTTGAACTATCTAACCGCTTCATCACCCTTCCGTCAGTTGATGATGGAACGCATATGAATGATAAGCTTCCTTCAATGGACCATGATCCGGTCAATGTGCTTGGCTAAGTTTGTTGGATCACCCTAGCTAGACTTGGGGTTAGTGTTCCTGGCTTAGTCACTTCCCTGGCCGTGTCGGCTGGACCGCAAGGACATGAATCATGATTATGTAACGCCATCGATCTTCATCACTAGCACCCCTTTCTTTAGATAATGATGGCCTTCTGATTATTCTACTATTCTTCCTAATCGCTTTTAGTACGTGTGAACTCTAGCTACGTTTATTTTAAGAAGGGTAGCATTCGATTTTCGATCACCAAAAGTTCGAGTTCAACAACGGAAGCGAATCAAAGGATGCTCAGAAGTATTGGAGGATGGTGCTGAAGAATTTGAGACAAGCCAATCCTAGCATGTAAGTGTAGGTTGTTTGCGTCTTTTTGAGCTCGTGTTTCTCTTCTAGCCCCTACTTCTATCTTGTACCCGATTTCTTTTCCAAGGGTTTGATTTCTTTTTCCACCGACCGCCTCCCCCCCTCTTTATTTCATTTGTCCGCTTCCTCGCCTCGGGCCATGTTCCCGCCTAATCGATGACTTTCGGCACCCCTCCCCTTTTTTTAAAACCCCTCTCCTTCCTCCCTAAGCCACCCCGTGGCTTCCCATTCGCTCCGAGATCACCCACTCCTCCTCCCGGCCTCTCCCCCAAGAGAGCTCGACCCATCTCGCCCGAAGCTCCACCAGATCCATCGCTCCACCCCATCCTGGAGGCCTCTGCCATGGACCGATAGCCAGTCGCAGCCCTCGTCGCCATGGATCGACAACCGCCGATGGCCCACTGACGACCTTGGGGATTGTTGGGCTTAGCAACAACCCTCGCCGCCACCCTCGCTTTTGCCGCATGGTTGGGATCTTGGGAAGTCGTCATTCTTGGGGTTCTTTCAAGCTTTTTGTCCTGGGTCTTGCCCCTTGAGATGTTCCGCCTCGTTTCCTTCTTGGGACCACTCCTTTATGTTTGTTGGATCGTGAGCTTTTGGTCGTTGAGTTGTTTAGGGTTGATGGTGATAACCGTAGATGTCGACCAATGGTATTGGCCAGCAGTATCATTGGGGTAGAGTATTGGCGTGCTTTTGGGCTTATGTGTTGAAGTTGGATGTCAGTCTTGTGCTCGGATTTGGGAGACGGCTAGGATGTTGGTTTCTTGTTGGATGTTATGGAGATTACTGGAAGAAGTGGTAACAATGATCTTGACCCTCGAGAATTGGCCTTATATTTGCCTATTAGTGTTGATATGGATATTGGCTTGTAATTTGGTATCGTGGCAGATGAAGTCCTTTGTGTGCGGCTGGTTAAGTTGTAACAACGCGGATGCACTAGGTTTAGCCCTTACGTTTATGTATGCTATGGCGATGATTTACATGATTAAGATCCAGACCCTATAGTCATCGTTAACATGAGTTGAAAATTTTAGACGTTATGTTCATCTTTTTGGTGTGTTTTAAATAGCTTGCTACTGGCTTATCACCTCAGGTTCCAAGTTCGAACAGATGTTGTCATCATCATAATATCTCTCATTTTCATGTAATGCCATTATCTCATATTTTGGCAACTTGATAAATCTGAAGTAACTATGGTGATGGTACTAGGTTTCGAAACTAGTTACGGAAGCTATGGTGAGGTCAATAGTTTGTATTCATATATAACATCTCTTGTTTTCTAGATGCTATGATATCACATTATATTTCATGCTATTAACAACTTATTGTCCTATGTCGTGATCGTTCGTCAAGCCTTCCTCTCGATCGTTTAAATTGCTTAGGCGATTATCGATCTTCTTAATACCGAGGACGGAATTATTTTAAGGAGGGTAGGATGTAACGGCCTGTATTTTACCAATACATTTAAATTAAGTATTTAACGTAATTTCATTTTTAAAGGTATTTTGTAATGGGTTGTCAAGAGTTTTACTGATTTCAAAAATTTCTTATAAAAATATTTTGAAGTACAAGACTACTTATGGAGTATTTCAGTATATCGGGTTTCATCAAATACCTCTAAAAGATCTGATAAAAAATCATTTTCAGGTATTGCCGTTTTGTCTCAATGAATTAATTTTCTATACAAACATCTTCAAAACATTTTCAAACTTCTATAGTAGCATCCTATGATCATTTAGGGCTTCCCACATTAATTTCGTAATTTTCTGATATCATTTCAATAGAGAACCCGTAAATCCGTTTTCTAAACGTTTTGACCTAAAACTAGTATCCCCGTAGCCCAAACCTTGAAACAGTCTTCGTATTTGCTATCCTCGCGACGATACGATCCCGTGAATATGTTTTCGTAATTTTCCGGACATGTTTACTAGTAAGGACAAAACTGTAATTTCGTGTTTCTAAGTGTTTTACTAATTACCCCCTTTACTAATTACATTAGTTAATTGTTTTACCTACCAAACCTACCCGTTATTCTCCCCTCCCCTTCACTAACCCAGGCACGCAAGCACATACTCCCTCTCTCTTTCACTAAACCCTATAAAATCAACCCCAGGCTCTCGAATTAAACCCCATACAGATATCTCTCTATCACTCTTCCCCCCTCTCAATATTAACCCACATTACTCTCTCTCTCTCTCTCTCTCTCTCTCTCTCTCTCTCTCTCTCTATTGCATTTCGAAACCCAACTGATCAAACACCTAGTGAGGCTGCTCTCTCCCTCTTTTACTCTCCCGCTCTCAGACCTCCGAACCCATGCTCACACCCACGCTCGCTGTGAGCCCCCAACGACGACGACGCCGAGCGTGGCAGCCCCGTGCTCCGCCGAGAGCCACAGCAACTGCGCCGTCGACTACGATCTCCGAGCCTCGACCATCGTCCTTCGTACTCCGAGCACCTCCGTCGCCTCTCGCCGCGTCCGATGACGCCCTCAGCCTGCTACACGACCCTCGACCACCACCGCTTCAGACGACCACCGCCCGCCGAAGCTTCGCCGTCGCCGCTTCGAGGAGACCGCATGCCGTCCACTCGAACTCAGGCGATGCTCCCTCGTTCTCCTCCGCTACCTCTCCGACGAGAGCCCATCACGACAGGACGCCGCCCTATTGCCTTCACTGTCGACGCCACCCTCATCAGTCGTCGCCACCGCCTCACTCCGGAGGTCGCACTGCCGCCGATCAGCCTTCGAGTCCCGACGTCAAGCACCCCCGAACACGCCGCCGTTCGCCCCAACTCGACTCGCGCTTCCACCGCCTCCAGCCACCGCCTCCGTCCCCGACGTCGCCCCGCCACCGTGAACCGCCACCACAGCCTCCGAGGCCACCGCAGTCCCGCCACCGCCCTCGCCATTCCGACGTCGACAGCGGGCCCCTAGCAACGTCAATAATGAAGGGTGAGAACTCGATGGCATTTTCGTAGTTACGAAGTAATTTTTGTATTTTAATTATTTATTAATGGGTATTTATGGTTTTAAATTCATAACTTAAAATATAGGGCCAAGAAAAATGTGAGACTAGCTCCAGAAAATCAAAAATAATATTCTGGACCCAATGGCGCTAGTTTCATCTCGATCAGACGCTTAGTTTTTCTAGAATTAATTTTTAAGTCAAAGTTAAATACGTTGTTTTCGTTCAAAAATCCGTAACTTGTTATTTTTACGTAAACTAATATGTGATAAAAATATATGTTATAGTACTCTTCGAAACTGTCGTTTTGACACCTCACTTGAAACATTCCGATGTAAATTGCATCCAGAATAAATGTTTGAATAAATAGGTTACTAATTGAAAAATAGTTTTTAAATTGTTTTTGAGCTTTAAAAAATTCTAAAAATTACTATAAGCTTTATAAAAATATTCACTCTTACAGTAAAACTATTTTATCATATAAAGCCTATTTAAAAATTTAGAACGCTTTTCATCACCGTTTTAATCAGTTTAAAAATCAAAACGATCGAGTTTAATAAATAGAAGATAGAGTGTGCTTTAACCAATTGTTTCTTGTGATTACAGGTATCAATCCTCGTGCACCAGCTCTTCTAGCTCCAACCTCGTCTTGCCACGACGAGCTCGATACAGTAAGTCACGACATATTCTAAACTTAGAAAACTAGTCTACTGTGCTTGTATGAACCCGTTGACACCCCTATAGCCTCGAACGGCTATTTGACTTGAACGGAACAAGAGACTTAACCTAATAAGAAAGTAATCAACTAAAGATTACTTTGCCAACTTTCAACTTTGGTGGTTGTAGCACGCAACAACCAACTTGGGTAAATTGTGTGTTAAACCACACTACCACGTGCTCGAAGCACGGAAGAAACAGTTTTTGGTGTTGGACTTGTCTTTATCCTACTTTCTAGTTTTCAATGAGAAAGTCAACCAGTTGACTTGGTTTGACTAGTAACATGTGGAATATCGTGTGGAACATCTGGTAAAGAACTTGCACTTGACACACCACTGGGGTATTGGGGTAACTCATAGTTTGAGAGAGTACAGGAGTGACTAGAGTTCGATCTACATGTCCAGCTGCCTGAGTTTTGGCATACCGTCCAGCTGCCTGAGTTTTGGCAAAATAAAAGTAACATGTCCTGCTGCCTGGGTTTCGACATTCGTCTGGGTAGCACCCAGGCAAGATATGGACTCAATGGTCACATATTGTACTCTCCTACTTGAGTCACGTAGTTCTAGTGTAGCTTGCACAGTTACTTTATTTACAGTACATGCACTTTACTTTCCTTACCAGTACAGTCACCGTACTTTACTTGCCGTACTTTTAGCTACAGCAGTAGCATGTTACACCTACACTTTACTTTCTACACTTGTACAGACACCGTACTTTACTTTCACTTTGGTCTGTTTGTACGTAGTTACATTTGTCATACTTGTACAGTACTCCTTTTCTTTATTTAAAATTGTTGTGACTTACCTACGGTTCCATCTCCGTGGCACCGCAGACGACATACATATGGAAGCAGATGCCCTTGAGTTGATAGCGCCAGAGTTCGACCCCCAGACCGCAGCTTTCAGTGTTATTTGTGCTATGTACTTTTCTTCTTTCATGTATATCTGTTGGGACATCTTGTACAGTGTGAATTGTAATAATTGGACACTATTTGGGTATTTTTGTACATCTCTGCATCGTGGCTATTTTGGTTTCACTGGTTAACTGCAGGACCTACGCAAATATCAAATAAGTAATGGGCCCCCGAGAGCGGGTCGTTACAGGCCACCACCTACTCCACCTCCATCTCCTCCCTCTCCTCCTCTCAAAGATCCTCAAACTGCAACATACAACACCCCAGGCCGCATTTCCCAGATCTGGGTGCGTCGCCGTCCGTCGCCTTCCGACTGCCCCCAGCCGCCGTCGCCACCTCCACTCGACTCTTCTTTGACCCCTCTATCACCTACAAATTCCCTTTCCCTCTTTCCTCATCTCTTACACCTCAAAAACCCGTTGAAACCAAGCCCTAGCGGCTATTTTTGATAGATCTGCGCGTATATCTTCAACGCCAACGCCCGGGCACCTCCGACCGCCGACGCCACCGACGCCCTACCACCGTTGGACTTCTCTCGAACTCTCCTATCATCTGCACCCCTCCTTGCTCATTTATCTCATCTCGATCTCTTCGAAAACCTCATCAAACTCAGACCTAACGACAGTTTTGGACAGATCTCTCCATCGTCGGAAAACTCCGCGCCCGGCCATCTCCGGCCACTTCCGACGACCACTCCACCACCATTAGATCCCCCTCAAACCCCAATATATACTGCAAGTCTCCTTTGACCCCAATGGTCGCCACTTTTCTGCTGCGACGAGCGACAACGACCATTGCGCGAATCTGTCCTCTTCGTCTTCTCACGGCCTCCCACCGCCGTGTGCTGACGTCGTCGGCCACCCACCGGGCCGGGCACCCCCCACTGACCTTCTTCAATCACCAGAAGCCCCCTTTGATCATCGGAGTTCACGCGCATCGCTGAACTCACGTGTTTTCCCCCGACGTTGCTGCCGCCGTGTAGATCCATTGCGCTACCCCCAACGGAAGAGAGATCGACGTTTGCTCGCTGTTTCGTGCCTTCACATCGCTATTTGGAAGTGTCTCGCTACGCTACCTACGGCCGAGATGTTACAGACGACGTCGATCCATCGCCGTTCAGACCCGAGATCCGCTTTTCGATCAACGTCAAAAGGTTAGTCCTCTAACGCGTAGTAAGAACCCCCACTGTAGAAAATCAAAAACCTAATCTAAAAATCGTCAAAAAACTAAATTTCATTTCTGCTCCTTTAAAACGTTGCAAAATATTAGACATCAACGAAGGACTGAATATCTGTGCATATAGGATAGATCGTCGATTAGGCAGAACCAAAACAAAAACGTGACTTTGACTGCTAGGATAGCTCTGTTGAACTAGAAATGAAATCTAATAGGAATGATGGAAAACGTGTCCTGACATTGTCGTTGACCCGTTTCAGACGGACCCTCACTGACGCGCCGCTTCGACGAGACGCTCCAGACAGATGACGCACTCACCACCGCAGGCATGTGTTTCTCACTTGCGTACTTTCGGCCACGTTTAGGCCATCTTTCTTTAAAATGTAAAAGTACGACTAAAGAGAACCGGACGTAAAATGATAGCGTCTAGGACCCCACTTGACAGCTTAAACTTGACGACAAAGCTTAAGCGTGACAACAACAACAACTGACACCTTAGGACTATTCTGTATGTGCGTGCGTTTGGACCCCCTAGAAAGAACAACTCTCATCCATTCACGTCTTGTTATGTCATGTCATGTATTGCATAAGCCTGCGGGTGAATAGGGCACTCTTCAAGCTAGAGAGGGTGATCCTTTGTCACGATTGGTAATGGATAAGCCTGCAGGAGAATAGGACACTCTCTAAGCTAGAGAGGGTGATCCCTTGTCACGATTGGTAATGGATAAGCCTACCAGCGAATAGGGCACTCTCCAAGCTAGAGAGGGTGATCCCTTGTCACGATTGGTAATGGATAAGCCTGCTGGTGAATAGGGCACTCAACGAGTGAGTTGGTGATCCCTTGTCATGTCTTGTCTTGTACACTTGGGCTATGGCAGGGTTGAGCGGTCGTACAGGGAGAGGGTCTCGCCGCCCTCAAACCGTAAGGCATGAACCCTTCCAGTCACACATGTCTTGTCGTGTCTTGTCCTGTCCCGTCTAGGTTAGTCCTGTAGCCAGTAGCACACGCTACAGCTTCTGCCTGTCATGTTTACTTTCTTGCACCGCTTTACTTTCTGCATAGTATAACTTCCATGTCATAACAACTGCATGTTAATCAACCAGTAAAATGTTGCTCTTAATTACCTTACACTTGCAGTAGAGTCTAACCCTTCCTTGTAGACTTTACCTGACATACAGTTTCTTTTCTCTTGGGTGCTGTACGTCAGGGGTTGAGCCAGAGTACGTGGACGAGCTGGACATACCTGAGTACGTGGAGCCAGAGGACGTCGACCCAGAGTGCGTTCCTGACGAGGACCAGACCTAGAGGTCCCTCACCGTTGCAGACTTTCAGAGGATACTACTTTTAGTTGGGTGTCTAGCACCACTTTACCTTTTTGCCTAGGTTGGGTGCTTCGTACCATTAGTTTCCTTTTTCTGCAGTTGTTGCCATGCTTAGGCTTCTTTTCTTTTAGACTTGTCATAAACTGGATTTTGTCTCTTTTATAAAATGAATGCATCCTTTCTTTCTATAATTTTGTTGTTCCAAATTATATATATGCAAGAACCTGTAATTTTTAAATGGTACCCCTACAGACACTTAATGGGTCTGAGCCTCACAGCTCCGGCCCATGCGGACCTTAGTCATGTTTTGCTTCCGTCGTTTTGGTAAGCGGGGCGTGACAGGTTTTAGTGGTGGCCCAAGCAGGTCATGCAAAAAGTTCGGAACAATAAGAGTACCCCATTCATTTAATATCCATGTACAAGTCTAAATAGGTTTTTCATTGTCCTAGAAGGTAGGAAGACTTAGATAGACATCCAGGTTTGATAGTCAGGCGCCTTGGTTAAGATTTATCGGTACTCGTCTTAGGATACCCTAATAGCCTCTCACCCAGCTTCGACCATGTTAGATTTCTAGAGCCCTTCTTTTAGTCGTTCGCTCGGGTCCATCGACTTTGGGCCCAGCAGAACGTAATCTTGATTCTCTTAGGACCCTTCCCGGAATCTCTATTACAGTCTAGCCCATTAGGAAGTCTTAGTACCGAGTTCTCCTAATCTTTAGACGGCCCGATAATTAGGACCCCTGATTTCTAACATCTTCCTAATCATTACACTTCTGTGTTATCAGCCGTAGATTTCCATCGTAGCTTTTCATGAATCATATCTTAGGCGTATTCATCATGCGATCACATTCCTTGCCCTCGATTCACGTGATCGCTTCATGAGGATTATCGTAAATTCTTCGAATCTCCCCATTGCAAATCTTGTTTCCTTTAAAAGTCTTTTCGAAATTCCTCATTAAACTCTTCGCTCGGTTTAACTTCTTTGAAAACACCTTATTATATATTTAAATTCCTTGCATTTTGGTTGAGTTAAAATTCTTTCTTGGATTTTGAATTCTTCTTGGTCGTAATTTTTAAATTACTATCTTGTAAATATTTCTAACCGATATCTTTTGGATTTTAGTTTTAAAACCTTGTTACCATTTTGATAATTCAATAAATATTATTCTCTTTTCCTAAACTACGAAATTTATTTAACCACTTACTGTATGCACTTTCAGAATATTTTCTAAGCTAAATAGAACTTCAAAATTTTTTTGTATTTATATCAGTTCTATGTCCATCGTGCTCATACTTCAAAAGAATCTTTGTATAAATCTATTTACATTTGCAAAACAATCACTACCACACCCTACTCTTTATTTCTTCGTCTAACTCTTTTTTTTTGAGTTGTAATATTCTACCATCTGCTCACTACTTCCGCATATTTTTTAGTATAAATGTATATGGTACTATATTTTACGCGTAATTCTTCTTTCATTTATTTAATTATTTTGAGCAATATTTTTTTCCTACCCAACCATCTATCTCTTTATCTCGCCTTATTTGAACGCATTCCTTCCAATCTTATTTCGGTACACTTTTGGTTTCGACTTCCTTTCTGTTGTGTAGACATTAGTGCTTGTAGTTGCCTGTGTCAACTCTGGTTTAGTAGTGGGCCCTTTGGCTTTTGTGATGTTGTCGTGGTGCATGTATATAGGTAGAGTGTGTGGACATGTATGAGTGTGGTACTCTTAGGATCTTAATGATTGTCTCTGGCGTCATGGGGTATACTCAGTGTTACTCGTAATATATGTATGAAGTTGTCTGAATGATGGTATTCATATAAGTGTGGATAGCGTCATAGCAGGCAATTCCTTAGACTTAGTCTTTCGTATTATTGCTTATCTTTGGCTGCATGTGGTTGTATCAAAACTTTTGTTTTCTTTTAAACCAAATCTTTAAAGTTTTGAAGCTAGCCTACAAGAATCACACCCCTTACCCTCCCTCATCCAATACCACGACTCCACACGTTTTTTCCACATGTTTTAAAGTATGTCATTGGCCTTAAACTTTCTTTTTTCCCTCTTTGAAGTGTTATGTTTTTATTGTTGTTATATTGTTAGTACTAGTTGTTATTGTTATGAGATTATGTTTGCGGGTAGGCATAGAGTGAGATGAGATATGTTGTAGCGGTGATTGGTTGATTTTGAACACAAAGATATTAGATTAGATTTCTTTCGGATGAAAAGAACGAGGTGTCCAAGACTTATTTATAATACCAATGTGTAAAGGATTCAATGGAGAATTCTAGTTGGATGAAATTATACACAGGGAGATGAGAACTTATCGGATTTGAAACTCAGACGAGTGGTAGATAGAAATAGCTATGGAGTTATAGTATGAGTTAGGGTGATCATGAGAATGAGTAGAGCACTTAAAGCATCAAGATTTGACAATAGGTTGCGGTGAGAAGACATTGGAAGTAACACGAAATGTTGAGATGAATGGATAGTTAGGAAGACGGATTTTATATGATTAGGAGATTTGATGATAGGGGTAAGGATAGATGTAGTTTGATGGTTCATTGATTATGTGAGAAAATATGATGGAGAATGTATTGGGGGCAAGATGTTGGATAACTGGTAGACGATAATGTGGATTTATAGTTAAGTGCTAGGTTATGATTCTAGTTATAGCATTAGCTAGTGGAGAGACGGTTTATGATGGATTATTTGAGGAACGATGTTTGAAGTTATAGGATTAGAGATCATTATGTGGAATATGGGAGTTGCAGGCATAGTGTTTATAGATATTATTATTATTATAAGTGATTTCGAGGACGGAATCATTTCTAAGGTGGGTAGAATGTAACGGCCGCTTTCCGACCGTTCGTATTTTTAGCGCGTACGACTCTTTTCGTGTACGTATTTTATTTGGCCTCTTCTTGGATACAGACTACATGATGTGATATGTCGTTGTGACCGTATGTAAGAGTAGTTATTTGTAGGATTTTTGGTGAACGTCATTTCACGGGTCGTTCTCCCACAAATCAGGTTTGATTGCAGGATCGTCGTAGCGTTAGACTTAGTCGTCGGATCTTTTTATTTTTTTGTTCTTTCTTCGTGGACCAAACGCACGATTGACCACTGTACCCACGAGCCTATCTTCGTCACGGTTGTCCCGATATTTTTTTCGTAATTTTCTGACATTCCTAGCCCACCCAAATCACTAATCAAGATCGAACCCATTTAGCATTAATCACTTTTGAAATTCAAATCCCTAATCAAATCATTAGAGGATCCATACCTATCATGAAATTGATTCTGCCTCTACCCTCACCCAGTTTTTCTCCACTTTGTACACCCCCTCACTCACCCTCTCTCCTAGTCACCCCTTAATTATGTTGAATATTGGACTCCCTGGATTTGGTTTTGATGATGAGCAAACATAAATAATTCATGAACTAACAATTTGTGAGCGCAGTATTGGAGATCGTCGCCAATTTCACGAGAACAATCAAAGCGACATCTCAAGACTTCTCAAAGCTCGTATTCATTGCCTAAAGCTTCGTTGAAGCCTTTGGACCGTTTTGGAAGTCATGAAGAATTGATCGAAGCTCTCGAAGACCGTTCATTAAGGTTTTATTTATAGTCTTTTAGCTTCGATCTATAGAATGTTAAGCCTTGAGTATATCTTACGATTCTATCTTCATAACGCTCATATCGTAGCGCTAGGATCTTAGTACAAGTCCACTCTAACTTCCTCGAAGCATCGCGCTTCGATTCGGACTTGTTTGTGCATGTTAGTTGGTACAAGAAGAAGTACTGACCGACTAGATCATGATCTAGTCGGTCAGCAGAGCTGCTTGGACCGACTAGTTTGAGTTAATCGTTTCTTGTTCAGTACTGTTTACAGTTAGTCGGTCTACGTTGACTCACAGACCGACTAGTTTGTGAACTAGTCGGTCAGTGATGCTTCTTTGACCGACTAGTTGTGATTTACTGTACATGCCAAATTTCTCCTAAGCTACTGTTTATCGTTAGTCGGTCTAAGAACGTTTGGTGACTGACTAGTTGATAATCTAGTCGGTCAACATTTGTTCTTGGACCGACTAAGTCAATTTGTATTCAGACTATTTGTTTTTGCCTCTTAGTCGGTCTACGTTCACTGACTGACCGACTAGTTGTGAAACTAGTCGGTCAGAAAGTCTTCTTGGACCGACTAGATTTCTAGGTCTGAATTTCTATCTCTTCTCAGTTCTTCACTTAGTCGGTCCATGTTGTTTGACTGACCGACTAGTTGATGAACTAGTCGGTCAGTGGTTGTTCTTTGACCGACTAGTTGCCTCAGATTTCTATCCGTTGGGACTTGACCTGACTTGTTTTTATGGGACCCTATAAATACGAACCTAGGTCATTTCTCTCTAGGTTAGAGCTGCCATTAAGAGATTCATTGAGATTGAAAGAGATAGCCATTCTCACTCATTTCCAAAGCTCTCTTCCTCACAAGAAATCCATTCTCTCACTTTCTAGATCTAGAATCCATCTTGAGAGAAGTTTGTTCTTGGTGAGCCCTTCAAGCTCTAGCTTGATTCAAGTCTCCAAATCACTCCTAGGCACCTATTGCTGGTCATTTCTTTGGTGCTAGGTCTTGGTGACTTCATCTTCCTCAAATCCCTCCTTGCACCTATTTGGCAAGAAAACTCAAGGTATAGGATTTTGTGGTAAGATAGTTTATTTCATTATAAACTTGTTTATATTGCTTGTTGATTCTCTCGGTTGTGAGAGAAGGTTGTGATCCCGGGTTGTGGGATTCACTATTGCCATTGCATGTATGATTTGATCTTGTGAAGGTTTTTCACAAGATATCATAGTGGAAATCTTGGGTTAGGGTTTCTAACCTAAGTATCCGGAGGGGATCCGGGTGGTTGGGACGTAGGATCACCGGGAACAAGTCGGAGAGACTTGGGTGGATCCGAACCCAGTAACATCTTTTGTTAGCATTGTTATTTTTGTTGTTGTCATTCAATTTAAGCTTCCGCAAATTGATTTGGTAGTTGTTTGCACTATAATTAGGAATTATACTCCTTGTTATTTTTAAAGTACTATTCACCCCCCCTTAGTACTTGTGCAGTAGCTTGTAGGGCATTACATTTGGTATCAGAGCCAGATTCTGAGCTATGTCTGCCAACGACAACAAGTTCGTGCGTCCACCTTCCGACTATGGCACCTTCAAGAACCGTGAAGGAGCGTCTTCGGTGATGGAAGGACATTCCTCTACGAGGCCTCCATTCTTCAACGGTACAAACTACGGGTACTGGAAATGCCGGATGGAAACCTTCCTCCGTAGTGCATCTCTATGGAGGACCACAATGAAGGAATACATCGAGCCCGAAGAAGAAGATTTTGAGAAATGGACTACCGCGGAGGTCGCCGCGGAGGTAAGCAATGCCAAGGCAATGAACGCCTTGCAATGCGCATTGGAGCCCGAGGACTTCAATAAGATATGCACATGTAAGAGTGCATATCAAATTTGGAACTCCCTCCTCATACTACATGAAGGGACGAGTAGGGTAAGAGACTCTAAACTCGTAGGTGTAAACAAAGATTACGAAATGTTTCATATGCAATAGGGCGAGAAGATGAAGGAATATTATGCTCGCTTCGTTGACATCATAAACGAGTTGGAGGCTCTCGGCAAATCCTACACCCAAAAGGAGAAGTGCTCGAAGCTTATCGAAGGACTTCCTTCTTCTTGGGAGAAACGTACCTTCGCCATCGAGGAAGGTAATGACATGAATAAGTATACCGTAGTTCAATTGATGGGTACTTTGATGTCATACGAGGTACGCAAAGATAGCAAGGTGAAGTTACAAGAAAAGATGAAGTCCTATTTGAACCAAGACGTGCCTAAGAAAAAGGCGATTGCATTCAAGGCGGCTTCATCCACCTCTACCGATGATGAGGACTCGGAAGAAGAAATAGACATGGAATCCATTGCACTCATGGCCAAGAAGTTCAACCGTTTCTTCCGAAAAGGTAACTATAAGAACAAAGCTAAATTTGGTTCTTCTAATGCCTCTTCCTCTCCTTTGTGTTTCAAGTGCAATAAGCCAGGACACATGAAAGCGGAGTGTCCTCTCAACAAGCAAAAGGAGAAGTGGAAGGCGCCAAAATTCGATAAGTCCAAGAAGTACAAGAAAGGAAACAAGAAGGGACTTGTCGGAGCAACATTCACCGACTCCGAGGATTCTTCAAGCTGAGAGTCGGACGATGAGCAAGTGGAGCAAGCGCACATGTGCTTCATGGCAAGAGAGGAGCATGATCAAGGATCCTCCTCTTCCGATGATAGTGATGACGAAAGCGATGATGTAACTATGGATGATCTTAGGGATGCTAACTCTCATTTATGGTCTAAATACACTAAATTAGTAAATAGATATACTAAAGTAAAAGATGACCTAGATAGCATTCAAACCTCGCCTAAGACTATCATCACCAACAACGACACCGTTTTTGAAGAGTTAAGAAATGAGATTGTTAATCTCAAATCTAAACTTGAACATGTTTGCATTGAAGATCCGGAAGAACATAAGATAGCGGATTTAACTTCTCAAAACTCGACTTTGAGTATTGAGAACGAGAATCTTAAATCTCGTGTTTATGTGCTCACATCGCAAGTATCCAACTTGGATACTTCTATGCGTTCTCTCAAAGAGAAATATGAGAACATATTAGGCCGAATTAATAAATTCAATAAGGGTAAGGACCATTTAGATAAAATCCTAAGTGACTTACTTCCGGCCAATCACCACATTGGTTTGGGGTCTACGATGGGATGTCCATCCAAAGCGGCCACTACTTTTGTTAGGCCAACTTCCGGTGACTCTACGAGTGGTAGCAAACACTCTATTGGTAGTTCATCTACCAATGGTGCTTCCAACTCGTCCACACCCTCTTTCGGAAAGAAACCCACTTTGGGTGGACCTCCAAAGAAGGGGCATGCTTATATGTACACCAATACCATGCCACGTAGGAACACACGTCCTACTCCACCGTCTCACACATATGATGATTTTTATGCAACACATTCTCGGGCACGTGCACACCATGTGAGACACCCTCACGCACGTGTTCCCACACATGCATATGTTCACCCACCTCATCATATGAATAATTCTCGTTGTGCACCATTCCATCATGTTCAGTATGCCTATCCACAACATGCATCACGTAGAAATCAACGTCGCATGCATGCACCCAATAGGATGAGGGCTCCCAAGATTTTCACTATTTGGAGCCCAAAGGACACAAGCATGGATGAAAAACAAGTATATATGAATGCTTATTTTTCGGATGTTGTGCATAGTAGAAATTATGTGGGGAAGTCTAAGTCCAATTGGACTTGTCTTCCAAAGGTCTAACCTTTGAGGACCCAATGACCTTGGGTACCATGATATGAAATTTTCTATCTTTAGGTACTCAAGGAAAAGAAAAAGAAAAGGAGCAACAAATTTAAATTTAGCTCCAAAGGGAATTGGATACTCGATAGCGGGTGTTCAAAACACATGACGGGTGACGCTCAATTGCTCTCCGGAGTAGTTCCCATTGCAAATGGAAACCGCGTCGTATTTGGAGGCAACGAGAGCGGAACCATCGTCGGTGTTGGTAAAGTGGGTAACCCATCTAAACCCTTAATTAGTGATGTTTATCTAGTTAATGGTTTAAATCATAATCTTATTTCAATAAGCCAACTTTGTGACAAAGGTTACAAAGTTAGCTTTGCGAAAGGATTGTGTCATATTTCAAATGATAATAATGATTTATTATTTTCCGGCACACGCCATAAATATATTTATATTTTGGATCTTCCTAAGTCATATGAACAATGTCTCGTTGCCAACACAAGTGAACAACACTTATGGCATCGACGCTTTGGACATGTGAACTTTGGAACACTTTATAAGCTTTCAAAATTAAATTCCATTAAAGGTTTTCCGAAGCTCGTTTTTGAAAAGAAAAGTTTTTGTGATTCTTGTCAACGTGGCAAGCTTCCTAAATCTTCATTTAAACCTAAGAAAAGCATTTCTACGAAACGGCCACTAGAGCTATTACATCTAGATTTATTTGGGCCAACTAGAGTTGCTTCCTTAGGAAATGCAAGATATGGACTTGTCATCGTCGATGATTAAGCTAGATTTACATGGGTATTTTTCTTATGTAATAAAAATGAAGCTTTTGAAAACTTCACAATATTTGTGAAGAAAGTACAAAATCTCATCGGAACCACCATTGTCACTATTCGTAGTGATCATGGGGGTGAATTTGAGAATGAGTCTTTCTCAAATTTTTGTGATGATCTTGGAATTACTCACACGTTTTCTTTCCCTCGCGCACCTCCTCAAAATGGTGTTGTTGAGAGGAAGAATAGAACACTTGTGGAGTGTGCTCGCACTATGCTCGAAGATAGTCAACTTGGTTATCAATTTTGGGCGGAAGCGATACACACCGCTTGCTATGTGTTTAATAGAATACTTTTGAGGCCCGACACCAAACAAACTTGTTATGAATTGTTGTTTGGTAGATTGCCTCAAGTTAAACATTTTCGTGTTTTCGGCGCAAAATGTTTTATTAAAAACACATATGATAATTTGGACAAGTTTGATCCGAGATCGGATGAGGGGATATTTGGTGGGTATTCCTCACGTAGCAAAGCCTACCAGATATACAACAAAAGATCCTCTACGATCGAGGAATCACTTCCTCCTAGAATTTCAAATGATGATGACTCTATGGATGTTTTATGTGATTCGTTTGAAAATTCTAAGTCTATTGATTCAATTGATTCTATTGATACTAACCCGACTAATGAAGTTGTTGAGAATGTGCCTAGTGATCAAGGTATTCCCAAGCGGCTTCATACCGTTCGCGACCATCCCCATGAGCAAGTCATTGGCAATATTCAAGATAGAGTCAAGACGAGATCGCAAGTCCACAACTTCGCCAATTGTGCCTTTGCCTCATCGATAGAGCCAAAGAATATAGTTGAAGCGTGCGAAGATAGTGCTTGGATCCTTGCCATGGAGGAGGAACTCATTCAATTCGAGAGGAATGAGGTATGTGAGCTTGTTCCTTTGCCATCGAAAAACCACACCGTCATAGGGACAAAGTGGATCTTCAAGAACAAAACCGACGAAAACCAAGTGGTCGTCCGGAACAAAGCTCGGTTAGTAGCTCAAGGCTATCGACAAGAGGAAGGTATCGATTTCGAAGAATCCTTCGCTCCGGTAGCTAGATTAGAATCAATTAGACTATTATTGTCGTATGTATGCCATAAAAATTTTAAATTATTTCAAATGGATGTTAAAAGTGTATTTTTAAATGGAGATGTCGTTGAGGAAGTTTACGTTTCTCAACCTCCGGGCTTCATAAATGAAAAATTTCCAAATCATGTTTTCAAACTAAAGAAAGCTCTTTATGGTTTGAGACAAGCTCCTCGAGCTTGGTATGATCGCCTAAAGAATTTTCTTTTGGATTTGAATTTTAAAATGGGCGAAGCCGATTCTACACTTTTTGTTAAGCATGCGAATAATGATATTTTATTAGTTCAAATTTATGTTGATGATATCATTTTCGGTGCTACTAACTTCACTCTTTGCGAAGAGTTTTCTAATGTTATGAGGGAACAATTTGAGATGAGCCACATGGGCGAACTCAAATATTTCTTAGGTCTCCAAATTCGCCAATTGAACGATGCAATCTTCATCCACCAAACGAAATACACGGTGGAGTTGCTAAAGCGATTTGGAATGGAGAATGCCTCCGGGAAAAAGACTCCTATGAGCACTACAACGCATCTTGATAAAGATACGTGCGGAAAAGATGTAGACATTCGTCTATATCGAGGTATGATAGGTAGTTTACTTTATCTTACCGCAAGTAGGCCCGATATTATGTTTACCATTTGTATTTGTGCTCGTTATCAGTCTCAACCTAAGGATTCTCACTTAGTAGCGGTTAAACGTATTTTTCGCTATCTAAGTTACACTTTAGATTTTGGATTACTTTATCCAAAATCTAGCACATATGAGTTAGTCTCATATAGTGACGCTGATTATGCGGGATGCAAATCCGACAGGAAGAGTACTAGTGGCACTTGCCATTTTCTAGGAAATTCCCTTGTCTCTTGGTTTTCCAAGAAGCAAAATTCGGTATCACTTTCAACCACCGAGGCGGAATACATTACCACCGGTGCCGCTTGTGCCCAAGTTCTTTGGATGAGACACACACTGAAGGACTTTCGTATTCATTGTGATACTATCCCTATCATGGTGGATAACCAAAGTGCTATTTGTCTTTCAAAGAATCCGGTGCATCATTCCCGATCTAAACACATAGATGTCTGACACCATTTTTTAGATGATCATGTTGCTAAAAAGGACATCATATTAGTGTACGTTGAAACCCAAAAGCAAATCGCCGATATTTTCACGAAACTCCTAAATGAGGACTCCTTTGTGCGGTTGCATCGAGAATTGGGGATTATGGGTGAATCCGAGATTTAGGATTCATGTTTCATTCAATTATCTTGCATGCTATTATATTTCGCAATATTTCGTTCATGCTAGACTTATTGAATTTTTGGGGATTTTATGTGATATGTTTGAATTTTTGCTCGAATTCTAATTTGAATGTCGTATTTAAGATTTCGACGTTTTATGGGGTAGTTTAGATGACTTATGAGAGAGTTTAGATGTTTCATCCAAGTGTTTTATGAAGAGAACTCATTTATCAACTTTTGGACTCTTCTAGTCGGTTTCAGTTCATCAGCCAACCGACTAGATGCTCATCTAGTCGGTCAACTAGTGAACTCAGACCGACTAGTTCAAGCTTTGAACTTTCCCTGTCATTGACTTCTTTTAGTCGGTCACAGTTCACTTACCGACCGACTAGATTGAAAACTAGTCGGTCAGTGATTATACTGTGACCGACTAACTCTAGCCCTAGAATTTTCTGTTTGCCTCTGTTTCGACTTAGTCGGTTTAAGCTCATTGACCGACCGACTAGATCGTAATCTAGTCTGTCAGTGCTTGAACTGTGACCGACTAAGTACTCTAGGGCAATCGCGTCTTTTCGCATTCCCGACCGACTTAAGCCTATTCTATCCGACTATTTCCTCTTTTAGTAGGTTTACTTCATATCTCCAGCTCGAAAAACCCCTCTCCCTGCTCGAGACCCTTCGTCTTCCGTCGATCTCCGGCATCTTTTCCGACCATCCGCCACCGCCGATCACCCTCCCCTAGGTATATCTCCTCCTCCTAGGTCGTTTTCCTATTCTAGGGTTTGATCTTGGCCGATTTCATCCACTAGGGTTCTAGGGTTTCGAATTTCTCTTAGGGCTGTGAGCTTAGGTTGTTTTAGGATCTAGGGTTTGAGTTAGGTTGCTTGATCTTATCCCGTCGCTTGATTGAACTCGTTGTGCCGCGATCATGGCATGAACGAGAATCCCGATTACCTCTTCTGGGGCATCCCCCATGACCGTAGAGGCCGCGACTGCTTCGACCCCTCCTAAGCGTAGGGCCAAGACCACACGTCCCCCCCTCTTCGTCTTCAACACCGTTGAAGAGGAAGAGGACGTCCAAGCCTAAACCTACCGGCCAATCTTCCAAGCCCAAACCCAAGCCTAAAAAGTTCCGTGCACCCACTCCTCCCGGTGAGCGTTCAGATAGTGACTCCGAGGATGATTCTGAGGAAGAATACACTCCTGAACATCCCGAGAAGGCACCTACTCCACCCCATCCTCCACCTCCTCCTAAGACCCGTAAGGCTAAGGGTAAAGGCCCGATGCCAGTCGGCGGTGTTGATATATCGTTGTGTCGCGACGATCCTCAGTGTCTAGCGGCGTACAACCGTATAGAGCACTGCCCACTGCTGTTGGAGCATTACGTTCAGTTTTCTGATTTTCTTGGCCTTGTTGATCTTCTCTCCTTTAGTGGCCTATTGGACTACCTTAGATTTGACTCCAAGGCAAACCCTAGACCCTATCCTCGCCTGGTCAAATTATTCTATGCCAATCGTGTCCGGGGTCAGTACGGTGAGACTCACTCCATCGAGACTTCTGTTTTGGGGACTCCGATAGTCCTCACGGCAGAGATCTTGGGGGAGTTGATAGGTTGCTCGTCGTGTGGCCTCCTCCCGTCTGACATCTCTGTCGACGATATCTCCTCCCTCGATCAGCCGACCCTAGCTGAAATCTTCCAGGTTATCCCCCCTGCCTTCATAGGAGTCCCTTCGAAATCATTCAAGCCGAATGCTTGGGTGATTAACCTGATCTTGAAATCCTGCCTTCTTCCCAAGTATGGATCTTCTTCACTTCCGTCTCAGCCGTTTCTGAAATTGATATACGCTCTGTTCATGGGTAGCGAGATTAATTGGGCTCGCATTATACTCGATAAGATGGACTCTTTCGAGTGTATTCTCAAGACCACTAAATCTGCGCACATCCCATATCCATGTCTGTTGACCTTGGTTTTCCGTCATTTCCGTGTCCCTTTGCCTCCTGACGATGAGCGTCCCCTTGGTCCTCCACTGAACGCGACGGCCGTAAAGAAATCTCTTGTGGCACTCCGTCACGTGCAGCGGACGACTCCTTCTGCGTCTCAGGGCACTACTTCTGCAGCTGCTGCTTCTCGACCTCCCACCACACTTGATGATGTTGTTCGGTTACTTCGTCGGTACGAGTCTCGGTTGGCTCGTACCGAGGAGGTAGTTTGCCGTATGGCTAGCTTGATGGGCGTCCAGCTTCCTCCTCCTGTTTCTGAGGATGAGGAGATGGACGATGATGATATTGATGAGCTGGTCACCTCCTTTTCTCGTGGCGCTGAGGCCACTGCTGCTACTGCTACCACATCTGCTCCTGGAGCTGGCACCACTTCCAGTGCTCCAGAGACTTCTGCACCAGTGGATCAGACTTCTGATGTTGCTGCTGCTCCTGCTGACGACCCTCCTCCTGTTTTGCTTGCTGATGTTCCTGTTGAGACCCCAGCCGTTGAGCCAGTCGTCGATGTCTCCACCCCTGCCCCGACGATCCCTTCTGTTCACACACCTCTCCTCCCAGCAGAGCCTGAGTCCACTCCCTCGACTGGACCCCCGGAGACTGCTGATCCAGCCACTTCCTCGTGATCGTCTGTTTCGAGGCCTCTCCTATGATCTTTGGATGATGCATCTTATTGAGAGTGTTTTGGGTTAGGATGGAGTTTGGTTGGTGATTTGATGTATTTTGATTTTCTGGATATCGGTGTTGTATTTGATGTATTTTGGATGTTGATGTTGGTATGTCGATGATTATGTTGTACTTTTTGATGTTTATATAGATGGTATGTTGCACTTGATATGATGTAGTCGATGTGACTTTTGGATGTACTCATGGTATTCATATATATATATATATATATTCATCGATGTTCTCTTTGTTTTACTTCGTCGTGCACATTTAATATTCGTTCAATGCATATCATATGTGAATTCGTCGCTCGACGCTTGAAAACTTGGTTAAATAGATTATATTTCTATGATTGTATGGAATTGTTTTCCTTGCACAAATTTAACCAAGAATATTGAATATTGGAGAGTATGTTTCTTTATTCCATACATGAATTAATATTTGGTATTTTTGATGATTTTAATTTTCGTTTTTTTATAATGGACAATTTGGCACACCTTTATTTGATTTCATCAATTTTTCCTTGGTGTCACTTAGGTCCATCGTCAATATCTACGACTCCCGATGTTGGATTTTCCTTTTTCCTAGTTGTGGTCGTTGTATGCCCCCCATTTTTGGGATAATGCCAAAGGGGGAGAGATAATGATAATAAATAGGGCAAATGAAAATTTATCTCAATTTCCAAGAATCTAATTTGATGTGTTAGATTCAGGGGGAGTTAAGATATATATCAAAAATCGATTCTCGTTATATATCTTACTCGTCTGATTGATGCAATTTATATATATTCATTTTGGAATTAACGTGTCATCAATGCAGGGGGAGTAAGTATTTTACATTTGAATCATTATTTTTGATTATTATTTATGTTGGTTTGTCATCACCAAAAAGGGGGAGAATGTTGAATATTGGACTCCCCGGATTTGGTTTTGATGATGAGCAAACATAAATAATTCATGAACTAACAATTTGTGAGCGCAGTATTGGAGATCGTCGCCAATTTCATGAGAACAATCAAAGCGACATCTCAAGACTTCTCAAAGCTCGTATTCATTGCCTAAAGCTTCGTTGAAGCCTTTGGACCGTTTTGGAAGTCATGAAGAATTGATCAAAGCTCTCGAAGACCGTTCATTAAGGTTTTATTTATAGTCTTTTAGCTTCGATCTATAGAATGTTAAGCCTTGAGTATATCTTACGATTCTATCTTCATAACGCTCATATCGTAGCTCTAGGATCTTAGTACAAGTCCACTCTAACTTCCTCGAAGCATCGCGCTTCGATTCGGACTTGTTTGTGCATGTTAGTTGGTACAAGAAGAAGTACTGACCGACTAGATCATGATCTAGTCGGTCATCAGAGCTTCTTGGACCGACTAGTTTGAGTTAATCTTTTCTTGTTCAGTACTGTTTACAGTTAGTCGGTCTACGTTGACTCACCGACCGACTAGTTTGTGAACTAGTCGGTCAGTGATGCTTCTTTGACCGACTAGTTGTGATTTACTGTACATGCCAAATTTCTCCTAAGCTACTGTTTATCGTTAGTCGGTCTAAGAACGTTTGGTGACTGACTAGTTGATAATCTAGTCGGTCAACATTTGTTCTTGGACCGACTAAGTCAATTTGTATTCAGACTATTTGTTTTTGCCTCTTAGTCGGTCTACGTTCACTGACTGACCGACTAGTTGTGAAACTAGTCGGTCAGAAAGTCTTCTTGGACCGACTAGATTTCTAGGTCTGAATTTCTATCTCTTCTCAGTTCTTCACTTAGTCGGTCCATGTTGTTTGACTGACCGACTAGTTGATGAACTAGTCGGTCAGTGGTTGTTCTTTGACCGACTAGTTGCCTCAGATTTCTATCCGTTGGGACTTGACCTGACTTGTTTTTATGGGACCCTATAAATACGAACCTAGGTCATTTCTCTCTAGGTTAGAGCTGCCATTAAGAGATTCATTGAGATTGAAAGAGATAGCCATTCTCACTCATTTCCAAAGCTCTCTTCCTCACAAGAAATCCATTCTCTCACTTTCTAGATCTAGAATCCATCTTGAGAGAAGTTTGTTCTTGGTGAGCCCTTCAAGCTCTAGCTTGATTCAAGTCTCCAAATCACTCCTAGGAACCCATTGCTGGTCATTTCTTTGGTGCTAGGTCTTGGTGACTTCATCTTCCTCAAATCCCTCCTTGCACCTATTTGGTAAGAAAACTCAAGGTATAGGATTTTGTGGTAAGATAGTTTATTTCATTATAAACTTGTTTATATTGCTTGTTGATTCTCTCGGTTGTGAGAGAAGGTTGTGATCCCGGGTTGTGGGATTCACTATTGCCATTGCATGTATGATTTGATCTTGTGAAGGTTTTTCACAAGATATCATAGTGGAAATCTTGGGTTAGGGTTTCTAACCTAAGTATCCGGAGGGGATCCGGGTGGTTGGGACGTAGGATCACCGGGAACAAGTCGGAGAGACTTGGGTGGATCCGAACCCAGTAACATCTTTTGTTAGCATTGTTATTTTTGTTGTTGTCATTCAATTTAAGCTTCCGCAAATTGATTTGGTAGTTGTTTGCACTATAATTAGGAATTATACTCCTTGTTATTTTTAAAGTACTATTCACCCCCCCTTTAGTACTTGTGCAGTAGCTTGTAGGGCATTACAAATTATACCCACCTTTCAACTTCTTTTAGTAACTCATCTCTATTTTAGAAACAACCAGCCCGTAACCTAAGGAACCCACGCAAACCCATCTCTTGGCCGCCCCATTGGGCCTCCCCACTCACCGGCGGCCACCCCCAGCACCCCCTCTCCGGCCACCTCCTACTCCACCTCCCTCTCCTCCCTATCCTCCTCTCAAAGAGCCTCAAACCGCAACATACAACACCCCAGGCCGCATTTCCCAGATCTGGGTGCGCCGCCAGAGTTTTCCACCGGCCGCCGTCGACTGCCACCTTCCGGCCGCCCCCGACCGCCCCCTGCACCGTCGCCACCTCCACTCGACTCCTCTTTTACCCCTCTATCATCTTCAACTTTCCTTTCCCTCTTCCCTCATTTCTAACTCCTCGAAAACCCGTTGAAACCAAGCCCTAGCGGCTGTTTTTGACAGATCTGCATGTTCATCTTCAACGCCAACGCTCGGCCACCTCCAGCCACCGCCGACGAACACCCTACCACCGTTGGACTCCTCTCGAACCCTCCTATCATCTGCATCCCTCCTTGATCACTTCTCTCATCTCGATCTCTTTGAAAACCCCATCAAACTCAGCCCTAACGGCAGTTTTGGACAGATCTGTCCAACATATGAAAAATCCACGCCCTGCCATCTTCGGCCACTTCCAGTGACCACTCCACCACTATTAGATCCACCTCGAACCCCATCTTCAGCTACTTTCTACATAGTATAACTGCCATGTCATAACAACAGCATGTTAATCAACCAGTAAAATGTTGCTCTTAAATACCGTACACTTGCAGTAGAGTCTAACCCTTCCTTGTAGACTTTACCAGACATACATTTTCTTTTCTCTTGGGTACTGTACGTTAGGAGTTGAGCCAGAGTACGTGGACGAGCCGGACATACCTGAGTACGTGGAACTAGAGGACGTCGACCCGGAGTGTGTTCCTGACGAGGACCAGACCTAGAGGCCCCTCACCGTTGCAGACTTTCAGAGGTTACTACTTTTAATTGGGTGTCTAGCACCACTTTACCTTTTTGCATAGGTTGGGTGCTTCGCACCATTAGTTTCTTTTTTCTACAGTTGTTGTCTCTTTTATAAAATGAATGCATCCTTCCTTTCTGTACTTTTGTTGTTCCGAATTATATATATGCAAGAACCTGTAATTTTTAAATGGTACCCTTACAGACTCTTAATGGGTCCGAGCCTCACTGCTCCGGCCCATGCGGACCTTAGTCACGTTTTGCTTCTGCCGTTTTGGAAAGTGGGGCGTGACATCAAGGTCGTGAGTCGTAAGTCAAAGGGGCCACTGATCACTCCATATTTTACACCTTTTTCCCGCATGTTTGCATGCCATTTGAATCGCTCAAATCACGTTTTTCACGATTTATCGACAACATTGCGATACTTTTCACGATTTGTTGTTTTTGTCGTATTTCAGGAGATTTGGAGCGATTTGGAGTGATTCCGAGATACACCCACTCCGGAGTGTCACCGACGACTTCCCTGAGGGGTATTTTGAGATTGGAGGGGAGCGGAAGAAGAAAGAACGTCGTAGGAGCGACTAGGAGGCAAAATTACGCAATTTGGGCATCTTCAATATCTCACTCGGCCGAGTGAAGGAGTCACTCAGCCGACCAACGAGACCCCGCTCGGCCGGCCAGATCGGACACGCTCCAAGCAGTATATTAGCATGCACTCGGCCGAGCATCAGAAGCCGACTCGGCCGAGTGACGTATCCCGTCCGCCCGAGTGGCACCCAGACGACGGCCATCAAAAAGAGTCAACTTACTGTAATCCGTCAGTCTGAGCAGCAGAAGCCTGACTCGGACGAGTGGCAATTACCGTCCGCCCGAGTGAAGATAAGCCCATCGGCCGAGTGACCTTTGTCACTCGGCCGAGTGCGCAGCGATGCCTGTAGCGGAAATCACGATTTTGGAGCTGCGCAGGGGCAGTTTGGTCACGAATTTTTGGGCAGTTTTGGGGGGTATTTAACCCCAGATTCTAACCTAGTTTAGAGAGCTTTTCTATTGGTTTTGGCAGCCTTTTTAGATTAGATTTTTTAGAGTTTAATTCTTGTGATTGGAGAGGAGAGAAAAGTGTTATTTTGTTGGATTCTTGGAAAGCTACATTGGTTTGTCTCCCTCTCTATTAAAAATCCTATTTTTATTGCTATTTTGAATATTGCTATGAATTCCATTGTTGTTTCTATTGATTATTCTTCCATTAGCAATATGATTTGTGAGTAGTTTTAACGTCTTAGGGCGTGGGGATGAACCCTACGAGCCCAATTTCCGATTTGTGACGATTTGGTAGAACTATTGCTAGAATTGATTAGGGTTAGTTTGGGATTGATATAATACAAATAGTTAGGTGTTCATATCGATTGGGATTTGCAAAAGATTGGATCCCAATTCGATAGGAAACCCTAGAAATCCGAATTGGGTTGAAATTGAGTTTCCTTAGTATCGGTTTGCAAGAGATTGGACCGATACTAGGATTCTCGGTTGCAATTCTATACCGATACCCGTTTGCAAGAGATTGGACGGGTAGGAACTATCCCAACCTAGGTCGCAGCCCGAGTTTGCACGAGAGTGGGCTCGGGATGCGATCGAACGATGGCGTTGATCCTAATGCTAGCTTGCCTAGGCTAGGGTTTGCAAGAGATTGGACCCGAGCCTAGGTTTGCTATAGACCGGCAACAGCGCGAGAGCGTGAGCTAGGTTTTACATTCAGTTGCAACTAGTTCACCTGACATTCTACCCTAGCAATTGTGAAATCGATGAATCACAATGACGAGATACGGTGAGTAGTGGGGATTCCCTATTCCCTAGGCGTCTTTATTTGATTTTATATCTCTTTTTACATTGTTTGACGATTGTGACAACATCGCCGAAAGGCAATTTCCTACTTTTCTGTCCCCATAGCCAGGTTGTTCGGAGAAGGCACTATCATACGTCCTCCCTGTGTTCGATACCCGCTCGCCGCTACACCGTGCGCTTGCGGTAAGACTACAATCGTTCTCTGGGTGTGTATCCGGGGCGATCAGCCACCCCTTCGCTACTGAACGACCCACATAAACGTCATCTGTCGTAAGACGAAGGGCCGTCCCTTTGCTAATGAACGACTCACCTAAACGTCGTCAGCCGTAAGACGAAGGGTCCCCCTTCACTACTGAACGACACGCCTAAAGGTCCCAAGCCGTAAGTCGAAGGGGCCACCCATTCGCTACTGAACGACACACCTATAGGCCGTCAGCCGTAAGTCGAAAGGGCCACCGCTTCGCTACTGAACGACCCACCTAAACATCGTCAGTCGTAAGACGAAGGGATACCCCTTCGACACTGAATGACTGACCTAAACGTCATCAGCTGTAAGACGAAGGGTCTCCCCTTCGCTACTGATTGACGCACCTAAACATTGTCAGCCGTAAGTCAAAGGGGCCACCCCTTCGCTACTGAACGACCCACCTAAACGTCATCAGCCGTAAGACGAAGGGCCACCCCTTTGCTACTGAACGACTGACCTAAACGTCGTCAGTTGTAAGACGAATGGCCACCTCTTCACTACTGAACAACTCATCTAAACATCGTCAGCCGTAAGACAAAGAGCCATCCCTTCGCTACTGAACGAATCGGCTAAAGGTCGTCAGCCATAAGTCGAAGGAGCCACCCCTTTGCTACTAAACGACTGACCTAAACGTCGTCAGCCATAAGACGAAGGGCCACCCCTTCGCTACTGAACGACTCGCCTATATGTCGTCAGCCGTAAGACGAAGGCCACCCCTTCACTACTGAACGACTCGCGTAAAGGTCGTCAGCCATAAGTCGAAGGGGCCACCCCTTTGCTACTGAATGACTGACCTAAACATCGTCAGCCGTAAGTCAAAGAGCCACCCCTTCGCTACTGGATGACTCACCTAAACGTCGTCAGCCGTAAGATGAAGTGCCACCCCTTCGCTACTGAACGATTCTCCTAAAGGCCGTCAGCCGTAAGTCGAAGGAGCCACCCCTTCGCTACTGAACGACCCACCTAAAGGTCGTCAACCGTAAGTCGAAGGGGCCACCCCTTCGTTAATGAATGACTCACCTAAACGTCGTCAGCCATAAGATGGAGGACCACCCCTTTGCCTCTGAACGACTCTCATACTGAATGTGGTCAGCCGTAAGACAAAGGGCCACCCCTTTGCCACTTAAATACTCTCCTATTGAACGTGGTCAGCCATAAGACGAAGGGCCACCCCTTCTCCACTAAATGACTCTCCTACCAAATGTCGTCAGCCGAAGGGCCATCCCTTCGCTACTGAATGACTCTCCTAAAAACATCATCAGCCGTAAGTCGAAGGGCCATCTCTTTGCTACTGAATGCCTCTCCTAAAAACGTCATCAGCCGTAAGTCAAAGGGCCACCCCTTCGCCACTGAACGACTCTCTTAAAGTGATGTCAGCCATAAGTCGAAGCGGCCCCCCTTTGCAACTGAACGAATCTCCTAAGCGTCGTCAGCTGTAAGTCAAAGGGCCATCCCTTCGCCACTGAACACCCCCTAATGTGTCGTTAGTTGAAGGGCCACCCCTTCGTCACTAAACGACTCCCGAACTATCTGTCGTGAGTCGGAGAAATCGCTCCCTCACCATGGAACGTAGTGGTCAACTTCTAAACATGGTTCAATGGTTTATCCTCGATTGTCCTGAAGAAGCACCTAACCCATCGAAAGAGGCCATTAGGAATTACGACCACCACATGACGTAAGCGACAACAAACAAAGAAATGCAATGACAAGGATATACATGCTAATTTTTATGGCACTTCCTATTGCAAAACATTGTTTTCGTTTACATTTACGTCACCCCTATATATTCAAAATTTTTTAGAGCAGGTGTGAAATGAGCGCCGAGATCCTATAGCGGCTGGCTTGGCCCTTGGTCTCCATTCAGCACGACCGTGGACACTGGGTCTCCCGTAGCATCCGTTCTTGCATCGTCGTCAGCCACGGTGGGAACGTCATCGGTGGGAGCCTCCTTCATGCCTTGGCTCGACTCGTTGTCGCCAAGGTCCGACAAAATCACTGGGATCTTGTCGATCTCATCAGAGAGGTTAGGCAATCCGTTCTTCATCTCCAATCGACATCGCTTGTAGCCTTCCTTGTGTATCTCGTCGAAGTTGGGAAACATATCCTTGAACTCTTGAACCGCCCTCTCCGCTATGACCTCGGCTTCGACTCTCTCCTCCAATAGAGCATCCTTCGCTCGCCCTCTCACGGCGTTATGTTCAGCCTCTCTTCTACGAGACTCGCTTAACTCATGCTCGATCTTTCGAAGGCGATTCAATCTCGTCTCGGAAAGAAGGCTGAGTCTAGTCAGCTCAACTTTAGATCTCTCCATGCCTGACCTAACGGCCTCCAGGGTGACCCCATGATTGGCCACCTTCGGAGCACAATGACGCAACGCCGCGGTGGCCACAAGAGCCTGCACACAACACACGGTGGTCAACATACGTGCTGACATCACCTACGAGGGAGGCTGGAGCAATAATTACCTGGACGCTGGCATGAACGGCTATCGACGCAAGCCGATCATAATCGACCATCTCCACAATAGCTCTGTCCTGTGGTATGGTCGCATTCTCAGCAATGTAGGAGGCGGCTCTGTAATCAAGAAGAACGGAATCTCCATGCCTCATCGGAAATTCTGCCCAGATGAGCTCCTCCTCGGAGCAGTCGAATGGGGCCTGAGGAGATTGGCTCTCTATCAAAATCGGCCTATATTTGTCGGAGATGTCTTCAGACAACCCTACATGAGGGACAGACCCCCTCAAGTCCAGGAGCCCTTGCGCACGAGAAGATCTGGTGGGACCTGAGTCCTCCCCGAATCTTCCTCGTGAAGAGATCCCTCCCAGGCCGGGAGACCAGCTCTACAGCGGCATTCAACCCAGATGGCTACGAGTCGCTGAGAACGAGTCACCGCCTCCTCTTAGTCCCCTTCAGTGCAACTACTTCAAATTCGGAGGTGGGATTTTCCTTCTTCTTCTTCTTCTGAAGGCGGGCGACCTAAGCAACCCACTCAACAACGACGGGTCGATCCTCCGACGGTGGGGCCATCCTTTCCAACCCAGTCGGCACCCGAGGAGACAACATGCTCACCTCTGCCTCTCGGATGGAAGCCTCGACTACTTTCCTTAGTACATGATCCACCTGATAATCTACACCGGCCATGCCTGCAGAAGCAACAAACAAGTTAAGTCGAAGAACGAAGGTCGAGCAATTGGCGGGCACGATCGAGCCAACCTTTCGTCTACACGGTCTGATGCAGCACGTCGTCGGACCACAACCACTTGACCAACCTCATATCCTTGGGTAGGCTCATCAATGTGTCGATAGCTTTCTTCTCCTCGCCAGCCAGCAGCTTATCCTCAACGGGGCCCAAGTCAGTGGCACCCCAACCAATGCAGAAGCTTACCTCCCCTTGGAAAAGCACAAACATAAACTCATCTTTTCATTTAGGACTGGAGGTGGGAAGGTCTTCGAGCAGTTTCCTACCTCGACGAGCCATTATCGAATACCAGCCTGGAGTCTTGAGGGAAGGGATCGAGAGAAAGTAATTGACAACCTCAGAGGCATCTCAATCCCTTTCGTCACACACAGAGCTATGAATTCCATCAGCATGCCAATGGCGTTCGACATCAACTGGCAGAGAGAGATGTTCAAGGTACACATGTACATCATGAAGGGGTGCATAGGGAATCAAAGTCCTCGTTCGAAGGATTTGACGTATGCCCACGCTTCGCGGTCCCCGAGACGATGGACCCTCTCGTCCCTCCCAGGCACCTGGATTTGGTAATCGAGACAGACGTAACGCCTCTGAAGCTCGGGGATCTGGCCAGCCTTGACATTGGACCTCAGATTCTTAAGCAAACTTGGCTCCATACCCCATCCTTATTCTTATGCATAACGGTGACCAAGCTCCCTTCAGAAGTGGGGATGGAGGACGAAGCCATTTCTTTCAAGGGAATGTAAATCTAAATCAAGAGAATGAAGATGATACCTCCACATTCTATTGCTGGCACTATCCTATATAGGCATGGTGACAACCGCATGATGAAACATGCGTCGAAGATCCGAAGGCTCTTAGTGCCTTGAATTTCGAACCAGTAAATCATCCGAATGACGAAGCGGTCATTTTGGCGCCTGGAACTTGAGTGCTATTTTCTCGACTGATGTGCCCAATTAATGCAATGTAATGTTGCTTAACTTTAACAGGTAGACCCTTTGAGGCCGTGCGACGGGGGCCATTGTTGAGTCATTGGGCTGGCACTCGAGATGACTCGATCGATGGATGATTAAGGCCCACGAGGCCCACAAGAGAAGCCCGACATTGACTCAGTCAAAGACCATTAGCCAGTCGACCGTTGCGTTCCCTGCACTCGAACGTGGGATTAAGGACGGGCTCGTAATTCGTGGAAACGTGTATAACATTTACTCCTATTAAAGGAGGAAAATCGTGACCCCATAATGGGACACCATTATCTCCCCAACGTCTCCAAAAGGACCTTGAATGCCTATAAATACAAGGAATGGTCCCATCTTCAAGGTACGAGATCTTAGACATAGAACTCTACATTTCTCAGCTGATATTTCTTACACTTTAGAGCTTGGCCGCTAGATCTGGGACAAACCTCCGTGGGTCGATCTCAGCTGCACCAAGCTCCGTCTCTTCCTTAAGTTTTCAGTCTAACTTAAGCATCGGAGGGGATTTGGCTCGAAACCCAGATCTGTCCCCCCTAACGTGTCTCTGTGGTATAGATTGAAGAGTCTACATCTCTTACAAGGGTCGTTCTCGAGCTTTCCAACCTCGAGTGATCGACGTACAAACCGATTGAGGGTCGATCGAGCACCGAACCATCAACAACCACCATCACTCGACCTAGGTTCTTCCAACCTAGGGTCATCTTTCAACTGCTGACAATGCTCCGACTCAGCATGAAGAGCTCATGTCAGCCTGACAACTATCTCTGTCATTTTTGGCCTTAACAGCTCTCAAAAGTCGCGATGGTGAAAAAGGAGAACGAAAAATGGCGGATGTACGTCGACTTCACCGATCTCAACAAAGCCTGTCCGAAAGATAGCTATCCCTTTCCCTGGATCGGCCATTTAATTGACAATGCCTCAGGCTATGAACTCCTAAGCTTCATGGACGCTTTTTCAGGCTACAACCAGATTCAAATGGCCTCGGAAGATGAAGAAAAGACTTCTTTCATCACGGATCGAGGTATTTTCTTCTATACAAAAATGCCATTTGGCTTAACGAATGCAGAAGCTATGTACCAGCATATGATGAATGGAGTCTTTGAGGCTCAAATCGGCCGAAACTTGTAGGTCTACGTTGATGAGATGCTGGTCAAGTCGAAGAAGCCGATGGATCATATTGCAGATCTCCGAGAAACGTTTGCATCAGTCCAGCGCTACAACCTTCGGCTGAACCCTGCCAAGTGTACCTTTGGGGTTCGATCGGGAAATTCCTCGGTTTCATACTAACAAACCGAGGAATTGAGGCTAACCCCGATGAAATCACGACAATCGTGGCGATGGAGGAGCCCTCAACCATCAGAGAAATTCAAGGACTGAATGGGAGAATAGCGGCTTTAGGCCGATTCTTGTCCAAGTCGACCGAGAGATCTATGCCATTCTTCAACGTATTGAGAAAGGCGATAACATCCACCGCGAATGGCAAGAAGGTCGTCGAGTGGTACGAAGACTGTAAGAAAGCTTTCTTCGAACTAAAGGAATATCTCCGCAGCTCACCGCTCCAGACCAAGCTAGATAAGGATGATTAACTCATCATTTATTTGGCTGCTATCATGGAATCTGTAAGCTCGGCACTCATCAAGGAAGACTCAGGAGTGCTACGACATGTCTACTACGTCCGCCAAGTCCTCCAAGGTGCAGAAATAAATTACTCGAGAATAGAAAAGATGGTGTTTGCATTGATCCAATCCACGAGGAGGCTACGACCTTACTTCCAAGCACACACCTTCTTGGTCCTCACTGACACTCCCTTGGAGCAGACTCTGAAGAGGCTGCATTGGTCGGGGAGAATGACAAAATGGGGAGTCGAGCTGAGTGAATTTGACATCCAGTATAAGCCAAGGACTACCATCAAAGGGCATGCTCTAGCTGACTTCATCTTCGTACTCACTTATGACGACACCCCGCCAGAAGAGGTACACGTTACTAACATACGACCCAATGCATCATCTTCTCCCTCGACGGGTCTCAATTCATCGATCGATACAATTGAAGACGAGGGAACGTGGATCATACAAGTGGACGGTTCGGCCACTCAATCCGAAAGCAAGGCCGGAATAATTGTCCAAACATCAGCGGGCAACATATTCGAGTATGCTCTCCGCTTCGGTTTTCAAACCACGAATAATGGAGTGAAGTATGAAGCTACCATCAACGAGCTTCAGTTGGCTCGAGCCCTATGAGCAAAGGTAATCCAGCTGCTCAGCAATTCCAATCTAATCGTCCACCAATTGAACGCACATTTTGAGGCCCGCGAGGACACAATGCAAAGCTACATGCAGATTGCTAAAGCGGAGATCGCCAAGTTCGGACGGGTAGAAATCCATCATTAACAAGGTCGAAGAATCGCCGAGCTGACGCCCTTTTGAAGATCGCGTCGTCCTCACCTGCGGGGCTCGGTCGAACAATCTATGTACTACACCTTTCACACACTAACATGATGGAGCAGAAACTGCTAAGCATCGACCAAGGGGTCACTTGGGGGAGAAGCCGACCGATTTGGTAGAGGCACGAAATCTAGAACAAAAGGCCTACCAATTTGTTCTGCTAGACGGTTCATTGTATAAAAGGCGATGGACCAGGTATGACGTCTTTTCCTACCTCAAATGCTTAACCCTGTAGGAAGCACTCTATGTGATCTAGGAAATTCACGAGGGGGATTGCGGGAACCATTGTGAAGGAAAGGCTATAGCCTTGAAGGTCATAAGGCAAGGTTACTTCTGGCTGACCTTATTCAAGGAAGCGGTCGAGTATGTGCAGAAATGTCTGACTTGCCAGAAGTTCTTGAGGATCAGCTCAGTCCCTCCAACTGATCTGATCCCAATCATTGGTCCAGTGCCCTTCGCTAAGTAGGGATTGGACATTCTAGGTCCGTTCAAATAAGCAAGTAGACAATAAAAATTCCTAATTGTGGATATCGACCACTTCATTAAATGGATCGAGGCAGAACCTCTGGCCAGAATTACATGGAAGGAGGTCAGAAACTTCATCTGGAAATCCATTGTCTGTCGGTTTGGCATCCCTTAATCCATTGTAACAGACAACGAGACGAAATTCGACGGCACCGGTTTCAGGGATTTCTTCTTCGAGCTAAAGATCAAATTACATTTTGCCTCTATCGCTCTTCCCGAATCCAATATAATTGCAGAGGCTGCTAATAAATGCATCCTCAGACCCCTACAGAAGAGGATAGCCGGGCTCGAGGGAACATGGCTAGAAGAAATCCCAGGCATATTGTGGTCGAACAGAATGACCCATAAAACCTCGATAGGTGAAACACCATTCATGCTTGCATATGGTTGTGAAGCTGTCGTTCCAGTAGAGGTTAATGAGCGACCGATTCGCCTCCAATACTACGATGAGGAGAGAAACTCAGAGGGACTCGAGCTTAACCTACAGTTGATCGATGAGGTTTGCGAATGAACCTTGGCGACCCTCATTGAATAAAAGGGACGCATGGCTCGATATTTCAACTCCAGAGTACGAGGGCGCAGTTTCTGTATAGGCGACTTGGTGTTACGTAAGGCTATCTTCACTCCTAAGATTCTCAAACAAGGAAAGCTAGTTGCGAAATGGGAAGGCCCCTATAAGGTGATGGATGTTCTCAGACCAGACACCTATCGACTCGCTACACTAGATGATAGGGAGCTTTCCCACCTTTGGAATGCTGAGCATTTACAGAAGTACTATCACTAATTGTACCAGCAATAGGAGATACATCGTGGGGATCGAAACTTACCTTTGTTTTTATTTTATGCTATCTTATGATAAATACAAAGTTGATCATTTCTCCTATCTATTTAATGTTTTATAATCGTCGTCAGCCATAAGTCGAGGGGCCACCCCTTGCCACTGAACGACCCCCGAACGTCGTCGGCCGTAAGTCGAAGGGGCCTTACCCCTCGCCACCGAACGACCCTCGACTGTCGTTGGCCGTAAGACGAATGGGTCATACCCATTGCTACTAAACAACCCTCGTCATCAGCCGTAAGCTGAGGGACCACCCCTCGCCACTGAACGACCCTCAAACGTCGTCGGTTGTAAGTCGAAGAGGCCTCGCCCCTTGCCACCGAACGACCCTCATCGTCAGTCATAAGCCGAGGGGCTGCCCCTCGCCACTGAACGACCCTCGATCTTCATCGACCATAAGATGAAGTGGCCTCACCCCTTGCTACCGAACGACCCTCGTCGTCAGTCATAAGCCGAGGGGCCACCCCTTGCCACTGAACGAACCTCGACCGTCATCGGCCGTAAGACGAAGGGGCCTCGCCCCCCGCTACCAAACGACCATCGTCGTCAGTCGTAAACTAAGGGGCCACCCCTCTCCACTGAACGACCTTCGACCGTCGTCGGCCTTAAGTCGAAGGGGCCATGCCCCCTCACTACCGAACACAACTTGCCCCCATGGTTCAGGATCTAAAGATCATATCTTTCGGGTGAATATGCCTGATGTATCAACGACCCAACTACCATTGATTTTTGGAAAATTGAAAATTGAATCGTTGATGGGGCCGTACATGCACATATACTCAAATGAAACTTGGAGAAAGAAGAAACTCAAAAGTTCTTTCATTTTATTTCCAAACGGTTACTGATGTGTCCATATTTTCCATATTTTCATAGCATTGTTTCATTGCATTTCATGTCATATCCACATCCAAATCTCGTATTTTCATACGATACTGTGCTTCTAACGCTATATACGAGTTTTGTAGAGCTTTGTGGATTTTCAGGGATTTTGGAGTGATTTGGAGCCATTTTGGGACATGGACACATCCAACACGTCCGTGACGCCGTTGGCGAGGCTCTATAGAAGTTCACCGATGTTTGGAAGCATATAGGAGGAGAGGAGGAGAAGCATGTGAGAGAAAGGAACCACAGCCCAAACCCATGCAGTTTTCACAGGTGACTCAGCCCGAGTACCACCAGCTACTCGGTCGAGCTGACACGCGAATCCAGTCAGAGTGACATTTTAGAGAAGAATATTTGATCCTCTGACGACTCGACCGAGTAGGGCCTACTTGTCCCGAGTAGGTAGAGCGACATTTTGGAGAGGAGTTCCGACCTACTTACGACTTGACCGAGTAGGCGGGCTACTCGACCGAGTGGCACGAATTCATTTTCAAGGAAGCAGCAGCTAAGGTGCCTGCTCGACCGAGCAGGTGCCTACTCGATCGAGCAGCCGACTCGTTCGGTGACATGTGGGCCCCAAACATCCAGACTTTCAGATTTTCTTGCGGGGTCCACCCTTTATGTATTTAAGACAATTTTCTTGACGTTTTGGAGAGCTTTTCGAATTGTTATTAGCAGAGGAGAGATTTAATTTAGTGTGTTTAGATCTAGGGTTTCCATTGTGCCGTCATTGCTAAAAATTGGATTTTTATTGTCTCTTGCGCATTGGAATCTATTGGATCTCGCTTATTTTCTATTGGCTATTGTTCTCTCTTGATTTTGGTACGTAAAATTCTCATTTTCACTTGTTTTAATTGCTATAATATTTTCCATGGTAAAAATTGCATCTTTATTAGTTCTATTTGACATGTGTGAGTAGTTCTATCTAGGGCTAATGGGTTAGCCCTAGGATCTTAGGAAAAATATGTAGATCTGGGATTTTTAGGTTATATTGGGAATAAAAGGGGAGTACTTTGGTTGATCCAGCCAAATCCCTAGGAGAACTTGTACTGAGATCATGCCCACGGTTGGTGGAATTGATTAGCTTAAGGTGTATCCTTAGGATTTAATTCGGGAGTTAGTGGATCCAACCAAGGCTCATGACCATGCCCGTCTCGTGCCTTGAGGGGATCTACCGACAAACTATATTACTACATTGACGGCTACCGCCATTGCATCAATAAGAGCCACTGAAGTACCTCGAAGCTCTAATCTACGAGAGTGGTACGAGCTGAGAGACCAATCCCATAAACCCAATGCAACGTAAAAACCCCTAGCCTAATGTCGACTTCCAACGGTCCTAGCGGTGATCCCTAAAACCCTAGTCTCTTCTTATATTGAATCAACACCATCACAACCAACCTTTCTAAACCGACTGCAATCTCATTCTGAGATCTAGAAATAACATTGAGACCTCAATACACTTTCACTGTCCATGTGGGATTCGACAATCTTTTATACTATAATTTGACACCGTCAACTTGTGGATAGAACCCAAAATCGACACCTATGGACCATACAGCGCTTGGCGACCGTGACACCGCCAGGTGGATTTCGGGTGTAAGTTCTGGGCGCGTCAAGTTTTTGGCGCAGTTGCCGGGGACAGTTACGGTGTTACTCAGTTTATTTTTATTTCGAAGAATTTGCTACCAACTCAATTCACTTCCTATCTTCCATCCTTTTTATTCTTTTTTTATTATTACCTTGCTACTCATGGTATTTTCTGAGTCGTCTTGTGCATGATTACTCGCTTCAGAGCTATTGATAAAGAACTACTGATCCTGAAATCGAGAAGACCACAAGAACTCTCAGAGCCCTGAATAGGGTTCAGACACCCTCTGATCCGATGGCAGAAAATAACCCCACTCCACCTCGCACCGGGTCCATCCTGGACCACATGAAACCTAGCTACGGGAATTATTCTTCCATTCTGAGGCTGCAACTGGCGACAAGTAGCTTTGAGATAAAGACCAGGCTCATAATCTGATGCAGTTGGATCTTTTTTATGGGAATCCGCACGAGAACCTGAACCATCACATCGACACTTTTCTGGCAAAGTGCGATACATTTAAGACCAAGGATGTGAGCGAAGACGTAATAAAGCTAAGGCTCTTTCCCTTCGCTTTGAGGGATAAGGCTTCTTATTTTCTACGGGCCCACCCATCCAACCACTTCACGTCTTGGGAGCAACTGTCACTTGCTTTCGTGGACAAATTTTACCCATCATCCAAAACGGTGAGGCTCAGAGGAGCTATCTCCAACTTTAAGCAACTGCCGCAAGAGTCGCTCTACGAGGCCTAAGAAAGGTTCAAGGACCTTCAGCATCAGTGCCCATACCATGGGATCCCATCATGGGATCTAGTCCAAAGCTTCTACAGCAGGCTGCAGCCCAGTACGAAGATGATAATTGATGTTGCCGCACAAGGCACCCTTCTAGACAAATCAGCTGAGGAATCAATTGACCTGCTTGAACATATGGCTGCGAACAGCCAACAATGGAGCAAGGAGCGCACCATCATCACCAGGACTACGGAGGTAAAAGCTGTTAGCCACCTCTATTCTTATATTGAAACTTTGTGCAAACAGGTGGCAATGGTCGAACAACGGTTGGATGCCATTCTAACAACTACCAGCGCTCCAGCTTATCATCCTCAAGAAGAATACGGGGAGTAAAGCTACGCCTCCAACGAAGGATCATATGACAGAGCCGAATCACAATCTGAGCAAGTACAATACGTACAAGGAGATGGACGTAATCAGTGGCAACATCCGGTAGCAAGAAATCACCCCAGATTGTCCTATGGAAATCTAAATAGAGGGCTGCAACCTCCATAGTTTCAGAGGCCACCACAACCTCCTTCTCAACAATAAGGACCGTCGCCGCCACATCAGCAACAGAATGAATTCAGGCCATTTGAGCCATATAGACCGCCGGGCTACCAATTCAATTGCCCACCTCAGCAAAATTATGCACCAACGCCACCACGTTCTAACTTGGAGGCTACCTTGGAATCGTTTATGAGCGGACAAGTAAAGTTCAATCAAGACACAACCGCTTAATTCAAGAACATCAACACATCACTTGAAGAGCTAAGAGGTCAGATCTCCCAACTATTGAAGCATCAAGGAAGGTTGCCTTTGCAACCGGAGCCAAATCCAAGAGCTCAAGAAAATGTCGTGGTCGTCTTCACCACGTGAGGAGGTAGGATAACCGACATTGTAATGGTGCCGGTTACAAGCAAGGAACAAGCTACAACTAAAGATGTCCCTATTGGCAACGATGAGGAAGAGGCTACGGATGAGCCTATCATGAATGGAGAGAGGGAGGCTTCGCCTGCCACCTTACCCACCATCACACCGGTACCAAAGGATGATGCAACCACTTCCAATAAGCCAACTCCTAAGGATGCTGCCAAGGATAAAGGAAGCCGACCTCTCCACCCTACCCACAGAGATTAGCCTTGGCAAAGATGGAGAAAAATAATGCAAAGTTTACGGAGCTCCTAAAGGGTATTCAACTCAACATCCCTTTTATGGATGCCATTAAAGAAATTCCCATCTATGCAAAATTTCTGAAAGACCTCATCATCGGAAAGCGGAAACATGAAGAAGTGAAGCTTTTAGAGGATTCAACTTCCATCATAAAGAACCACCTCCCAAAGAAATTACCAGATCCGGGAAGCTTTACAATGCCATGTTCTATTGGAGGTACACCTATTAGCCGTGCATTGATCGACCTGGGAGCGAGCATCAGCTTGATGCCACTTTCCATATTCAAGAGACTGCACATCGGAAGCAAGTTGGAGCCTACCAACATGTCTATACAACTGGCGGACCACTCAATTACATATCCAGTAGGTAATACTAGAGATATCATTCTACAAATACCGCCCGGATTATGTGTGCCGGTGGACTTCATTATAATGGATATGCCGGAAAGGGGGAGTTCCCAACTCGTACTTGGCCGTTCTTTCATGGCGACGGCCGGTGTCCTGATAGATGTTCGCGAAGGGACACTCTCCATGAATGTGGGCAATATTGAAGCTCAATTTCGGTTACAAAAATCCTTGAAGAAGCATGTCCAAGAAGAAGGAGCGAGCTATCTTGAGCTCTTAGAAGATGATGTTATAAGTGAGTACACTACTGAAGGGGTCATGAAGGACCCTCTGAAGACAAGCATTGATGACGATGGTGACTCCATCTACAATAAGGCAGTCTCAGCCTATCTTCGTGTGCTTAATGAGAAGCCTCTGGACCACTCACTGCACCCACAAGAGCCTGGAGACATTGTCAACATACAGGAAGAGAACCACAGAGAGGAAGCACGCCAAATACCACCACACGGTATCATTGGCAAGCATGATGAGCGCATCCAAATATCATTCGTTGAAGATCTGGAGGGAGTCGAGCTCATAACTCAAAACAAGCACTTATCGGGAGGCAACCCGACATTCCATCTCTTAGATTTTCTTTTTCACTTTGGTTTTGCTTTGTAAAATACAAAAAAAATTATAAAAATTTGACGAGCTCCTCCCTTTACAGGTTGAACATTGAGGGGAACCTACAAAACGATGCATTGAAGGTAAGAAAGCCAAGGGAAGAGCACCCGAGAGAAGAACATGCTCAGGGGAAAAAGACCTACAGGTGACTTGAGCAAGTAGACTCTTACTTGGTCGAGTTAGCAGAGGGCACAAGAAAAGCGGTCACGTTTGATGACACTGCATTTTGGCATCGCATAAACCGGTCTGGACTGTTACAGCCCCAGTCGGGCGAAGGCATCGTGCATAGTGCATCCTTGCCTTCGCAATGCCCATCGTCACCTCGCCACCAATAAATTCTGACGGCCAGAAGTCGTGACCATGTCCCTACCCGAGCTTTCCCATCTTATTGGAATGACCCGACTACTGTGCCACCACCCTGACGGCTACCTCCACCCCTTCGTCCTTTCCGATGCAGCCCACAGGCTGTGTTACTGCCTCCTCCAGACCGACCACACCCGCTTTTCCATAGACATCTGCTGCGGCAGATTTTTCACTATCTTTGCACGTATGCTGGGCCTGGATCTTCCTGATGGCCTAGTGACCCCCCCTCGAACCCTTGCGCTTGACTTTGGGTGTGCTTAAGCACATGCTCATCATCAGGTCATATGGGGAGCGTCATTGGGCACCCACCATACGCCCCACATGGTCCTGCCCGTCCCTCACCTCACCACCATAGCGCCAGTCCAGTAGAGCTGGATGATTGATAGGGTCTACCCACTTCCTTCCCTCCACGTCCTTGAGCCCCCCGGAGCGCCCGTCGACGTCGATGCCGACGACTGGGTGCTCAGCTCTTCTGGGGATGAGGAGCCTGACCTGGCTGCCATTGTGGTAGCCCAGCCAGTGCAGCCATCGCACCCGTCGCCACCAGGAGGCACAGCCATCTCCACCTCTATCACCGTCGACACCACCACCGTAGGGACCATGGGGACTGTCACCACCCTCTGACCCGAGGCCCCTGCTGCTGTCTCCTTCGTGCCTGATCGGTCCATATTTTACACCTTTTTTCTGCATGTTTTCACGCCATTTCGATTGCTCATATTGCGATTTTCACGAGTATTCGACGATATTGCGTTACTTTTCACTATTTCTTGTTTTTGTCGGATTTCAGGAAATATGGAGCGATCGGGAGCAAAAATGAGCTTAAGGAACTTGCACCCACTCTGGAGCGTCACCCAAGGCTCTTTTGAGGGCTATTCGGTGATGGGAGACGGGTGGAAGAAGAAGAAACTCTGTAGGAGCGACAAGGAGGAGAAACAGAGAAGATTGGACATTTACAGCATGCCACTCGGCCGAGTGGAGCACTCACTCGGCCGAGCAAGAAGACCACTCGGCCGACCAGACCGGACACGCTCCAACTGAAGGAATTGGGCGTGCACTCGGCCGAGGGATGATATCCCACTCAGCCGAGTAAGAAGATCACATCGCCCGAGTGGCATGAGAAATCCACCATCAAAAGAGGCCGACTTACTGGAAATGTACAGGCTTTTGACGGTTCCGACTCGGGCGAGTACCGAATGCCCCTCGGCCGAGTGAGTAAAGCCACTCGGCCGAGTCACCTCCGAAGATAGACCCCCAAGACCCCCGACTTACTGGAATTTTACAGGGGCTGTCACACGGCCGAGTAGAGAAGCCCACTCGACCGAGTAGAGAAGTCCACTCGGCCGAGTGATGCCGAGGACACGCAGCGCCCAGATTTTCAGACAGCCTCTCATTCTTTTCAAATCTGTTATTATTCCAGCAATCAAAGTATTTTTCTCATATTTTTAATGGATAGTAGACTTCATGACGATTCCAACACCGCCAAGAACGCGCAAATCAGAGGTCAGATGAAATCTGGAGAATTTCTGCAAGTTGACGCTGCAGTGCTGGAATTTCCACTCGGCCGAGTCACATGTTCCACTCGGCCGAGTCGGCGACGGGCCCAGATTTTATGTTGCAGTTTGGGCTGTTTTTGGGCACGAATTTGAGGGGTTTTTTAGGGTTATTTGCTAGGGTTTTGGGAGACTATATAAGGGTTTTGTAGCCACCATTAGAGAGAATCCCACATTATGTTTTTTAGCCCACATTATGTTTTCTTAGCCCCCATATGTTTTTCTTAGGATTATTTTAGAGGTTAGGCCATGCCCTAGGCCCCCTCTTGGATCTAAAAGCTTGTATCTTGGATTGAAGATCTTCATCAAGCTAAGTATTTTCTTCTTTTTATTTGAATCTTTGTTTTTCTATCTTTTGTATGCAAGCAATGGTTTTTATTGATTCTCATATCGTTATTGCTATGCTTGAGTAGAATTGTTGTTCTAGGGTTTAGGGATGAACCCTACGGATCTAATTTCAGATTTGTGATGAATGAATTTCTAAATTGCTAGAATCGCTAGGAGGTTAGGTTGTGATCGATTTATTACGGATAGCTAGGGATTTCCATCGATTGGGGTTTGCAAGAGATTGGATTCTAATCGATGGGAAGGCCTAGATATTCGATTTAGGTTTACAATTGGGTTTCTCTAGACTTGGTTTACAAGTGATTGGACCAAAGCTAGGATTTTTAATTGTAAATCTATACCCATATTCGTTTGTAAGAGATTGGACGAATACGAACTATCACAACCTAGATCGTAACTCGAGTTTGCACGAGAGTGGGCTCGAGGGGCGATTGAACGATGATGTCGATCCTAATGCTAGCATCTTAGGTTAGGGTTTGCAAGAGATTGGGCCCTAACCTAGGTTGCTATAGACCGGCAATAGCGCGAGAGCGTGAGCTTGGTTCTTTATTTAGTTACGACTAGTTCACCTCAACGCAAGTCTATTAATATTGCGATTCACTATTCACAATGATGCATGACGGTCCGTAGTGGGGATTCCCTAGCCCTAGACATCTTTTATTATATTGTATTTGAATCGATACTTGACCAACATTTTTATCACCGACACCGACATCCACCACCATTGTCATTACATCATAACATAGCCATCTCCACCAATAAAACGTTCGTAGTCAAACCAACCTAGGATAGATTGGAGCCAACACCACCTCCTCGTGTTCGATACCCGCTCGCCACTTTGCCGTGCGCTTGCGGTAAAACTACAATCGTTCTCCGGGTGTATATCCGGGGCCGATCAAGTTTTTGGCGCCGCTGCCGGGGAGGTGTTTTCCGTTGGGTGCCAATTTTTCACAATTAGGTTGATTAGACTACGAAAAAAAACTAACAAAAGAAAACTTTCACCCCCGCCACCATTATTATCATTTCTATATTCTTTTGTGCCACTGATATCTTTTCTCCAGGTATTTATCTTTGTTGATCAGGTGCTATGGATTATACTACGTGGACCACAGATTTTGATCAGAGTGCTCAGATGTGAGATTACTATTTTGATCAGAGTGCTCAGATGGGAGAATACTTTTTTGAGGAGATGCACTGGCCCGAGCTTGATGAGAGACAAAGGATCTTTTTTGATGAGATGCATGCACACCAGGTTGAAATGCAAGCCGGGCTTGAAAAGAGTAACCTTCTATTGGAACGGGTGAAGAGGCAACTTGAAATGAATGCACTCATGTTTAAGGTTTCGACGATTCCCAAAGATATCAGTTCTGTTCATTCATCTTATGGGCAAGAAGCATCTCCAATCATATTACCAGAGCCAGAATGTGCCGCCGTCGATCCCACATCCTACAATACAGCTGTTGCATATGAAGAGTGGATGGACGAAGGTACAGTGGAGGAAGCAGAAATTGAGCCACCAGCGCAGCCAGAGGAGGATGGATTTCAGAGATTATTGGAGGGTCTCTTGGAGTCAGTGAGGTTCACCGGTTCAGAAAGCATTACAGCAGGTGATGCATTTGAGCTACGATTTGCAGATTTTGTTATGAACCGTGTTTCATCTACAGGAACAATTGAGGAGGACATCCATGTCAGTCTTGAAGGGGATAGACTATATTTTCGGATTGCTTGCGGGCATCCCCCTCCACATGATACATCCCCACAAGCTGACACACTTGAGCAGCCAACATCACCATTCCAGAGAGAGCCCACATTGATAGTTGATGAGAAGGCAAAGGAGCACACTGTCGAGCCAGAGCATATTGACGAGGAGGCCTTACATACAGAGCCAGAGCTTATCATCGAGGAGGTCGTACATTGGGACGAGGACATAGCCATTCATGAGGATCCCGAGCACTATTCTCCTCCATTAGAGCTCCCACAGCCACCTCATCCTTCCACTGACGTCGAGGACTATCCCACAGAGCTTACTGCTCCCACTCAGGGAGATATTTTTACCCATTCCATTTCTGAATCATGTATTCCATTTGATGTTTACTTTGATTCAAATATTTTTGACACGTCATACCTTTTGCAGTGCACGTACGATTATGGATCAGAGGTATGCTTGGACGTGTCACAGTTTGACGAGCCTATCGAAGAGGTCCACACCTATGATCCAGATTTACCTGAGCAGCTGAGAGAGGACACCACAGAGATAGCTATCAAAGAACAAGAGGATATTGAATTATTTCCAGGGAAGTATCGTCCACCACTATTTATTTCATATATTTCTATAGACGATCCTCTTTGGAATACTTTTATTATGAGGGTGAAATTTTTGCAGCGAACTGATGCATCCTATTCTCTGCAGGGTACAGGTGGAGTCCTTGTGAGAATGCTGGAGGATGCATTGCTGGAGTTCGTTGGAGTCCGTGGACACATGCATCTGGCAGAGCCACGGAAAGAGCAGTTGGAGCAATTGCCTGCACTGACAAAGATACGGGATCCGCCTTTTGCTATAGGTGATATCAATCCAGTAGTGTAGAAATTTTTATGCTTTAAATAAACTCGAATCCTCTCGACAGCGAGAGGACCGTATAGATTTGCTTGAATAAATATCACCTCATATGACGGCAACAAAAATCTTTTACACCCCAAACCCAATATATATATTAATTCCCCTCTCCATATTTTGATACGCCACATCCTTTTGCTCACCACCATCGAGCATTTCTTTCAAGTGAATACTCACTTTCTTATTCATTTGACTTGATCACGCTTTGCAAAGCCATGACATTTTTGATTGAGTCATTTGAATAGGATTGTTTGGTATAAGCTTGGGGGAAAGCACTCTCATGCATCATTGTATGTGCATGTAGTTGCATTAGGATTTCATATCATTCATTCCATCATTTTTCATTCTCCCCCTATTATTATCGTTGTTCCTCATATTCTTCCACTATGATCACATTAAGGACAATGTGAAGTTTAAGCTTGGGGGAGTGCATTTCCATGCCATTTAGATGCATTAGTTGCATTTTTACTTTATTTTAGGGTTTTTAAAATTTTTTCAAAATTTTTGCATCATCTTTTTGAATTTTCCATCTTATTTTCCTTTTATGTGTGTTCATGCATCATGTTGTGTGCTTGTTTTTCTTTTCTTTCCTATCTTTTACTTTTATTTCTTCATTTTCCTTTTCTTTTCTTCCGCTAGATGAATTTCGTATGATGATATCTCTTATTGCTTTAGCAACCATCACGATGCTTATTATTCCTTGCCATGCTACTTAGAGTATTCCATAGTCTTGCTATTCACATATACTTGCAAATCTATTTCTTTTGATGATTCCTCTACATGAATGCATGATATTAATTGAAACTGAATGTATGGATTAATGTTTAGTATGCTTTTGTTGGAAATGCACCAAGATTCACGCATCATTAGTATATCTGAAGCATCAGTTTTATTGTCTTATTCACCTTCTGTTGCATGCTTGATATGAAAGTACTCTTTACCGCTTGACTTCGCTTTTTATTGAGATGATTGAGAATATCCATGCTTACATATGAGTTTTAGTTGAAGTATTATTTTATTGAACCGTTCGTGCACATCTTAGAGTGAACCGAGTGTTACATTATTTCCTTCTCCACATATATATTTTTATTCTCTACATGTCGCTTGAGTTCACCTCCTAAAGCTACTTATATCGCATCTATTTCCCAAAAATCCCCACAAAAGAAAAAGTTAGCTCCAAAAAGTCCAAAAAGCCAAAAAGGAGCTAAAATCCAAAAATACAAATCAAATTGCTCCTACAAAAATCCAAGAAGAAAAATGAGAAACAAAGTCCAAAAGAAAACAAAATATTTCTCTATCTCATTATTGGAGCCACAAAATACTTGGGAAAACCAAGGTAAAAATCCCATTTTCCACTATCATATTCCTTTAGATGCGATGCCTCAAGCTAAGCTTAGGGGGGTTGAATTCATTTGACCATATGAGTGAGTACGACATTAGAGTGGAGAGGTGCACGAATGAGGAAGTTTGATAATGCTGAAACTTAGCAAAATACTTTAGTTATGGAGATTTCTTATGAATCGATATAAATATGTGAATGACATGATTTATTCCATTCTCTATGCTTGGTGTGATTTTTATATGCTTCAGTTATAACTCTTGATTGAAAAGTGCATCGTCAACATTTGTATATTAAATCCTATGAAATGCGTGATGTAGATATGAATTGATTGTATGAATTTAGAGAATCCCTTTTGTTGTTCTTAAAAGCTTGCAAGTACCATGTTTATGTAAGATATGAAATCCTTATAGCATGTGATTTGTATTTTCCAAGTTATCGTGATGTGTAGCTTATGGCTTGAGATCTGAGAGAAGAATCTAACGACCCCTTCCACCTCATGTTCTTTCTTTTTCATTTCATTTTCTTTATTTTCATCTCCCGAGTTCGTTTCTCTACTTATCTTCCTCGAGGACGAATAAGAGGTAAGCTTGGGGGATTTTGATCGGTCCATATTTTACACCTTTTTCTGCATGTTTTCACGCCATTTCGATTGCTCATATTGCGATTTTCACGAGTATTCGACGATATTGCGTTACTTTTCACTATTTCTTGTTTTTGTCGGATTTCAGGAAATATGGAGCGATCGGGAGCAAAAATGAGCTTAAGGGACTTGCACCCACTCCGGAGCGTCACCCAAGGCTCTTTTGAGGGCTATTCGGTGATGGGAGACGGGTGGAAGAAGAAGAAACTCCGTAGGAGCGACAAGGAGGAGAAACGGAGAAGATTGGGCATTTACAGCATGCCACTCGGCCGAGTGGAGCACTCACTCGGCCGAGCAAGAAGACCACTCGGCCGACCAGACCGGACACACTCCAACTGAAGGAATTGGGCGTGCACTCGGCCGAGGGATGATATCCCACTCGGCCGAGTAAGAATATCGCATCGCCCGAGTGGCATGAGAAATCCACCATCAAAAGAGGCCGACTTACTGGAAATGTACAGGCTTTTGACGGTTCCGACTCGGGCGAGTATCGAATGCCCCTCGGCTGAGTGAGTAAAGCCACTCGGCCGAGTCACCTCCGAAGACAGACCCCCAAGACCCCCGACTTACTGGAATTTTACAGGGTCTGTCACGCGGCCGAGTAGAGAAGCCCACTCGACCGAGTAGAGAAGTCCACCCGGCCGAGTGATGCCGAGGACACGCATCGCCCAGATTTTCAGACAGCCTCTCACTCTTTTGAAATCTGCTATTATTCCAGCAATCAAGGTATTTTTCTCATATTTTTTATGGATAGTAGACTTCATGAAGATTCCAACGCCACCAAGAACACGCAAATCGGAGGTCGGATGAAATCTGGAGAATTTCTGCAAGTTGACGCTGCAGTGCTGGAATTTCCACTCGGCCGAGTCACATGTTCCACTCGGCTGAGTCGGCGACGGGCCCAGATGTTAAGTTGCGGTTTGGGCTGTTTTTGGGCACGAATTTGAGAGGTTTTCTAGGGTTATTTGCTAGGGTTTTGGGAGACTATATAAGGGTTTTGTAGCCACCATTAGAGAGAATCCCACATTATGTTTTCTTAGCCCCCATTATGTTTGTTTAGCCCCCATATGTTTTTCTTAGGATTATTTTAGAGGTTAGGCCATGCCCTAGGCCCCCTCTTGGATCTAAAAGCTTGTATCTTGGATTGAAGATCTTCATCAAGCTAAGTATTTTCTTCTTTTTATTTGAATCTTTGTTTTTCTATCTTTTGTATGCAAGCAATGGGTTTTATTGATTCTCATATCGTTATTGCTATGCTTGAGTAGAATTGTTGTTCTAGGGTTTAGGGATGAACCCTACGGATCTAATTTCAGATTTGTGATGAATGGATTTCTAAATTGCTAGAATCGCTATGAGGTTAGGTTGTGATCGATTTATTACGGATAGCTAGGGATTTCCATCGATTGGGGTTTGCAAGAGATTGGATTCTAATCGATGGGAAGGCCTAGATATTCGATTTAGGTTTACAATTGGGTTTCTCTAAACTTGGTTTGCAAGATATTGGACCAAAGCTAGGATTTTTAATTGTAAATCTATACCCATATTCGTTTGCAAGAGATTGGACGAATACGAACTATCACAACCTAGATCGTAACTCGAGTTTGCACGAGAGTGGGCTCGAGGGGCGATTGAACGATGATGTCGATCCTAATGCTAGCGTCTTAGGTTAGGGTTTGCAAGAGATTGGGCCCTAACCTAGATTGCTATAGACCGGCAATAGCGCGAGAGCGTGAGCTTGGTTCTCTATTCAGTTACGACTAGTTCACCTCAACGCAAGTCTATTAATATTGCGATTCACTATTCACAATGATGCATGACGGTCCGTAGTGGGGATTCCCTAGCCCTAGACATCTTTTATTATATTGTATTTGAATCGATACTTGACCAACATTTTTATCACCGACACCGACATCCACCACCATTGCCATTACATCATACCATAGCCATCTCCACCAATAAAACGTTCGTAGTCAAACCAACCTAGGATAGATTGGAGCCAACACCACCTCCTCGTGTTCGATACCCGCTCACCACTTTACCGTGTGCTTGCGGTAAAACTACAATCGTTCTCCGGGTGTGTTGAATATTGGACTCCCCGGATTTGGTTTTGATGATGAGCAAACATAAATAATCCATGAACTAACAATTTGTGAGCGCAGTATTGGAGATCGTCGCCAATTTCACGAGAAAATTCAAAGCGACATCTCAACACTTCCCAAAGCTCGTATTCATGCCTAAAGCTTCGTTGAAGCTCATGCGCCGTTTTGGAAGTTATGAAGATTCAATCGAAGCTCTCGAAGACCGTTTATTAAGGTTTTATTTATAGTCTTTTAGCTTCGATATATAGAATGTTAAGCCTTGAGTATATCTTACGTTTCTATCTTCATTACGCTCATTTCGTAGCTCTAGGATCCTTGCCCAAGTTCATTCTATCTTCCTCGAAGCATCGCGCTTCGATTCAGACTTTATTGTGTATGTTAGTTGGTACAAGAATAAGTACTGACCGACTAGATGGTGATCTAGTCGGTCGGCAACTCTTCTTGGACTGACTAGTTTGATTCCTTAATTTCTTAGACTTTACTGTTTACAGTTAGTCGGTCTACGTTGACTCACCGACCGACTAGTTTGTGAACTAGTCGGTCAGTGATGCTCCTTTGACCGACTAGTTGTGACTTACTGTTCATGCTAAATTTCTCCTAAGCTACTGTTTATCGTTAGTCGGTCTAAGAACGTTTGGTGACCGACTAGTTGACAATCTAGTCGGTCAACTTTTGTTCTTGGACCGACTAAGTCAACTTGTGTTCAGACTATTTCATTTTGCCTCTTAGTCGGTCTACGTTCATTGACTGACCGACTAGTTGTGAAACTAGTCGGTCAGAAAGTCTTCTTGGACCGACTAGATTTCTAGGTCTGAAATTCTATCTCTTCTCAGATCTTCACTTAGTCGGTCCATGCTGTTTGACTGACCGACTAGTTGATGAACTAGTCGGTCAGTGATTGTTCTTTGACCGACTAATTCTCACAGATTTCTATCCGTTGGAGAATGACCTAACTTGTTTTTATGGGACCCTATAAATACGAACCTAGGTCATTTCTATCTAGCTAAGAGCTTCCATTCAGAGATTCATTGAGATCAAAAGAGATAGCCATTCTCACTCTAATCTAAAGCTCTCTTCCTCACAAGAAACCCATTCTCTCTCATTTCTAGATCTAGAATCCATCTAGAGAGATGGTTGTTCTTGGTGAGCTCTTCAAGCTATTGCTTGATCCAAGTCTCCAAATCATCCCTAGGCACCGATTGCTGGTCATTTCCTTGGTGCTAGGTCTTGGTGACTTCATCTTCCTCAAATCCTTCATTTCACCATTTGGGTAAGAAAAAACTCAAGGTATAGGATTTTGTGGTAAGATTGTTTATTTCATATTAAACTCTTTAATATTGCTTTGTGATTCTCTCGGTTGTGAGAGAAGGTTGTGATCCCGGGTTGTGGGATTTACGTTTGCTATTGCATGTATGATTTGATCTTGTGAAGGTTTTTCACAAGATATTCATAGTGGAAATCTTGAGTTAGGGTTTCTAACTCAAGTATCCGGAGGGGATCCGGGTGGTTGGGACGTAGGATCACCGGGAACAAGTCGGGGAGACTTGGGTGGATCCGAACCCATTAACATCATTTGTTAGCATTGTTAATTTTGTGTTGTCATTCAATTTAAGCTTCCGCAAATTGATTTGGTAGTTGTTTGCAATTTAATTTGGAATTATACTCCTTATTATTTTAAAGTACTATTCACCCCCCCTCTAGTACTTGTGCAGTAGCTGGTAGGGCATTACATTTAGTATCAGAGCCAGATACTCAGCTATGTCTGCCAACGACAACAAGACCGTGCCTCCACCTTCCAACTATGACACCTTCAGGAATCATGAAGGAGCGTCATCGGTGATGGAAGGACATTCCTCTACGAGGCCTCCATTCTTCAACGGTACCAACTATGGGTATTGGAAATGCCGGATGGAAACCTTCCTCCGGAGTGCATCCTTATGGAGGACTACAATGAAGGAATACATCGAACCCAAAGAAGAAGACTTTGAGAAATGGACTACCGCGGAGGTCGCCGCGGAGGTAAGCAATGCCAAGGCAATGAACGCCTTGCAATGCGCATTGGAGCCCGAGGATTTCAATAAGATATGCACATGTAAGAGTGCATATCAAATTTGGAACTCCCTCCTCATACTTCATGAAGGGACGAGTAGGGTAAGAGACTCTAAACTCGTAGTCGTAAACTAAGATTACGAAATGTTTCATATGCAACAGGGCGAGAAGATGAAAGAATATTACGCTCGCTTCGTTGACATAATAAACGAGTTAGAGGCCCTCGGCAAGTCCTGCACTCAAAAGGAGAAGTGCTCAAAGCTTATTGAAGGACTTCCCTCTTCTTGGGAAAAACGTACCTTCGCCATCGAGGAAGGTAATGACATGAACAAATATACCGCAGTTCAACTAATGGGTACTTTGATGTCATACGAGGTACGCAAAGATAGCAAGGTGAAGTTACAAGAAAAGATGAAGTCCTATTTGAACCTAGATGCGCCTAAGAAAAAGGCGATTGCATTCAAGGCGGCTTCATCCACCTCTACCGATGATGAGGACTCGGAAGAAGAAATGGACATGTAATCCATTGCACTCATGGCAAAGAAGTTCAATCGCTTCTTCCGAAAGGGTAACTTCAAACAAAAATCTAAGTTTACTTCTACTAACGCCTCTCCACCTTTGTGCTTTAAATGCAATAAGCCGGGACACATCAAAGCGGATTGTCCTCAAAACAAGCAAAAAGAGAAGTGGAAGGCGTCGAAGTTCGACAAGTCAAAGAAGTACAAAAAGGGGTACAAGAAGGGACTTGTCGGAGCAACATTCACCGACTCCGAGGATTCCTCAAGAGGAGAGTCGGATGATGAGAAAGTGGAGCAAGCGCACATGTGCTTCATGGCAAGAGAGGAGCATGATCAAGGATCTACCTCCTCCGATGATAGCGACGACGAAGGCGATGAGGTAACTATGGATGATCTTAGGGATGCTAACTCTCATTTATGGTCTAAATACACAAAATTAGTAAATCGATATACTAAAGTAAAAGATGACCTAGCTAGCATTCAAACCTCGCCTAAGACTATCATCACCAACAACGACACCGTTGTTGAAGAGTTAAGAAATGAGATTGTCAATCTCAAATCTAAACTTGAACATGTTAGCATTGACGATCCGGAAGAACATAGGATAGCGGATTTAACTTCTCAAAACTTGACTTTGAGTATTGAGAACGAGAATCTTAAATCTCGTGTTTATGTGCTCACATCGCAAGTATCCACATTAGATACTTCTATGCGTTCTCTCAAAGAGAAATATGAGAACACATTAGGCCGAATCAATAGATTCAATAAGGGTAAGGACCATTTGGATAAAATCCTAAGTGACTTACTTCCGGCCAATCACCACATTGGCTTGGGGTATACGATGGGATGTCCATCCAAAGCGGCCACTACTTTTGTTAGGCCAACTTCCGGTGACTCAACGAGTGGTAGCAAACACTCTATTGGTAGTTCATCTACCAATGGTGCTTCCACCTCGTCCACACCCTCTTTTGGAAAGAAACCCACTTTGGGTGGACCTCCAAAGAAGGGGCATGCTTATATGTACGCCAATAGCATGCCACGTAGGAACACACGTCCTACTCCACCATCTCACACATATGATGATTTCTATGCTACACGTTCACGGGCACGTGCACACCATGTGAGACACCCTTACGCACGTGTTCCCACACATGCATATGTTCACCCACCTCATCGTATGAATAATTCTCGTCATGCACCATTCCATCGTGTTCCGTATGCCTATCCACGTCATGCATCACGTAGAAACCAACAACGCATGCATGCACCCAATAGGATGATGGCTCCCAAAATTTTCACTATTTGGAGCCCAAAGGACACAAGCATGGATGAAAAACAAGAATATATGAATGCTTATTTTTCGGATGTTGTGCATAGTAGAGATTATGTGGGGAAGTCAAAGTCCAATTGGACTTGGCTTCCAAAGGTCTAACTTTTGAGGACCCAATGACCTTGGGTACCATGATATGAAAGTTTCTATCTTTAGGTACTCAAGGAAAAGAAAAAGAAGAGGAGCAACAAATTTAAATTTAGCTCCAAAGGGAATTGGATACTCGATAGCGGGTGTTCAACACACATGACGGGTGACGCTCAATTGCTCTCCGGAGTGGTTCCCATTGCAAATGGAAATCGTGTCGTATTTGGAGGCAACGAGAGCGGAACCATCGTCGGTGTTGGTAAAGTGGGTAACCCTTCTAAACCCTTAATTAGTGATGTATATCTAGTTAATGGTTTAAATCATAATCTTATTTCAATAAGTCAACTTTGTGACAAAGGTTACAAAGTTAGCTTTGCGAAAGGATTGTGTCATATTTCAAATGATAATAATAAATTATTATTTTCCGGCACACGCCATAAAGATATTTATATTTTGGATCTTCCTAAGTCATATGAACAATGTCTCGTTGCCAACACAAGTGAACAACACTTATGGCATCGACGCTTTGGACATGTGAACTTTGGAACACTTTATAAACTTTCGAAATTAAATTCCATTAAAGGTTTTCCGAAGCTCGTTTTCGAAAAGAAAAGTTTTTGTGATTCTTGTCAACGTGGCAAGCTTCCTAAATCTTCATTTAAACCTAAGAAAAGCATTTCTACGAAACGGCCACTAGAGCTATTACATCTAGATTTATTTGGGCCAACTAGAGTTGCTTCCTTAGGAAATGCAAGATATGGACTAGTCATCGTTGATGATTATTCAAGATTTACATGGGTATTTTTCTTATGCAATAAAAATGAAGCTTTTGAAAACTTCACAATATTTGTGAAGAAAGTACAAAATCTCATCGGAACCACCATTATCACTATTCGTAGTGATCATGGGGGTGAATTTGAGAATGAGTCTTTCTCAAATTTTTGTGATGATCTTGGAATTACTCACACGTTTTCTTTCCCTCGCGCACCTCCTCAAAATGGTGTTGTTGAGAGGAAGAATAGAACGCTTGTGGAGTGTGCTCGCACTATGCTCGAAGATAGTCAACTTGGTTATCAATTTTGGGTGGAAGCGGTACACACCGCGTGTTATGTGTTTAATAGAATACTTTTGAGGCCCGGCACCAAACAAACTTGCTATGAATTGTTGTTTGGTAGATTGCCTCAAGTTAAACATTTTCGTGTTTTCGACGCAAAATGTTTCATTAAAAACACATATGATAATTTGGACAAGTTTGATCCGAGATCGGATGAGGGGATATTTGTTGGGTATTCCTCATGTAGCAAAGCCTACCGGATATACAACAAAAGATCCTCTACGATCGAGGAATCACTTCATGTCTCTTTTAATGAGAATTTTACTACTTCTAGAATTTCAAATGATAATGATTCTATGGATGTTTTATGTGATTCATTTGAAAATTCTAAGTCTATTGATTCAATTGATTCTATTGAGACTAACCCTACTAATGAAGTTGTTGAGAATGTGCCTAGTGATCAAGGTATTCCCAAGCGGCTTCATACCGTTCGCGACCATCCCCATGAGCAAGGCATTGGCAATATTAATGATAGTGTCAAGACGAGATCTCAAGTCCACCACTTCGCCAATTGTGCCTTTGCCTCATCGATAGAGCCAAAGAATATCGTTGAAGCGTGCGAAGATAGTGCTTGGATCCTTGCCATGGAGGAGGAACTCATTCAATTCGAGAGGAATGAGGTATGGGAGCTTGTTCCATTGCCATCGAAGAACCACACCGTCATAGGGACAAAGTGGATCTTCAAGAACAAAACCGACGAAAATCAAGTCGTCGTCCGGAACAAAGCTCGGTTAGTAGCTCAAGGCTATCGCCAAGAGGAAGGTATCGATTTCGAAGAATCCTTCGCTCCGGTAGCTAGATTAGAATCAATTAGACTTTTATTGTCTTATGCATGCCATAAAAATTTTAAGTTATTTCAAATGGATGTTAAAAGTGCATTTTTAAACGGAGATGTTGTTGAGGAAGTTTACGTTTCTCAACCTCCGGGCTTCATAAATGAAAAATTTCCAAATCATGTTTTTAAACTAAAGAAAGCTCTTTATGGTTTGAGACAAGCTCCTCGAGCTTGGTATGATCGCCTAAAGAATTTTCTTTTGGATTTGAATTTTAAAATGGGCGAAGCCGATTCTACACTTTTTGTTAAGCATGCGAATAATGATATTTTATTAGTTCAAATTTATGTTGATGATATCATTTTCGGTGCTACTAACTTCACTCTTTGCGAAGAGTTTTCTAATGTTATGAAGGACCAATTTGAGATGAGCCACATGGGCGAACTCAAATATTTCTTAGGTCTCCAAATTCGCCAATTGAACGATGCAATCTTCATCCACCAAACGAAGTATACGGTGGAGTTGCTTAAGCGATTTGGAATGGAAAGTGCTTCCAGGAAAAAGACTCCAATGAGCACGACTACGCATCTTGACAAGGATACGGGCGGTAAGGATGTAGACATTCGTCTATATCGAGGTATGATAGGTAGTTTACATTATCTTACCGCAAGTAGGCCCGATATTATGTTTGCCGTATGCGTATGTGCTCGTTATCAGTCTCAACCTAAGGAGTCTCTCTTAGTAGCGGTAAAGCGTATTTTCCGTTATCTAAGTTACACTTTAGATTTTGGATTACTTTATCCGAAATCTAGCACGTATGAGTTAGTCTCATACAGTGATGCCGATTATGCGGGATGCAAATCCGACAGGAAAAGTACTAGTGGCACTTGCCATTTTCTAGGAAATTCTCTTGTCTCTTGGTTTTCCAAGAAGCAAAATTCCGTATCACTTTCAACCACCGAGGCGGAATATATTTCCGCCGGTGCCGCTTGTGCCCAGGTTCTTTGGATGAGACACACTTTGAAGGATTTTGGTATTCACTGTGATACTAGCCCTATCATGGTGGATAACCAAAGTGCTATCTGTCTTTCAAAGAATCCGGTGCACCATTCCCGATCAAAACACATAGATGTCCGACACCATTTCTTAGATGATCATGTTGCTAAAAAGGACATCATATTAGTGTACGTTGAAACCCAAAAGCAAATCGCCGATATTTTCACGAAACCCCTAAAGGAGGACTCCTTTGTGCGGTTGCGTCGAGAATTGTGGATTATGGGTGAATCCGAGATATAGGATTCATATTTAAACTCAATTATCTTGCATGCTATTATATTTTGCGATATTTCATTCATGCTAGATTTATTGAATTTTTGGGAATTTTATATGATTTGTTTGAATTTATGATCGAATTCGTATTTCAATGTCGTATTTAAGATTTCGACGTTTTATGGGGTAATTTAGATGACTAATGAGAGTGTTAAGATGTTTCATCCAAGTGGTTTGTGAAGAGAAATCAATTATCAATTTTTGGACTCTTCTAGTTGGTTTCAGTTCACTTGTCAACCGACTAGATGCTCATCTAGTCGGTCAGCAATTGAACTCAGACCGACTAGATCAAGCTTCAATCTTAATCTTATCATTTTCCTTCTTTAGTCGGTCACAGTACACTTACCGACCGACTAGATTGAAAACTAGTCGGTCAGTGAGTATACTGCGACCGACTAAATCTTGCCTTAAAAATCCCTGTTTGCCTCTGTTTCGACTTAGTCGGTTCAAGCTCATTGACCGACCGACTAGATCGTAATCTAGTCGGTCAGTGCTTGAACTGTGACCGACTAAGTGGGTTAGGGCAGTTGTGTCTTTTCCTCTCCCGACCGACTTAAGCTCAATTCAGTCGACTAAAAATCATTTTAGTCGGTCTCTTCCTCAGCTCAAGCCCGAAACCCCAAACCCCCTCCGAGCCTCTTCACCTTCCCTTCGACTCCGGCCATCTCTCCGGCCATCGCCGCCGTCCGCCGCCGTCGCCTCCTCCTCCTAGGTATCTCCCTCCTCCTCCTAGGTCGATTCCTTCCCTAGGGTCTGTTTTATATCACTTCTAGCTCCTAGGGTTTCAATTTTAACCTAGGGCTTGTGAAATCTAGGGTTCGTATTTCCGATTTCTATTGATCTCTAGGGTTTGTGTCGCTCGTTGTTTCAGTTGCTTGTGCTCGTCATGCTATGGCAAAGACGAGAATTCCTATCGCCTCTTCTGGGGCTTCTCCTATGACCGTAGGGCCTTCCGACCCTAGGAATCCCCCTAAGCCTAAACGTCGTGCCAAATCAACCCAAGCTTCTCCGTCTTTGCCTCCTCTGAAGAAGCAGAGGACGGCGACCGTAAAACCCCGCAAATCTAAGACCAAGAAGGCCATACTCCACTCACCCTCTACTCCTCCCGATTCCAACACTGAATTTATCTCTGAGGATGAGCCTACCCATAGGGAACCCACTCCTCCACTTCGTCCTAGGACTCGCCAGCCAAAGGGAAAGGGCCCAATGCCAGTGGGGGGTGTTGACATATCGTTGTGTCGCAACGACCCTTTGTGTCTCGCGGCCTACAACCGTATTGAACACTGCCCGATGCTATTGGAGCACTACGTCCAGTTTTCAGATTTCCTTGACATAGCCGATCTCCTATCCTATAGTGGTCTCCTTGATTATCTCCGATTCGACCCCAAGGCCAATCCCAAACCATATCCTCGCCTTGTGAAATTGTTCTATGCCAATCGCGTTCGAGGCCAGTACGATGTCAGTCACTCCATTGAGACTACTGTCTTGGGAACTCCTATAGTTCTCACGGCAGAAATCTTGGGGGAGATTCTTGGCTGTTCGTCGTGTGGTCTCCTTCCTTCGGACATTTCCGTAGACGATATTTCTTCCTTGGATCAGTCAGTTCTTTCAGATATCTTCCAGGTTATCCCCTCCACATTCATTGGTGTTCCATCGAAATCTTTCAAGCCGAATGCGTGGGTCCTTAACCTGATCTTGAAGTCTTGCCTCCTCCCTAAGTATGGATCATCTTCACTTCCATCCCAGCCGTTCTTGAAATTGATCTGCGCTCTTTTCTTGGGGTGCGAGATTAATTGGGCTCGCGTGATACTCGATAAGATGGACTCTTTCGAGTGTATACGCAAGACCAATAAATCTGCGCATATTCCATACCCTTGTCTGTTGACCCTTGTGTTTCGTCATTTCCGAGTCCCTCTCCCTCCTGACGATGAGCGTCCCTTGGGTACTCCTCTAAACGCGACGGCCGTTAAGAAATCTCTAGCGGCGCTTCGTCACGTTCAGAGGTCTACCGCATCTGCTTCCCAGTCTACTCCGTCAGCTGCTGCAGCCCCCGCTCCTCCTGCCACTTTAGACGATGTCGTACGCCTACTTCGTCAGCACGACTCACGTTTGGCTCGTACTGAGGAGGTAGTCTGCCGTATGGCTCGTATGATGGGGATTGATCTTCCTCCTTCAGTTTCTGAGGCCGAGGAGATGGACGATGAGGAACTTGACGAGCTTGTCACTTCTTTAGCCCGTGGCGATGAGGCCACTGCTGCTGCTGCTGCTACCACTTCAGCTCCTGGAGATGGCACCACTTCCGGTGCTCCAGAGACTTCTGCTTCAGCTCTTCAGACTTCTGAGCCTGCTGCTGACCCTGTTTCCGAGCCTGCTGATATTCTTGTTGTCACATCTGCCGTCGAGCCTGTCGTTGACGTCTCGACTCCTGCCCCGACGATCCCATCTGTTGAGACTCCTCTACTCCCTGCAGAGCCTGAGTCCACTTCGTCGACTGGACCCACAGACACTGCAGATCCAGCCACTTCCTCGTGATCGATTGTTCCGAGGACTCTCCACTACGCTTTGGATGATATATCTTAGTGAGAGTATTTTTGGGTTAGGATAGAGTATGAGGGTTATGATCTTTTGATGTATTTTGGATGCTGTCGATGATGTTGTATTTATTTTGATGTGGATGATGATGATGTATTTCTTTTTGATGGGTATGTTACATTTGATGTATCGATATTTTTGCTGGATGTACTCATGATGTTCTCATATATATATATACATCGTCGTTCTCTTTGTCTTAATTCATCGTGCACAATTAATATTCGTTCAATACATGTGATGTGTGAATTCGTCGCTCGACGCATGCAAACTTGGTTAAATAGATTTAAATTCTATAATTGTATAGAATTGTTTTCCATGCACAAATTTAGCCAAGATTATTGAATATTGGAGAGTATGTTTCTTTATTCAAGACATGAATAATTATTTGGTATTTTGATGATTTTGATTTTTTTTGATAATGGACAATTTGGCACACCTTGATTTGATTTCCACATTCTTCCCTTGGTGTCAATTTGGTCCATCGTCATTGTCTACGACTCCCGATGTTGGATTTTCCATTTCCTAATTGTTGTCGTTGTATGCCCCCCATTTTTGGGATAATGCCAAAGGGGGAGAGATAATGATAATAAATAGCGCAAATGAAAATTTAACTCAATTTCCAAGAATCTAGTTTGATATGTTAGATTCAGGGGGAGTTAAGATATATATAAGGATTTTTCAAAATCCGATATTTCAAAAATCGATTCTCTTTATTTATCTTACTCGTCTGCTTGATGCAATTCATATATATTCATTTTGGAATTAACGTGTCATCAATGCAGGGGGAGTAATTATTTTACATTTGAATCATTATTTTTGATTATTATTTATGTTGGTTTGTCATCACCAAAAAGGGGGAGAATGTTGAATATTGGACTCCCCGGATTTGGTTTTGATGATGAGCAAACATAAATAATCCATGAACTAACAATTTGTGAGCGTAGTATTGGAGATCGTCGCCAATTTCACGAGAACATTCAAAGTGACATCTCAACACTTCCCAAAGCTCGTATTCATGCCTAAAGCTTCGTTGAAGCTCATGCGCCGTTTTGGAAGTTATGAAGATTCAATCGAAGCTCTCGAAGACCGTTTATTAATGTTTTATTTATAGTCTTTTAGCTTCGATATATAGAATGTTAAGCCTTGAGTATATCTTACGTTTCTATCTTCATTACGCTCATTTCGTAGCTCTAGGATCCTTGCACAAGTTCATTCTATCTTCCTCGAAGCATCGCGCTTCGATTCGGACTTTATTATGCATGTTAGTTGGTACAAGAACAAGTACTGACCGACTAGATGGTGATCTAGTCGGTCGGCAACTCTTCTTGGACCGACTAGTTTGATTCCTTAATTTCTTGGACTTTACTGTTTACAGTTAGTCGGTCTACATTGACACACCGACCGACTAGTTTGTGAACTAGTCGGTCAGTGATGCTCCTTTGACCGACTAGTTGTGACTTACTGTTCATGCTAAATTTCTCCTAAGCTACTGTTTATCGTTAGTCGGTCTAAGAACATTTGGTGACCGACTAGTTGACAATCTAGTCGGTCAACTTTTGTTCTTGGACCGACTAAGTCAACTTGTGTTCAGACTATTTCATTTTGCCTCTTAGTCGGTCTACGTTCATTGACTGACCGACTAGTTGTGAAACTAGTCGGTCAGAAAGTCTTCTTGGACCGACTAGATTTCTAGGTCTGAAATTCTATCTCTTCTCAGATCTTCACTTAGTCGGTCCATGCTGTTTGACTGACCGACTAGTTGATGAACTAGTCGGTCAGTGATTGTTCTTTGACCGACTAATTCTCACAGATTTCTATCCGTTGGAGAATGACCTAACTTGTTTTTATGGGACCCTATAAATACGAACCTAGGTCATTTCTATCTAGCTAAGAGCTTCCATTCAGAGATTCATTGAGATCAAAAGAGATAGCCATTCTCACTCTAATCTAAAGCTCTCTTCCTCACAAGAAACCCATTCTCTCTCATTTCTAGATCTAGAATCCATCTAGAGAGAAGGTTGTTCTTGGTGAGCTCTTCAAGCTATTGCTTGATCCAAGTCTCCAAATCATCCCTAGGCACCGATTGCTGGTCATTTCCTTGGTGCTAGGTCTTGGTGACTTCATCTTCCTCAAATCCTTCATTTCACCATTTGGGTAAGAAAAAACTCAAGGTATAGGATTTTGTGGTAAGATTGTTTATTTCATATTAAACTCTTTAATATTGCTTTGTGATTCTCTCGGTTGTGAGAGAAGGTTGTGATCCCGGGTTGTGGGATTTACGTTTGCTATTGCATGTATGATTTGATCTTGTGAAGGTTTTTCACAAGATATTCATAGTGAAAATCTTGAGTTAGGGTTTCTAACTCAAGTATCCGGAGGGGATCCGGGTGGTTGGGACGTAGGATCACCGGGAACAAGTCGGGGAGACTTGGGTGGATCCGAACCCATTAACATCATTTGTTAGCATTGTTAATTTTGTGTTGTCATTCAATTTAAGCTTCCGCAAATTGATTTGGTAGTTGTTTGCAATTTAATTTGGAATTATACTCCTTATTATTTTAAAGTACTATTCACCCCCCCTCTAGTACTTGTGCAGTAGCTGGTAGGGCATTACAGGGTGTATATCCGGGGCCGATCAGTGCCCATACCTGAGGGCATGATCGTCTCGTCCACTCCTGAGCCTACTGCTCTACACTTTTCGGAGTCGGACCCAGCCAGCACCCTACCATTGCTTAGGGACCTTCTAGCTTCTCTACCTACCTCCTTAGGGTCCCTTACACTACTCACTGGCACCACCACCTCACTGGCAGTGGCCATAATCACTGAGCGCGTCTTGAGTTTTGTCCACACTTTTGTGTCGACGACAGCTCCTTTTTCTGCTGCCGGTGCTACTGCTGCTTCCATTGCTGCACCAGATCTCAGCCGTACTACGCTGCCCACTACCTCTACCGAGATCCCTGTGAGTTCACCCTCTCCAACCCTTCAGCCCAGGCACCGTGGATCCTCTCCACGGGGCCGCTTTTCGAGAGTGGTGTCTTACAGCTCCCGTCCTCCCCTCGCCTCTCCTACTAGAGATGTGCGCCTGACAGCGGTGGAGGCCGTGACTTGTCGCTTTAGGCGAAATTTCGAGGACTTCGCCCTCTCGACCACCGCCCACCAGCAGAGAGTCGAGGTGGACCTCGCTTCAATTATAGACCTACTGCGGAAATGGGGCCCAACTTCCGTGATCCTTGCACACACCCCTCCTCCCAGGCCAGCCCATGTCTCCTCTGTCGCACCACTCAGTGCCCCACACTCTCAGGCTTCTGCAGGGCCTTCCACTTCTACACCTGAGTTGGTAGCCATGGTAGTGGATACCTCAGTCGTCGACGTACACACTTCCACACTAGTCAAGACTGCCATTGTCCCATTTTCAGACCACCACTTCTGCTGATCTCCCGACCAACACACTTATCGAGCCACAGCTCGCTGCCACAGTTTCTGGTCCACAGCAGGGGGACCCATAATCACCTCCAGATGGTGGTGCCCCTGTCTGACGCATTTTCACTCTTTTGCTTGGGTCCCTCCCACATTCTAGTTTCTGCCCATCTGTCTTTTCGGGGCCTTAGTCTTACACAGCTTGGGGGAGGACCCATTTTACATTTTTCACTTCCCCATCACTTGCATCATTCCATGCATTTACATCATCACTTTCTCTTGCACCATATCACTTTTTCTTTTCTTTATACAGTTTTATTTTCCATTCACTTTCTATCTCCTTATCCACCCACCCCGCCTCATTTCCCACTTGCCAGCGTGTTCTCATCAGTGAGGAAACTGTTGCGTTTAGCTTGGGGATGAGCGCTATCGCTTTATTTTTCATTTTTTACATTTTTCTTTCATTTTGCACCTTTTTACTTTACTTTTCCACCCATTTTCCACCTTTCCATCTTTTTTCTCATTCAGCATCATGTTTTCCGCTTTTTTCCATGCAACATGCTTGTTATCATTTTCTTACTTTCTCCGCCTTTTTCCCTTTCGCTAGAATTGCTCTACATGATGATATCTCTTATAGCCCTTAGTAGCTATTCACGATGCTTATATCTTTTGACATGCTATTTAGAGTAATATCAGTCTTACTATCTATATGCTTGCATATTCTCTTGCTGATCTTTCTAATTTAATGCTTGATATGAATTGAAACTGAATGCATGAAGTAGTATCTAGTTCGTTCTTTTTTGGGTAAAGCACCTAGGTTCAAGCATCATTGGAATATTTGGAGCACATGTTTGTTATCTTATCCACTTTTGTTTGCATGCCTGATATTATTATGCTTTTATACGACATGCTCTCATTATTCGTTGAGATGAATGAAAATATTCATGCTAGCTATGAGTTTAGTTAGAGTATTATCACATTGAACCATTGTGCACATCTGATGAGTGCACCGAGTGATATATTATCTTCCTTCTCCACATATCTTTATAATTCTCTACACATCATTTGGTTTCACCCTCTACAGCTACTTTTATCGCACTTACCTCCTAAAAATCTCAAAAAGAAAAAGATAGCTTCCAAAGACCCAAAAATATCAAATAGAAAAAAAGAAGAAAAAGAAAAAAAATGAGAAAATGAAAATGAAAAGAAAAATATTTCTTATCTCTTTATTAGAAGCTACTACAAATACTTGGGAAAAGACAAAAATTCCCCATCCTATTCCTAGATGCGACGCCTCAAGCTAAGCTTGGGGGGTGAACCCTTTGATTATATGAATGAGTATGACATTAGCGTGGAGATGGTGTACAATGGGGAGATTCGATAATGCTTAAACTTCACAAAATATTTAAGCTTTGGAGATTTTTCATTATTTGAAATGAATATTTGGATGACATGACATCTTTCCATTCTCTATGCATGTTGGTGCGATCTCTTTGTGCTTCACATATATCTATTGTTTGAAAAGTGCGTTGCCAACTCTTTTTATACTAGACTATATGGATTGCATGATGTTGATATGAGTTGACGGCATGATTTTAGAGGATCCCTACCTTTGTCTTTATTGCATGCAAGCCATATGATTAGTAAGACTTGAAAATACTATTAGCATGTGTTTTATTATTCGAAGCATTGTGATATGTTGCTTGGGCTTGAGATATGACTTAACACTTTAGCACCCATCTCCATCTCATATATCTTCTATTTTCTTTTATTATCGCCCGGTGAGCCTAGTATTTGTCTTCCTTGAGGACGAGTAAGAGGTAAGCTTGGGGGACTTTGATGTGTCCATATTTTCCATCTTTTCATAATATCATTTCATTGCATTTCATGTCATATCCACATCCAAATCCCATATTTTCATACGATACTATGCTTCTAATGATATATTCGAGTTTCGTAGAGCTTTATGGATTTTCAGCGATTTTGGAGCGATTTGGAGCCATTTTGGGAGATGGACACGTCCATCACGTCTGTGACGCTGTTGGCGACGCTGTTGGCGACGCTACAGGAGTTCGTCGAGGTTTGGAAGCATATGAAAGGAGAGGAGGAGAAGAGAGCGAAGGAAAGGAGCCAAAGCCCAAACCCATGTAGTTTTCCCAGGTGACTCAACCCGAGTAACACCAGCACTCGGTCGAGCTGACACGCGAATCTAGCAGGAAATCATGCATGTTCTACTCGATCGAGCAGAGTGACGACTCGACCCGAGTAGATCCAGTTTCAAGCTTCCTCCCACCAGCATCCTACTCGACCCGAGTAGGTAGGTGACGTTTTGGAGAAGAATATTTGATCCTCTGACAACTCGACCGAGCAGGGCCTACTCGACCCGAGTAGGCAGAGCGACATTTTGGAGAGGAGTTCCGACATACTAACGACTCGACCGAGTAGGCGGGCTACTCGACCGAGTGGCCCGAATCCGTTTTCAAGGAAGCAACAACTAAGGTGCCTGCTCGACCGAGCAGGTGCCTACTCGACCGAGCAGCCGACTCGGTCAGCGACATGTGGGCCCTAAACTTCCAGACTTTTATATTTTCTTGCGAGGTCCACCCTTTATGTATTTAAGACAATTTTCCTGACGTTTTGGAGAGCTTTTCGAAATGTTTTTAGCAGAGGAAAGATTTAATTTAGTGTTTTTTGATCTAGGGTTTCCATTGTGCTGTCATTGCTAAAAATTGGATTTTTATTGTCTCTTGCGCTTTGGAATCTATTGGATCTCGCTTATTTTCTATTGGCTATTGTTCTCTCTTGATTTTGGTATGTAAAATTCTCATCTTTCACTTGTTTTAATTTCTATGATGTTTTCCATGGTAAAAATTGCATCTTTATTTGTTCTATTTGCCATGTGTGAGTAGTTTTATCTAGGGCTAATGGGTTAGCCCTAGGATCTTAGGAAAAAGATGTAGATTTGGGATTTTTAGGTTGTATTAGGAATAAAAGGAGAGTACTTTGGTTGATCTAGCCAAATCCCTAGTAGAACTCGTACTGAGATCATGCCCACTGTCGGTGGAATTGATTAACTTAAGGAGTATCCTTAGGATTTAATTAGGGAGTTAGTGGATCCAACCAAGGCTCGTGACCATGCCCAGCTCATGCCTTGAGGGGATCTACCGACAAACTATATTAATACATTGACGGCTACTGCCATTGCATCAATAAGAGCCACCGAAGTACCTCGAAGCTCTAATCCACGAGAGTGGTACGAGCTGAGAGACCAATCCCATAAACCCAATGCAACGTAAAAACCCCTAGCCTAATGTCGACTTCCAACGGTCCTAGCGGTGATCCCTAAAGCCCTAGTCTCTTCTTATATTGAATCAACACCATCACAACCAACCTTTCTAAACCGACTGCTATCTCATTCTAAGTTCTAGAAATAACCTGAGACTTCAATACACTATCACTGTCCATATGGGATTCGACAATCTTTTATACTATAATTTGACACTGTTTGCTAGCAGATAGAACCCAAAATCGACACCTAGGGATCATACAGCACCTGGCGACCGTGACACCGCCAGGTGGATTTTAGGTGTAAGTTCTGGGCGCGTCAGTTACATAAAACCTATGTCAAAATTCTACTAGCCTAAGGGGGAGGAGCACCCTTCGGCATAAAGACGTTCTGGAAAGCTTACATCGCCTTTGTAAACCTCGCCGTAAGCTTCTCCTTACGAATCTCGGATGCCCTCTCTGACTCGACAACTTTGGCCTGAAGCTCGGCTACCTCCGCTTTATAAGCCTCAGCTGACTTCTTCGAGTCAGTAGCTTTGCCTCAAAGCCCAATTATTTCCCTCTTCGAGGCTTCAAGGTTCGCCTGGAGACGGGACCTGTCCCTCCCCCATTGAACCTCAGCCGACTTTCTGAGGTTAGACATGGATGAGAGGCTAGTCTTGGCCTCCGAGGCTACCCACTCGGCCTCAGCCTTCACCGTAAGCGCTCTCCCCAAGTCCTCTTCAATCTTCCTCATCCGAGCTTCAAGCTCGAAGGCCTTGCGCTCAGCAGTTTCCATCCGTCGCCCTCTCTCAATAATGTCGACGGCCTGGCGGTGCAATACGGGGCCAAATATGGACATCTACGGAAAACGTCGATCAGGAACAGCCAAATTACAAGTTGGCCACCCTTTTAATGTCCAAACCTTGAAGGAGATCCAAATCCCGAGGGAGAATGGAGTTCTCCACCAGTCGAGAAGTCGTCCTAAATTCCGACAGGGCCGACTCTTCCTTACCGATGATGAAGGGAGGCTGATGAGGTTCACCATGAACATGTCCTGAGGAACGAGACGAGAGCTGGTTTAGCAACAGAACTCGATCGAACTCCAAGGGGATTGGGCCGACCAAGGGAGCAGGTGGGTCGATACCGCCCCATGGCCATTTATCTAAAGGAGCAACCACGGGGGTCTCAATCGTTCCCTGAGGATCGAGAGGGGCCGCCTCCTAACATTTCACCATGGGTGAAAGCTGAGGGTTCGTTTCCTCGACCCGACTTCTTTTTTTCGAGTCATCCCCCTCATAGGAGGATGGACCTTGTTTCTTGCTGACAGTTTCAGTAGGCTCAAGAACCACAACAGTGTCAGTATCTTCCACCACCGGAGGCTCCGAAACAACGATGGATGCAATGGGTGGAACAGAGCGTGTGATAACTCGACTCAGGGCCTTCCTTGACGAGGCATGGGAAGATGACCTTGAGGTCTGATTGAAATCACTTCCATCAGAGGAAGAGCTCTGACTGAGAGGAAGGGGGACTGAGCACTCGATCCCTCAGTGATTCTCTTCTTCTTGTGTTGTTCTCTCTAGATTTGACCCAGTCCAGGGTCCACTTTCGATGAGCTCTGCTAGTCATATCTGTAAACAACGAATATAATTATCGTAAGTGGCTGCGATTAAGACACAGAAGTGATATACATCACCCGGACTCCACAAAACGGTCGTCAATCGATGACCATCCAACAAATACGAAGTCGACCTCTCTCACCTTGGTCGGCTCGAAAGAAGTTTAGCCGCATCAACCTCTCTCGA